>BTHU01000012.1:124532448-124762769 GCA_036184795.1 Tokudaia tokunoshimensis | reverse complement strand
CCTTTGAAAAACAGCTCTTGGCCTGCTATTGGGCCTTAGTGGAAACTGAACGTTTGATAATAGGACACCAAGTTACCATGTGACCTGAACTGCTCATCATGAGCTGGGTGTTATCAGATCCTCCAAGTCATAAAGTAGGACATGCACAGCAGCAGTCTATTATCAAACACAAGTGGTGTATATATGATCGGCCCCGAGCAGGTCCTGAAGTTGCTCAAAAGTCTATGGTTTCTACTCCTCCTGCTGCAATTTCATCTTCTGTCAAGCATGCACCGATGGCCTCATGGGGTGTTCATTATGATCGGCTGACTGAAGATGAGGAGAATAGGACCTGGTTTACTGATGACTCTGTACGTTGTACAGGCACCACCCAGAAGTGGACAGCTACAACATTACAACCCCTTTCTGGGACAGATACAGGTGAAAGATACAGGTGAAGGGAAATCTTCACAGTAGGCAGAACTTCAGGCAGTACACATTGTATTCCAGTTTGTTTGGAAGAAGAAATGGCCAGATGGATGATTGGTCACTGACTCATGGGCTGTAGCCAATGAATTGACTGGATGGGCAGGAACTTGGAAAGATCCTGATTGGAAAATTGGTGAGAAAGACATCTGAGAAGAAATATGTGGATAGATATCTCCAAATGGGCAAAGGATGTGTAGATATTTGTGTCCCATGTAAATGCTCACCAAAAGGTGACTTCAGCTGAGGAGGAGTTCAATAATCAAGTGCATAAGATGATCAGTTCTGAGGACAGTTGGCCTCTTTCCCCAGCCATCCCTGTCATTGCTCAGTGGGCACATAGACAAAGTGGCCATGGTGGCCAAGATGGGAGTTATGCTTGGGCTCAACGAAACAGACTTCCACTCACCAAGACTGACCTGGATACAGCTGCTGCTTAATGCCAGATCTGCCAACAGCAGAGACTAACACTGAACCCCAGATATAGCACCATTCCTCAAGGTGACAAGCCAGCAACCTGGTGGCAGGTTGACTACATTGGACCACTTCTTCCATGGAAAGAAGAACATTTTGTTCTTACTGTTATTTTGTTATTCTGGTTATGGATATGCCTTTCCTGAACACAATGCTTCTGCCAAAACATCACTGGTGGACTTACAGAATGCCCTATCCATCAACATGGTATTCCACACAGTATTGCTTCTGATCAAGGAACTCGTTTCACTGCCAGAGAAGAGTGGCAGTGGCCCACGATCATGGAATCCACTGCTCTTACCATGTTCTCCATCATCCTGAAATAGCTGGTTAGTCTGATAGAAAGATGGAATAGCTTTTTGAAGAAGCAGTTACAGAGCCAATTAGGTGGCAGCAGCATGGAAGCCTCAGGCAGAGTTCTTCAGAAGGACGTGTATGCTTTGAATCAGCATCCAATACATGGTACAGTTTCTCCCATAGTCAGGATCCATGGATTCAGGAATCATGAGGTGGAAAAAGGAATAGTTCCACACACTATCACTCCTAGTGTGCCTTCCCCTCCCAGCCCTTGAGCAGGAATTCCAGATCTGTGTTAGCTATAATCCCCCCCACCTAGGGTGGAGCTCTCAGACCAAGGTGAAGCTCATTGTTCCTCCAGATCTACAAATTCCTGAATTAAGCAGATGACCAGCCCAGCCACCTGAGCAGTGGAGCCAACACCCCGCTGAGCAGTCAGAACAGTTCTCCTGAACAGACCTTGGAATTTGGGGAGGGGTCTCGCCCAATTCAGAAACTTTAAATTCTGAGTCCTCCATTAAACCTTGGGACCTTGATCAGAAACTGTTGTCTTGGTCTTCTCTCACTGCCTTCCCATACATCCCCAGCTTCCCTTCCAGGTAACCCGTTCGATGTAACTGCAGGTGCAAGAAAATTTTTGCTTCCTGTCCCCACAATCTTAGGTTCTGCTGGCATAGAAGTTTTGGTTCCATGGAACCACAGGCGGTTTCAGACTGGGCGCCATCTAAAACCACCTGCGGTTTCATACAAATGGGTTATCGGGTTCTCTGGATGGAGAGCTGGGGCTAGAAAACGACTAGGTGACAAGAGAAATATAGAGCCAAGGCTATATTTCCTGCTCAAGGCTCAGAGTTTAATGGACTTTTCCAAATATATAGGCGGGAGAAAAAGCCCTTCCTCCCAAAGGCTGGAACCAGGTCTGCAGATCTGGTCCGGCTGTTCACTTGGGCAGCTGGGTGGGTCACCTGCTTAATTCAGGAATTCAATTCGTAGACCTGGAGGAACAAAGAACTTCACCTTCACTCCACCCTAGGTGGAGCAGGATTGTGACTAGCACAGAAATTTTCTTGCTCAGAAACTGGGAGAGGAACTTCAACTTGGTCAATGTCAAGTTCCTGCCAAGTGACAAGACACCCCAATATGGCTCTCTACAGTTCCAGATGGGGGAGTGCTCCTACCAGGAGCCACAACAAACATTTCATTGAACTGGGAGCTCAGACATCCCCCCTGGTCAGTTTGGGCTTCAAATGTCCTTAAACCAACAGGCTAAGAAAGAAATAACAGTGTTAGGAGGGGTGATAGATCCAAATTACCATGGGGAAATTGGATTTCCTCTCCACAATGGAGTTAAGAAGGATTATGTTTGGAGTGCAGGCGATCCCTTAGGGTATCTCAGTACTACCATGTCCTGTGATTAAAGTCAATGGGAAACTATTACAGCCTAATCCAAGCAGGATGACAAAGGACACAGATGATCCATCAGGAATGAAGGTATGGGTCAATCCTCCAGGAGAAGAGCCAAGACAGACATGCTGAGGTGCTTGCCGAGGGTGAAGGAAATACAGAATGGGTAGTAGAGGAAGGTAGTTATAAATACCAGCTAAGCCCACATGATCAGCTGCACAAATGAGGATTATAAAGTAATATGAATGTTTTATTTTAAGAACACATTTGTATAGCTATTTGTGCTTTCTTCTAATTTCTTTAACATCAATTGGTATTTACGTTGAGATACTAAAAAAATGTTCCCAAGGGGCATTGCCCCAATGTAAATTTACAAATCTGTTTGTGATTGTACAAGGAATAGTTATATCAAGTTAGACGTATTCATGACTCTATTATTGTTTCATGTGGACATGAGATATTATTTTTGTCAAGTGGACAAGGGGTGGATTGTAATGGCTATTCCTGGTTGTCAACTTGACTATATCTGGAATGAACCACAATCCAAAACTGGAGGGCTCACCTGTGATCCAGATCTTGAGGCCGAAAGACACAAGTTTCTGACCTGGATCTTGGCATGGAGACCTTGAGGCATAATGGCTATACAAAGTTTAGGCCCAGGCATGATGGTACACACCTTTAATCCTAGAATTACAGGAGATAGAGCCATGCAGATCTCTGAGTTCAAGGTCAATCTACAGAGCAAATCCCAGGAAAGCCAAGCTTAGGCAGAGAGGGAGTCAGAAAACAGAAATCTGGTAATAGAAAAAGGGAGGGCATGTTCCAACTCCAGTAAGTAGTAGACCTTGGCAGTTTTGGCCATGTTGCTCTGGCTTTAGAGTGAAAAATAGAAGGGACTACTGGGACAATTGATGCTGGTTAGTTGGAGCTAAGAAATTAGCGGTGATTAAGAAGAAACCAGCATTACTGAGGTAAACTCTTCTAGGAAGTGTCTTCTGAGAGCATAAAGAAGCTGTGTTCCAGAGATAGCCAAGGGTGTACCTCTTGCTGCAGCTGGACTTAGTAATGTGTAAGAGTCACCCAGGTGGTACTGGTTTTGAAGGCATGAAGGGGTCATGAAGAGCAGCTTAGGTTTTGCACTGTAGGAGGCCATGGAAGGTCATTGTTGAAGTTGCAGCCTCAGTTACAGGTTACAGTTGATAGCCCAGGATGGAAGAGTTGAGTCTTGGCACCATGAAGAGAGCCCGTGAGAGGCTTTGGTGAAGCCTAGTTGCAGTGGAGAACCCCAGTGTGTTGGAGATGCCAGTACCATGGGATAATCACCAAGAATAGCAGCAAGAGCAGAGTGGATCAACCTGAGCTTAGAGTGCTGCAGAGGGCAGAGCTGGAGAAGTGAAGCCAGTCCTTTGGAGGAGCCCAAAAGATCATGTGTGGATCCCAGACACTGGAATAAGAAGCTGCAACATTGAAGTTGCCTTGGAGACCCAAAGATTTTTGAGATACCAGAGTCATAAGATATCTCCCGAGGAATGCTGCTAACAAGGTGTGGAACTAGCCCAGGAAAATAAGCTTGTTGCAGTCAACAAAGGTGAAAAAGAACTTGGAGATCTGAAGACTGCTTTGACATCAGACATAGAGATGTAGAGTTTGGAGTTTGCCCAGCTGGTTTCCTGTCTTGCCTTTGGGGATTACAGTTAAGTGATTGGATCAATCTCAGAAGAGACTTTGAACTTTTAACATTGTTTATACTGCTATAGACTATGAGGACTTTGGAAGTTAGACCAAATGTACTTTTTTATTATGTTATGGTTAGATATGGCCCCCAAAGACTCACGTGTTTGAACAAGCCCATGGGGGCCAAGGAGTGGAATGTTATGGTTTGAATATGCTTGGCCTAGGGAGTGGCACTATTTGGAAGTGTGGCCCTGTTGGAGGTGTGTCACTATGTGCATGGGCTTTAAGACTCTCATCATAGCCGCCTGAAAGTCAGTCTTCCACTAACAGCCTTCAGATGAAGATGCACAACTCTCAGTTCTTCCTGCACCATGCCTACCTAGATGCTGCCTTGATTCCACCTTGATGATAATGGATTGAACCTCTGAACATTTAAGACGGCCCCAATTAAATATTGCCCTTATGAGAGTTGCCTTGGTCATGGTGTCTGTTCACAGCAGTAAAACCCTAAGACAAGTGTCTTGTACTTTGTTGGTGAGACTTACCTCTCAGGTTTCTGTTTGACTTCTTTTGGTTTTTTTGTTTGTTTGTTTGTTTGTTTTTGTTTTGTTTTGTTTTTTGAGACAGGGTTTCTCTGTGTAACCCTGGCTGTCCTGGAACTCACTCTGTATACCAAGCTGGCCTCGAACTCAGAAATCCACCTGCCTCTGCCTCCCAAGTGCTGGGAATAAAGGCGTGCACCACCACTGCCCGGCTCTGACTTCTTAAAATTTTTATTTCCACCTTATCTCAGTTTGGGTTTTTTATTCTATTTTTGTTAAATTCTTTCATGTCATTAATTGTTTTCATTATTTCATTCCATTGTTTGTGGTTTTTGCAGACTTCACTTAGGGATTTATTCACATCCTCTCTAAGGACCTTGATCATATCCATAACAGCTATTTTGAAGTTCTTGTTTTGTACTTCCCGCCATTTTGCCTTTCTTGGATCCTACAGTAGTGAGGTTGCTGGGTTCTTCTGTAGGCATATTGTCTTGGTTCTTAATGCTTTTTGTGCTGGTGTCTAGGCATCTGGGTTTGGGACAGTTGAGATGATTCTGGGTGTTGATATCTGGTCTTGTCTTTGTTGGGTGGGTATTCTATTCCTTGGTTTCTGTGGCCCTCTCGGGATCTTAGGAAAGCATGGTTGCTGTGGGTTGCCTGGTGGGGAGTGCTTGTGTAAGTTGGTGGGTGGCAGAGGGGGATGGCACTTAGCTAAGGAAAAGTCTAAGAGGGTCCTCAGGAAAGAGCTAAGGGCATCCTGTTTATACATGGGGGGTGGTCCACAAGAAGGTGGAGGCATACTGGGAAGAGGGAATCTTGAAATAGGTTACAGAGAAGCCAAGAAATATTTGGAGAGACAGGGGTGAAAAAGATAGGGTGAAACTAATCTGAAACAAGCATTGAATTCTCCAGTGAATATTAAACTAGGAGGAGGGGACCTATAAGCAGAAGATTGATATTGAGCTGAGAGGGAGAATGGAGAGATTGTAATGGAAGGCAAAAAGAATAGCATCATTAACCTACCTGAGTCCTACCTACTGGTGGTCCCAATAGAAAGTTTCTAGACAACAGTAACTGAAGGAATAGAGATGGTCTATGGTGAAGGAGGGTTGAGAGGGTCCTTAAGGAGGAAAGCTGATCCCATTCCAAGGTTTGGTAGAGTTCCCTGGGAGTGAGAGTGGGATGCAAGAACAGGTTCCTTCAAGAAGGCTGCTATAGGATTGGAAATAAGACTGGAGAAGTTATATGGGGACCAGGAATGAAAGGAAGACTTGCCTGCCTGAGTCTCAGTCCAGTGTGGCTACTGGGGGCCCAGATAGTGTTTCTGGGTATCTGCCATTGACACAAAGGAATGGGAGGGAGAAAGCTGAATGCACTGAAAGCCTTAGTGGGGAAGAGAGGGGAATATGGGCAGACAAGCTCCCTTGCAAATGGTCTGCTACAGGGCTGGAAACAAGACAGAAGAATTGTGATGTAGACAGGGAGGAGAGTGGAACTCATCTACCAGACTCCCAGCCAGGATGGCCACCCTCTGTGTTAAGTCTTTATTTGAATGACTTGTCTACTTGAGAAAGCAGGATATTGATGACACCCATTATGTTGTTAGAGTTAATCTGTTGCTTATGCATAGTAGTATTTGCTTTATGAAGTTGGGTGTGCTTGAGTATGACATGTATGCTTAAGATTGGGATGTTCTCTTGATGGGTTGCTCCTTTAATCAGTATAAATGGACTGTCTTTATTTCCTCTAGTTAGTTTTGATTTGAAGCCCATTTTGTTGCATATTAGGATAGCAATCCCCTCTTGTTTCCAGTTTCTATTTGCCTGGGTATCTTTCCCTCCCTTTTCACACTAAAGGTAGTGACTCTCTTTCATGGTGATATGTGTTTCTTGGAGGCAGCAGAATAATAGATCCTGTTTAAGTCCAGGCTTCTTATCTATGTCTACCATCTGGATAAAAGTGACCACTCTCCATTACATTTATGTTACTAGGAACCTGAATGAGTCCTCCCAAAAGCCTGTGAGGACTGGCCACTATTATCCTCATTTTACCAGTGAGGAAGCTGACCTAAAGAGGAAAGTAAATGACCATGTCTTGGGCATTTTTCTAGGGTGCCAGACACAAGGCTACATCTTTCTGCCTAGGTGCCAATGTGGATGAAGAGAAAGTGCTAGAAGAAGAGGCCTGAGTAGTCCACACAAGCAATTCAAGATCATCTTTTGACCCAAATCATGGGATTCCAGGGCCACACTTTTGACTCCTGAACCTAGGCTCATGGTCCCTGTCTTAGTTAGGATTCTACTGCTGTGAACAGACACTATGATCAAGGCAACTCTTATAAGGACAACATTTAATAGGGTCTGGCTTACAAGTTCAGAAGTTCAGTCCATTATCACCAAGGCGAGAACATGGCAGCATCCAGGCAGGCATGGTGCAGGAGGAGCTGAGAGTTCTACATCTTCATCTGAAGGCTGCTAGCAGAATACTTACTTCCAGGCAGCTAGGTTGAAGGTATTTAAGTCAATTCCCTCAGTGATACATCTACTCCTACAGTGCCGCACCTTCTGTTAGTACCACTCCCTAGTCCGAGCATATACAAACTATCGCAGCCCCTGAGTGGCCTTCCCTCAGACTTGTCTTCTCTCTACTGGTGACCCAGGCTCTGCAGCACCCATACCATGGATCTGCCATTCTCCAGGGCCACTCTGGACAGCCACATTGACAGCACCAGGAAGATTGTGTTTCCTAATTCTCACTTCTACAGGATAGCAGGCCAAGGATCCTAGCACCAATGTTGTGATTATAAAAAGGTAAAGAGGTATAGGAATATGTTCTATGGGGGTGTGGTGAGGTGTTGGGGGAAGAGGGTGTCTCAGCGGGCCCATGCCAAGGCATCCCTTCCCCCTGAGAGACCAGCCACACAACGGTATAGCATAGAATAGAGTTTATTTAGGGCATGGGGGAGGGGAGTTAAGAGAGTAGTAGAGGGCAGAGAAAGGCAGAGAGAGGGAGAAAGTAGAGAAGTAGAGGCCGGCCATGACCACATGGAGCAGGGGGAAGGAATGGAGAGAGAGGAGGAGCAAGAGGGCAAAACGCAAAGATAGAGAGGCAAGAGTAAGAGAGAGAGGAAGGGGCGAGAAACCCCTTTTATAGTGGGCCAGGCCTACCTGGCTGTTGCCAAGTAACTGTGGGGGAGGTGCATACCTGGCTGTTGCTAGGTAAGTGTGGGGGTGGAGTCCAGGCAACAATACCAATACTTGGGAGCTACTGAAACTGCTGTTGTGCTAATAGTGAATGACAAGCCATCTGAGCAGAGGTGTGAGGCATCCCTGCCGACAGATCCCCAAACAACAGTAGAGCAGGTCTTCCGGGTTTACTCTGTGAACCCCAGCCAGGTGTTGGTTTGAGCCTTTATGTTTGCTGAACTTCTGCCTCAAACACTTACTCCCTTGTTCAATAAAAGACACATGTATCATTCCAGACACTGAGGACCCAGAAGCAGACAAAGCCGATCCAGGTCCTGTAAGACAGAGATATGGGAATCATCACCCTGATGAAACAAGTTCTTGCTGAGGGGAACCACACAGTGTTAAAGGTTCTACAAGTTAGATCACCAGTTAGAACTTCACAATCATAGAGAGGTTGGAGTGTCACAGATCCAGTCTCAGAATATCTTGGATGTCCTTAGTCCACTTTCTTGCCCACCTCTAATTCGTACCTGACTTCCCTTTCAACAATCAGACAAACCTTTGGGATGTGTTAGCAGACTGCTTGTTCCCACCAATCCCAGAGCTCATAATGCCATCAGGTAGCAGAATTACCAGCTTTGTAACCTGCCTACCTGGTATTCCCATCGATGTATTTTTTAAAATGCCTTGATTTATGACTTTCTTTGTTCTGTTACTATAGAAAACTTCAAGAAAACATCACCAGTTTAGAACACAGTATTTGGGGGCAACCTGAATCTGTTCTAAGGCCACAAGTTTGCTCCGATTTGGCTCTAGAATAAAGAAGTAAGAGGTGTTTTGTGTTGACCCTTATTTGCAAGTTATAGTACACAATGAGAGTAAGGTCTAAGACCGGGCAAGGGAGGGAAGCCTGTGGCTGGGTCTTTCTTCAGTGGGAGAGAAGCAAAAGCTGTCCAGGGCAAGGCCACCTGGAGAGAGGGTGACTGAGGATGAGAAGGTGCCCAGGCCAGTGCACAAGCAGCCTGGACTGCAGACTGCAGCAGCCCTGTAGCCTGTTACTGTACACCATTGGCCTAGCAGGCTCTCCTGCTTATTCACCCTACGCTGCTGGAAGTGGCAATCCATACACTGAAGACTGCTGTGTGCCCAGGCTCTGCCCCAGCCGGGAACCTATTGGTTGGTGATCTCATCTGACCTCAGAGACTGACACACACACACACACACACACACACACACACACACAGAGAGAGAGAGAGAGAGAGAGTCTTCTTACCTGGATGGGTCCCATTAGGTGGGAGAACCACAGGTGACAAGGCATCCTTGGGGCTGGAGGAAGAACCTCCTACCCAGGAAAACTCTCACCCTTCAGGAAGGTCTGTGCCCATACCCCATCTACCCCAGAAGAGTAGCCATGTTCTTGTCCTGGCCCTGGCAAATCTCTCCCCTAGTAGTCCAGGGCTGTGGCTGATCTGGGGACCCTCTGAACCCAGAGCCTTTGAAGACCCCACCATGTCACACAAAAGCTCAGTGACAGCCAAGAGCAGTCTCCAAAGGGGAGAAAGGAGGAAGACAGACCCTCAGTGACCTCCCTCCATTTGACTGATCCTGTAGGTGAGGAGAAAGGCTTTGGTGGTCTCACGCTGATGGCACCATGATGGCTGAATCTCTGTGTCTGTGTGTTTCTCCCAACTAGATGCAGCAGGCTTTAAAGATGGCCCAGCTTCGGCTGCTTGCCGGAGCCTGTGGGGAAGGATGTCTTCCCTTAGGGCCACAGTGAGGATGACTAGCTCTCCTTTCCACAGCATTTATCAAGCATCTCCTGAGTGCTAGGTACCCTTCCTGGAAAGCTCATTGAACAAAATCCCTGTCCTTGGGGTTTCTCTGGTTACATTCTAGATCAGGGGAGATAGAAAATAAACAACCAATTAAAAAGCAGTATGGTGCCAGGTAGCAATAAGTGCTTTGAGGAAAAACACATCTGTTAAGGGTACAGTGAGGAGGGAGCCATCGGGCAGTGTACAGCCATCCCCCTCGATTTCAGCAACAACATGCGTATGAGCTAGGGCCAAAGGAAAGAGCTAGCCATGTAGCTTAAGTTAAGCAGAGGAGGGAGCCTAGTGCCAAAGTTCTGAGGCAGGAGAATGGTCATGTGAAGAACATGAGCAACTAAAAGGCAATGAGGAGACTAGGGAGGTCCAAGGCCCGAGAGTCGAGGTAGCAGGGCCATCCGGTGCCATGCGGAAATGACAGGAGACAGCTGCAGCATGGTTCACCTGTCCGGTGTGCCTGGAGGGGCCTGTGGGGTCAACAGTAGAGTCAAGAAGTCAAAAGGAGGCCATGGAGACCGACCACAAGGAAGGTGGGTATGGCTAGATGCAGAAGGCAGGTGGACTCTGGGTAATCTGGAATGGTGTTGGCCAGCAGGGAGCCACTAATCCCAGGTGGCTATTTAAGTTAGGACAATTAACAATGAAATAGATCCAGGACTGTTGGGTCCTGGGCTGTGCTAGCTAGCCATCCAGGGGCTCACCAACCCGGTGGACACATCCATTCTGCAGAATGTTCTGGTAGTTGGTGCTCCAGTAATGCATGGGAAGGACTTCTGGCACGCATGTGGATGGGAAAGGTCAAAGACCTCTTGAAGGGTTAGATCCTTACCGTCTCTATCAGCTCTTGGTGAGCTAGCTGTGCTAATTAGCATTATTTTCATGTGCTGGGGAGGGGGCATTTGGAGGCCAGAGGTCAACCTTGGTGGCTATCCAAAGAAGCCACCCACCTGCTTTTTGAGAAAGTCCTGGGGCTCACTGGTTTGTCAGGGCTGGCTAGCCAACAAGCCCCAAGGGATCTGCCTGTCCTCTGCCTCCCCAACACTGGGCTCACAAGCACAAACAGCCTATGCCTAGCTTTTTTGCATTATAGGAGATGAAAACTCCCCATGCCTTTCTAGCAAGCACTTTACCAACTAAACTAATTCCTCATCCTCATTGTTTTCATTCATCCATCCCATCATCCATCCATCCTCCCATCCATCCATCCATCCATCCATCCGCATCCATCCATCCATCCATCCATCCTCCCATCCATCCATCCATCCATCCATCCATCCATCCATCCATCCATCCTCCCATCCATACCATCCATCCATCCATCTATCCATCCATCCATCCATCCATCCATCCATCTCATCCATCCATCTATCCATCCATCCATCCATCCATCCATCCATCCATCCTCCCATCCATCCATCTATCCTCCCATCCATCCATCCATCCATCCATCCATCCATCCATCTATCCATCCATCCATCCATCCATCCATCCATCCATCTATCCGCCCATCCATCCATCCATCCATCCATCCATCCATCCATCCATCCATCTATCCAATCCATCTATCCATCCATCCATCCATCCATCCTCCCCATCCATCTATCCATCCATCCATCCATCCATCCATCCATCCATCCATCCTCCCATCCATCATACCATCCATCCTCCCATCCATCCATCCATCCTCCCATCCATCCATTCCTACATAGTACTCAGAAATATTAGGCAAATGTGTGTGATTAGGGAACAGCACAAGCATGCTAGGGCCAGCGCTCTTTCCCCTATCTCCCCAACTGTAGAACTGTCCTTCATGTTCCTTATGCAAACAGTCAGGGGGAGCCACTAGCCCCTCTCAAGCCCACAGTCTGACCTCAAACAGCAGGCTACCTTGAAACCTCCAACTCCTGTGCCTAGAGAAGATAGTGGGGAGTTGGTGTGGGGGCTCCTTCTGGTCCAGCCTCAGTTCCCCTCCCCCGACCCCCCCCCCATGAGATGATAGTTTGTCTTCTGACTACAAGACTGGCTGGGGGAAATGGATACCTTTAAACAGTTAGCAGCAGGAACCTGAGGAGCAGAGGTGTGGTGGGGGCGCATACAGAGATGAGGTGGGAAGGCCATGCCAGGGGGTGAACTGGGGATGCCTCTGGGCCTGCTGACTCATCCACCATGCTGGTGCCCCAGAGGCCAATTGCAAACCTTTCACAGTCGTGATCCACAAAGTACAAGCCCAGTCACTCACACTCCAGTGGCACAACAGAGCTCCTCAGTTGAACTTCAGCTGGCTCTGGGCTCCTGACTCTCCCCAGATAACCCTGCACCAACTTCCACAGGCTTGAAACAAAGAGGGTTGTAAGGGAGTGTTCCTATGACACACACCTCTGTTCTTCCTATGCAGTCATGAGATGGGGCAGGGCCAGGAATCAGAGACACTATCTCACAAGGAAGAAAGTAAACCAGAGAGAGGAGTCAGGCCTTGTGCCCCAGGTCAGTTGAGCACTAGCTGATGGTTAGCTCACCCACACTGTGATCTGAGTCTCACTGTTCTGACTTCGAGAAAACTTTGAGGGCCCCCAGTTGCTGAGACCTCAGTTCTGACACAGATCATGTTCTGGACACATGGTCTTGCATGTGTGGATTCTAAAAGGGACCTTTTGGCTCAGGGAATCCTGCTTTGGACCAAGTGATGAGAAGCAACCATAGGTGGACACAGGATCAGAGTGCTGTCCCCATGCAAAAGCCAGCTCACATAACCAGGACCCTCTCCGCCCCCTTCTCTTCCTCCTCTGAACTCCTAGCATTTCACTGTCTGATGGGAAACCACTCTGAAGCTTGCTCCCACTGTGGGTTAATAGGCAAAGGGGCAGAGAGAAGAGTAAGTTGTACTAGCAAGTCCCAAGCTCCAGGCTGCTCTCAGATACATCCTTGCTCTGAGCCTGCACCAGCCCGTCAGCCTCCCTAGCATATGTCCCTCCAAATACAATGGGGACAGTGATGGCCAAGAGCATTAAAATTACATGAGGTGCTGCGGTGCTTTTCCAGAAGAGTCTATTTCTATTCACCCCAGAGAGAGACAGGGCAATGAAATACCAAAGAAACAATTTCATCCAAGTCCAGCTTTGTGAACCTGTGAGTTTATTGGGGTTACTTACAAGAAAGTGATTTGAGCAGCTGCATCCCCAAACACCCCACCCCAGCATGGGTGGTGACTCACAAAGGCTGCAATACCTCCAGTCTCCTCTCACAATTTGTAGGCAGCTCCACCACCAAAGTCTCCTCTCCCTCAGCCCTGGTTTACTAAATAGATACGGGAAGAGTGGATCCTAAGTCCCCAGAATCTCTTAGGAGCCTCATGGATGGCCCCAAACCCCTCCTCTCCATCCTAGAAAGAATTCAGCTACTGGGAGAGAGGGGGGCTATAATTGGGATAGAAAGTGAATGAATGAACGAGTAAATGAATGAATGGATGATGAAATAGGAAAAAAAAGAGAAAGAACCCAGAATAACCCATTCTGCATAAGGCTAGGAAAGGCCTTGGCCCCAAATGAACACTCAGGAAAGTTCCAAAGCAATTGTATAACATGTTCCATTGTTCCAGGTCCACCTCTGGGGTGTGAGGTTCCATTTAGAGTTTGTCTTAAGTTGTCAAAACTGGGGTTAAGAGATAGCTCTGCAGTTAAGAGCACAGGCTGGTCTTTTACAGGATTCAGATTTTGGTTCCCAACCTCACATGACGCTCACAACCATCTGTAACCGCAGTTCCAGGGGATCTAATGCCTTCTTCTGCTCTGTGAGCACTGTACAGTTGCACATATATGCAGGCAAAAAACAAAAACAAAAAACACCCACTAATACATCTAAAACTAAGCAAACCTTTATGTTGCCAATATTTTTGGCCAATGTGGCTAAAACTTTCCCCTTGCTTTGGACACAAAAGTACCATGAAGGGCTTAATTCTTCCTACAGCTGACGACGAAAGGGGGGCTGCCTCTTTCAGGGAGAAACATGGTGAACACAGGAAAGGTGACTGTCCCTGGAGTGGCCCCCATATTAGTAGGTACCCTGTGACCCTCCCTAAAGAGAGCCAGTAAGGGAGGGTCAGGAAGAGCACAAGGAAGCATGGGAACATCTGCACAGGCTGTGCAGGGACGGAGGGAAGTTTTGTCTCTCTGCTGGATGAGTTAAATTTTGGCTCAGTGGTATCCTTCTGAGGCACCCTAAGGGTTTTTCCAGTTCCACACCCTCCTTAAAGCTCCCCCTTCCCATCTGGAATTAAGGCTAGGCCAAGTTTCATTCTCCACCCACAGGAACATTCTTGAGAGAAAAAAAAAAACTCAGAATGTACTGACTGATAGTCCACCTGACCCTCTGGAAAGTCCCAGGTAGAGTTCAAATGCATGTCATGTTTGCTAGCCAATAGATTTAAAGATCAATATGCATAGCCAATAAGTTTGAACTATAACCTTGCTGATGTAAACCTGTGCACCTAAAAAAGTATAAAAACTGCTTTTAACAGCCATTCAGGGTCACCTTCTAGTCACTCACCTTAAGGGACTGATTGAGGTTCGACCGCCATGTGATGGAAAATAAACCTCTTGCTTTTGCATCAATCTGCATCTTGGCATCTCACTCAGGAGGTGTCTTGAAATAACAACTGACCGAAGGTCGGGGTTCTTACACTTCCAACACATTAGAATTTTCTAATTTCTTGCATATCTACATGGAGACCTATTATTGGCAACTGGAGTCTTTGCAGATGTAATTAGTGATGTCTTGCTGGACTAGTGTAGACTTCAAATTCAGCAAGAAGAGGAGAGGAAATTTTAGGAAGTCAGCCACATACCAATGGAGAAAGAGAAGACCACCCATCCATGAATCATGGATGCCAAGAAAGGGCCAAAGTCACCAGCAGCTAAACATTGGCCTGGGAGGCCTAGGAGTGGCTTCTACAGGTCTGGATCCAGCACTCACTTTGGACTTCTGGGCCCTATAATAGCAACAAAGTAAAACACTGTTGTCTTAAGTAAGAGAATAAGCTTTTACTGTAGGAAATACTGTTGTTGGCAATTTATTTTATTTATTAAAGTTATTATAAAAACACTTGCAAATGAAATTAAACACCACACAACCAAAAGCCAGACCCAAAGTCTATATGTCTTAGCAGCTTCCATAGTTAGAATGGCCATTCTGAAGCCAACCAGCTACATATTGGGTCTTACTTTTTTTTTTAACATTTTTACATATATTTATATTTGAATATATTTTATGCACTTGTCCACACACACACACAAAAAAAAAATGAAAACTCTGTCACAGCGTTAGAAAACAGAAAAACAATTAGCTTCATGACCTTGTTCATACCTCTCATCCATCACCTGCATTCAGCATACCCCACACAAGTTGCCTTTCCTCTTCTCTTTTCTACAGGTCGTACTGAAACCCACATGTACATGTGCTTACATAGTACATATATTATTGGCTAGATTCCATATATGAGAGGGAGCATGTTTCTTTTTCTTTCTGAGACCCTGTGACCTTGCTTAGGATTTTAGGCTCATCTACTTTCTCGCAAATTTTCTAATTTGATTTTTCTTTTGAGCTGAAGAGTAAGTATGTCACTCTCACATTAAATGATACCTAATTTTTATTACCCATTCATCTATTGATGGACAAGCAGGTTCATTATAATTCTTTGCTATAGTAAATAACGGAGCAACAGACAACTTCTTAAAACAGCTGCAA
Source organism: Tokudaia tokunoshimensis (assembly GCA_036184795.1). NCBI lineage: Eukaryota > Metazoa > Chordata > Mammalia > Rodentia > Muridae > Tokudaia > Tokudaia tokunoshimensis. The sequence goes on along the minus strand of BTHU01000012.1, from coordinate 124,747,157 downwards.
GAAGCAAAAACGTCTGGGTTGGGTCCTGTAAGCTCCAGGAAGAGAGCTTCAAACTGAGACCTGAGGAGGCCTGGGGTCCTGCTGTGGGCCCCCTGGCCTCCTTTTGGTGACCTCAGGGTCCCTTCTGTGTCCTCTGTTGACCTGTGATAACAGGCTCATTTGAAAGGCTTAAACAGGAAAGGAATTGTGATGGTTTGTATGTACTTGGCCTAGGGAGTGGCACTATCAGGAGGTATGGCCATGTTGGAGTGGGTGTGGCCATGTTGGAGTAGGTGTGTCACAATGGGTGTGGCTTAAGACTCCCACCTTAGCTGCCTGGAAGTCAGTCTTCCACTAGCAGCCCTCAGATGAAGATGTAGAACTCTCAGCTCCTCCTGTACCATCCCTGCCTAGACACTGCCATGCTTCCACCTTGATGATAATAGACTGAACCTCTGAACCTGTAAGCCAGCCCCTATTAAATGTTGTCCTTATAAAGACTTGCCTTGGCCATGGAGTCTGTTCACAGCAGTGAAACCCTAAGACCCGAGTAATGGAGTTTGTTGTTGTTGTTGTTTTGTTTGTTTGTTTTTTGTCTTTTAAGGTGTTTGCTTTGTTTTGTTTTTTGTTTCATTTGGTTTTGAGTAGTTACATCTCAAAGGTATTTATCTACTTCCCCTTCTTTGCTTGGCTTTCAATGTATTTTTTCCACTTGTAACTTTTTGTTACACCTTTACTTTTTGACACTTCGCAGGAACTCTTTCCCTGCCAAGATGGGAACAAACATCTAGTCGTCCTCTCGGAGTTCACTGGGCTCACTCACAGAGGGTGCGTGACCGGAAGCATCTTCCTCATACAGAAGTCTCACCCCAGGCATGGATTGCCACTTTCCCACATCCTTCATTGCTTGAGTCACCCTTTCCCTTAACCCTCTGCAGTCTGGGTACTCTAACATTCCTCGGGACCAGGTGAGTGTCCAATGGCCTTCCCACCCCTTCCTTCTGTGGGGGGAACATCAACAGTCAGAAGGCCTGATCTTGAGGTTTTCTTGCAAGTAATCACACTGCACTGGTGAGATGACAGCTGTCGTTCCCAGAGGGGTGTTCTCTACAATACAAAACAATTGCACTTATTTTGGGGGTACAATGGGGACACTTCAGTACATACTCATGTAGTGATCGGAGCATGGTACGTCCTGTTACCCCAGCATTTCCCATTTCTCTGTATGAGGACCACTTGAAGTGTTTCCTACTAGTTCCTTTCATTGTTATCTGTGCTCAACCCAGACAGCCTCAGTCCAACACAATGCTATGGGAACTTTGTACCTGGTCTAAGTGACTTCAGGCTCAAGGCAATAGCTAACTCTCAGAGGAAGACTTAGGATAGAGACTGTGGTCCTCAGCACTAGCCCCACAGAGGAAACAAACATCTCAACTGTATTGTGACCCAGCCATTCCTCTCCTGGACACGTACCCTGTGGATTTTGTTACCTAGTGCAGAGGCACATACACATTCATTGCCCTTCTAGTCACATTGCTCAGGGAGCTGAATCATCAGGTGTTCATCAGGTGATGAATGGGGTGGGGGAGCAGGGTGGTATGTGTAGACAACGGAATTTTATTCAGTCACAAAGAAAAAGAAAATCACAAAAGTTTCAGACAAATGGATGGGACTGAAAAATATTATGCTGAATGAGGAGACCCATCCCAGAAAGATGAATGTCACATGCTGTCCTCACCTATGTGTATCCAAGCTTCAATGACTTTGTGTTGTGTGTTTATCAGGAGTACACATGAAAGCCAGGAAACCAACAATAGGGTCTTACTATAGTCCATCAACATGAGACAAGATTAGGGAATGGAGATTGTGGAATGCAGGTAAAATAAGAGAGAGGTGATACTGGGGGCAGAAAGGTCCAAACAGGTTAACAATGTGGACACATGAGGGGGTGAGGAAACCATTAATCAAAATGAAGGGCTATATGATGAGGGGAATAAGAGGGGGAAATGCTGAAGTTAAAGTGGGTATGGGGGTTGTGGTATGGAGGACAAGAGGGGGGTTAGGGGTGCAATAGCAAAAACTTAGTATACATGAAGCTTTTATGAACACTCACTAGTTTGCAAACTCAGTAAAATATAACATTTTTTAGAAAGAGTTTGAACAGAGGTACCCGATGTGTGTGAACCATGCTGCTTCCAGCCTACATCTGTTGTTATATGAAAATCTCAGCACAAGTCACAGGGTTACCTCCCTAGAAGTTGTTGGTCGGGAAGACCCTAGAGGTTCCCCAAACACACAGGCAATTACCATTGCTTTTGCTTGCCCACTGTAACTAGATGGTAAGACCCTATTACTGAAAACACCTCACCCTTTGATTGCAGGACAAAGAAATGAATCCTGAAATAACTGGGAAACTATTTTCATGAATGCTGGCTTTTAGAGTGCTGAACGGTGCTACTTAGGCTGTGGAGCTGAAAAGGTATCAGTGACCTTACACAATGCCAATCCCTGCATGATAAACTACTGACCTTCCAGGAAGATGTACCCACTGGTATATGGAGGTAACCAATCACTTTCTGCTTCTATTTGAGGCCTGTTCCACAGGAGGGAATTCATACCTGGTATTACAAACCAGGTCAGTAACCCATGGCTCAGGAGGTTTGGGCCCTCCGGAGGGACTCTCTGTTATTATTATGCTAAATGATCATTCCTCCAAGCGAGCTTTCAAATATTTTTGTTTCTACATGAACACTAAACCTTGGTTTATACTTAACCATAGTCAGTGTACCTTCTTTTTTCAGTGGACCGTAGTTGAGGAAGAGATAAGAGTGCTGAGAATGTGTGACTGGGTGTGCTCAGCTGTAGATGGGGCATCACCACCTTCTCTCACGGAGGAGGAGGAGGGGGAGGAGAAGGAGGAGGAAAGAATTTAAGAGCCAGGGGATGAAGAGAGGGGTGCTGTGGAATGTCTTCTTCTGGACAGGACATGATTGTGAGTTAAGGAACTCACAGCAACTGTGGTTAGCTACCCAAGGCCCACCCAAGATCAAGCCAGTCACAATTCCAGCATGGATGAGTGAGGGGGGAGGGGCAGTCCAGAGGTCCCACCGATGGCTGATGGCAGTTGATGGCTGCTAGGGGAGAGACAGTCATTGGGGGGTGTAGGTGACCACTAGTGGGTTGATACCCTAATGATGACCCCACAACCATACACATTTGGGCAGCACTAATTGGAATCAATGGGTTATTTTAAAAGGAAAGGTGAAATGAAGTTGGAAGGGAGGTGTGTTAGGTGCTAGGGATTATTTGGAGGTAAGGTAGGGGGGAATATGATCAAAATATATTGCATCCAGTATAAAAATTGTCAAAGAGCAAATGAAAGTATGATTTAAAACTATTACTGCTGTCAATCGGTTATTCTACTGTGCCATGGGACAGCAGACATTGCCCCCCTCCATCCTCCCCACCCCTCCCCCACATACAGATGTCTGTGCTGTTTACCTGCTGACTAACTTCTCTCTGTATTCTCACTTACATTCTCCCCAGACGTTGGAAACCATGATTCTATGCTCTTTCTCTTCTTCTCTTTTCTGAGTTTATGTGTTTGGGTGTCTGCCTGCATGTGTGTCTGTGCACCACATACATGCTTGTTCCCTTGGAAGTCAAAAAAGGACATCAGATCCTGGGCAACTAAAGTTACAAGTAGCTGTGACCCACCCAACTTGGGTGCTGGGAATTGAACTCAGATCCTCTGGAAGAGCAGTAGCGCTTTTAACCACTGAGCCATCTCTCTAGTCCCCTTTTTCTCTGTTGAGAGCAGTGTGTTCCCTTCTGCCTACCACTGAGGTCGTGCATTGTATCTTTCTGTGGCTGATTTATTCTGTTACTGACTGGTTTTGTGTGTCAACTTGACACAAGCTGGAGTTTTCACAGAGAAAGGAGCTTCAGTTGGGTAAGTGCCTCCATGAGATCTGGCTGTGGGCATTTTCTCAATTAGTGATCAAGGAGGGAGGGCCCCTTGTGGGTGGTGCCATCCCTGGGCTGGTAGTCTTGGGTTCTATAAGAGAGCAAGCTGAGCAAGACAGGGGAAGCAAGCCAGTAAGGAACATCCCTCCATGGCCTCTGCATCAGCTCCTGCTTCCTGACCTGCTTGAGTTACTGTCCTGACCTCCTCTGGTGATGAACAGCAATGTGGAAATGTAAGCTGAATAAACCCTTTCCTCCCCAACTTGCTTCTTGGTCATGATGTTTGTGCAGGAATAGAAACCATGACTAAGACACTCTGCTTACATAATATTGTCCCATTCCACCCAAGTTGCTGCTGATGAATGAGTTCTGTTATATTTATAGTCAGATCGCATTCTAGTGTGCTACCAGTTCCCCACCATTCCTAAATGGAGGCCTAGACAATCTGAGCTTCTTGACCACTGTGAATACTGCTGCCATAGACATGCATGTGCCCATGGCTGCCCATAAACTAATGCCAGGTTCTTGGAGGATTTGCCACCTGGTAAGATTTTCCTGAATTGTGTAGTGGCTCTAATTCTAATCTTGAGAGAAACTTCTAAATTAGTTTTTGTGAGTATTATTTTTGTTTATTTTTTTATTAATAATTTTACTCATTTACATTTCAAGTAATATCCCCCTTCTCTCTTGTCCCTCCACAACTCACCATCCAATCTCCTCTCTAACCCCTCCCCTTTGGCTCTATGAGGGTGCTCCTACACCCACTCACCCACTCACCCACTCACCCACTCCCGCCTCACTGCTCTAGCATCCCCCTATGCTGTAGAATCAAGCCTCTACAGGACCAAGGGCCTCCCCTCCCATTGATGTCAGACAAGGCCATCCTCTGCTATATATGTATCTGGAGCCGTGGATCCCTCCATGTATAATCTTTGGTTGGTGATTTAGTCCCTGGGAGCTCTGGAAGTCCAGTTGGTTGATATTGTTCTTTCTATGGGATTGCAGTTCCCTCAAGCTCCTTCAATTCTTCCCCTAGCACTGCAATTGGGGTCCCCGGGTTCTGTCCAATGGTTGGCTGTGAATATCTGCATCTGTATAGGTCAGGTGCTGTTAGAACTCTCAGGGAATGACCATACCAAACTCCTGTCCACAAGTCCTTCTTGGCATCAGCAATAGTATTAGGGTTTAGTGTCTGCAGATCGGATGGATCCCTAGGTGGGGCGATCTCTGGATGGCCTTTTCTTCAGTCTTTGTTCCATTTTTTTGTCCCTGTCTTTCTTTTGGACAGGAACATTTCTGGGTTAAAATTTTGAGATGGGTGAGTGGTCCCATCCTTCAATTGGGGGGCTGAGCCTATCTACTGAGGGGGGTCTTCTCTACAGGTTCTATCTCCACTTTGTAGGGTATTTCTTCTAAAGTCATCTCCATTGGGTCCTGGGAGCCTCTCATTTCCCTGGCATCTGGGACATTCTAGTGGCTACCCCCATTTGCCCATCACCCACTGCTACATATTTCTATTTGGTTTCCTGACCCTCTTTACTTCTCTACTGCCCCTTCCAATACCTAATCATGCCCCCCATTTTTCCCGTCCCCTCTGCTCTCCCTCCCAGGTTACCCTCCTTCTACCTCCTATGATTATTTTGTTTCTCCTTCTATGTAGAATTGAAGCATTTACATTTTGGTCTTCCATATTCTTAAGCATCATGTGGTTTGTGGATTGTATTGTGGGTATTCTGAGGTTTGGGGCTGATATCCACTTATCAGCAAGTGCATACCATGTGGGTACTTTTGTGATTGGGTTACCTCACTCAGGATGATATTTTCTAGTTCAATCCATTTGCCTAAGAATTTCATGAAGCCATTGTTTTTAATAGCTGCGTAGTACCCCATTGTGTAAATGTACCACATTTTCTGTATCCATTCCTCTGTTGAAGAACATCTGGTTCTTTCCAGTTTCTGGCTATTATAAATAAGGTTGCTATGAACATAGTGGAGCATGTCTCCTTGTTATATGTTGGAGCATATTTTGGGTATATGTCCAGGAGTGGTATAACTAGGTCCTCAAGTAGTACAATGTCCAATTTTCTGAGGAACAGCCAGACTGATTTCCAGAGTGATTGTATTAGCTTACAATCCCACTAGCAATGGAGAAGTGTTCCTCTTTCTCCACATCCTTGCCAGCATCGGTTGTCATCTGCGTTTTTGATCTTAGCCATTCTGATTGGTGTGAGGTAGAAACTCAGGATTGTTTTGATTTGCATTTCCCTGATGACTAAGGATATTGAACATTTATTTAAATGCTTCTCAGCCATTAGAGATTCCTCAGTTGAGAATTCTTTCTTTAGCTCTGAACCCTAATTTTTTTGAACCCTAATTTTTAATAGGGTTATTTGGTTCTCTGGAGTCTAACTTCTTGAGTTATTTGAATATTTTGAATACTAGCCCTCTATAAGTTGTAATCTGTGGATTGTCATTTTGTGCTATTGACAGTGTTCTTTGCCTTACAGAAGCTTTTAAATTTTATGAGGTCCCATTTGTAAATAGTTGATCTTAGAATCTGAGCCATTGGTGTTCTGTTCAGGAAATTTCCCCCTGTGCTGATGGGTTCGAGGCTCTTTCCCACTTTCTCTAATATTAGATTCAATATATTGGGTTTTATGTGGAGGTCTTTGATCCACTTAGACTTGAGTTTTGTACAAGGAGATAAGAATGGATCAATTTGCATTCTTCTACATGCCTACCTCCAGTAGAACCAGCACCATTTGTTGAAAATTCTGTCTTTTATCTACTGGATGGTTTTATCTCCTTTGTCAAAAGATCAAGTGACCATAGGTGTGTGGGTTCATTTCTGGGTCTTCAATTCTACTCTATTGATCTACTTGCCTGTGTCTGTACCAATACCATGTAGTTTTTAATCACTATTGCTCTGTAGTACAGCGTGAAGTCAGGGATGGTGATTCCCCCACAATTTCACTTATTATTGAGAATAGTTTTTCCCTATTCTGAGTTTTTTTGTTATTCCAGATGAATTGGAAAATTGCTCTTTCTATCTCTGTGAAGAACTGAATTGGAACTTTGATGGGTATTGCATTGAATATGTAGATTGCTTTCAGAAAGATGACAATTTTTACCATATTAATCCTACCATGCATGACAATGGGAAAATTTTTCTACCTCCCAAGATCATTTACTTCTTTCTTCAGAGACTTGAAGTTCTTGTCATATAGATCTTTCACTTGCTTGGTTAGAGTCACACTAAGATTTTTTATACTATTTATGACTATTGTGAAGGGGTCATTTCCTTAATTTCTTCCTCAGCATGTTTATTCTTTGAGTAGAGAGTCTACTGATTTGTTTTAGTTGATTTTATATCCAGCCACTTTGCTGAAATTGTTTGTCAGGTTTAGGAGTTCTCTGGTGGAATTTTTGGGGTCACTTTATACTATCATATCATCTGAAAATAGTGGTATTTTGACTTCCTTTCCAATTTGTATCAGCTTGACTAATATTGTTGTCTAATTACTCTGGCTAGGACTTCTAGTATTATATTGAGTAGGTATGGAGAGAGTGGGCAGCCTTGTCTCATTCCTGATTTTAGTGAGATTGCTTCAAGTTTCTCTCCATTTAGTTTGATGTTGCCTACTGGTCTGCTGTATATTGCTTTTACTGTGTTTAGGTATGGGACTTGAATTCCTGATCTTTCCAAGACTTTTACCATGAAGAGGTGTTGAATTTTTGTCAAATGCTTTCTCAGCATCTAATGAGATGACCATGTGGTGTTTTCTTTTTGGAGTTTGTTTATATAGTGCATTTCCTTAATGGATTTTCATATATTGAACCATGCCTACATCCCTGGGATGAAACCTACTTTATCATGGTGAATGATCATTTTGATGTATTCTTGGATTCAGATTGTGAGAATTTTACTGAGTATTTTGCATCAATATTTGTAAGGGAAATTGGTCTGAAGCTCTCTTTCTTTGTTGGGTCTTTGTGTGGATTAGGTATAAGTTTAATTGTGGCTTCATAGAAGGAACTAGGTAGTGTTCCCTCTGTTTCTATTTTGTGGAATAGTTTGAAGAGTATTGATATAAGTATTCTTTGAAGGTCTGATAGAATTCTGCACTAAAATGTTCTGATTTTGTTAATTTGCATACTGTCTCTGTGCCTTTAATTACTTTGGCTAAGGGTTTGCCTAGCTTGTTTATTTTGTCCAAGAACCAGCTCTTGGTTTTGTTGATTCTTTGTATTGTTCTCTTTGTTTCTAATTGGTTAATTTCAACCCTTAGTTTGACTATTTCCTGCCATCTACTCTTCTTGGGTGGGTTTGCTTCCTCTTGTTCTAGAGCTATCAGATGTGCTGTTAAGTTACTAGTGTATGATCTCTCCAATTTCTTTATGGAGACACTCAGGTTTATGAGGTTTCTTCTTAGCACTACTTTCATTGTGTCCCATAAGTTTGGATATGTTTTGCCTTCTTTTTCATCAACTTCTAAAAAGTCTTTAATTTCTTTCATTATTTCTTCTGTGGGTTATCATTGAGTAGATAGTTGTTCAGCTTCCATGTGTATGTGAGCTTTCTGTTGTTTTTTGTTATTATTAAAGACCAGCCTTATTTCATGGTGATCTGATAGGATACGTGGGATTATTTCAATCTATTTGTATCAGATGAGGCTTGTTTTGTGGCTGATTATAAAGTAAATTTTGGAGAAGGTACCATGAGGTACAGGGAAGAAGGTATATTCTTTTGTTTTAAGTTGAAATATTCTGTAGATACCTGTTAAATCCATTTGGTTCGTACCTTCTGTTAGTTTCACTGTGTCTCTGTTTAATTACTGTTTCCATGATCTGTCCATTGATGAGAGTGTAGTGTTCTGGCTTTCATAGTCTCTGTTGAGAAGTCTGGTATAATTTTGTTAAGTCTGCCTTCATGTGTTACTTGAACTCTTTCCCTTACTGCTTTTAATATTCTTTCTTTCTTCTGTGCATTTGGTGTTTTGATTATTATGTGACAGGAGGTATTTCCTTTCTGGTCCAGTCTATCTGGAGTTCTTGTATGTTCATGGACATCTCTTTCTTTAAGTTAGGGAAGTTTTCTTCTATAATTTTGTTGAAGATATTTACTGGTCCTTTGAATTGGGAAACTTCCTTCTCTTTTATACCTTTTATCCTTAGGTTTGATCTTCTCATTGTGTCCTGGATTTCCTGGATGTTTTTGGGTTACGAGATTTTTGCATTTTGCCTTTTCTTCGACTGTTGTGTCAATGTTTTCTATGGTACTGTCTGCACCTGAGAGTCTCTCTTCTATCTCTTGTATTCTGTTGGTGATGATTTCATCTATGACTCCTGATCTATTTCCTATGTTTTCTATCTCCATGGTTATCTCCTTTTGTGATTTCATTATTGCTTCTATTTTCATTTTTAGATCCTGGATGGTTTTGTTAATTCCTTCACCTGTTTGTTTGTGTTTTCCTGTAATTCTTTAACGGATTTTTGTGTTTCTTCTTTAAGGGTCTCTACATGTTTGTCTGTGTTCTCCTGTATTTCTTTAAGGGAGTCATTTATGTCCTTATTAAAGTCCTCTATCATCATCATGAGATCTGATTTTAAAAATGAATCTTGCTTTTTCGGTGTGTTGGGGTATCCAGGACTTACTGTTGTGGAAGAACTGGGTTCTGATGATGTTGCATTGGTTTTTGTTGCTTAGGTTTTTTTGCTTGCCTCTCACCATCTGGTTCTCTGGTGTTAGCTTGGTCTTGCTGTCTCTGACTGAAGCTTGTCCCTCCTGTGGGCCTGTGAGCCTGTGATCTTAGGTTTGTCAGCACTCCTGAGAGACCAGCTCTCTCTGGGTATAATTGGGTGCAGAGAGTTTTGGTCTTACAAGCTCTCCCTGTCTCTATAATTTTGTTGATGATGTTTACTGGCCCTATGAGTTGGGAGTCTTCCTTCTATTCCATACCTATTATTCTTTGGTTTGGTCTTCTCATTGTATCCTGGATTTCTTGAATGTTTTGAGTTAGGGGCTTTTGACTTTTTGTATTTTTTTACTGGTGTGTCAATGTCTTCTATGGTATCTTCTCTGCCTGAGATTTTCTTTTTTATCTCTTGTATTCTGTTAGTGATGCTTGCATCTGTGACTTCTGCTTTCTTTCCTAGATTTTATGTCCAGTGCTGTCTCCCTTTGTGTTTCCTTTGATGTTTCTATTTCTATTTTTAGATCCTGAATAACTGGTTTTGTTCAATTCCTTCACCTGTTTGGTTGTGTTTTTTTGTATTTCTTTAAGGGATTATGTGTTTCCTCTTTAAGTGATTCTACTTGTATACCTATGTTCTCCAGTCCTTCTTTTTTGGAGAGGAAAGAGTTTAGTTCATTTTATATATTACAATACATTATGAATGGTTGTCAGGACAGGAAATCAAACATAAACTAGGAGGCAGGCACTGAAGAAGAGGTCATGAAGGAATAAAATTACTATCTTCTGCAGAGTGATTTCTTTTTTTTTTTTTTTTTTTTTTTTTTTTTTTTTTTTTTGGTTTTTCGAGACAGGGTTTCTCTGTGTAGCCCTGGCTGTCCTGGAACTCACTTTGTAGACCAGGCTGGTCTCGAACTCAGAAATCCGCCTGCCTCTGCCTCCCAAGTGCTGGGATTAAAGGCGTGCGCCACCACTGCCCGGCATTGCAGAGTGATTTCTTATTCCAGCTGTTCAGGGATGGCACTTGCAATAGTAAATCATCAGTCAAGAAAATACTCCATGATCTTTTGCCTAATAGACAATCTGATGGACATGTTTTCTCAACTGAAGTTTCCTTTTTCAGTATTACTCTGGTTTGACTATATTTGATAAAAAAAAAACAAAGAAAGAACAAGAGAAGGAGAAAGAGAGAGAGAGAGAAGAATAGAAAAGAAAGGAAAAGAAAAGAAAAGAAAGAAAAGAGAAAGAAGGAACAAAGGAAAGAAAGAAGAATGAAGTTAGGTAGGAAGGAAGGAAGGAAAGAGAGAGAGAGAAAGAAAGAAAGAAAGAAAGAAAGAAAGAAAGAAAGAAAGAAAGGTGAGAAGGAACAAAGGAAAGAAGGAATAAGGAAGGTAGGTAGGAAAGAAAAAGAAAGAAGAGAGAGAGAGAGAGAAGGAAGGAAGGAAGGAAGGAAGGAAGGAAGGAAGGAAGGAAGATTTTCTTAAAGAACCAGCTCCTGGTTTTGTTGATTATCTGTATTTTTCTCTTTGTTTCTATTTGGTTGATTTCAGCCCTGAGTTTGATTATTTCCAGTTGTCTACTTCTCTTGGGTGTATTTGCTTCTTTTTGTTTTAGAGCTTTCAGGTGTGCTGTTAAGCTGCTAGTCTATGCTCTCTCCAGTTTCTTTTTGGAGGTACACAGAACTAGGAGATTTCCTCTTAGCACTGCTCTCATTGTGTCCCATAAGTTTGGATATGCTGTGCCTTCATTTTCATCAAATTCTAAGAAGTCTTTAATTTCTTTCTTTATTTCTTCCTTTGACCAAGTTATCAATGAGTAGAGCATTGTTCAGTTTCCATGTGTATGTGTGCTTTCTGTTGTTTCTGTTGTTATTGAAGACCAGCCTTAGTCCGTAGTGATCTGATAGGATGAATGGGATTATGTCAATCTTCTAGTATCTGTTGAGGCCTGTTTTGTGTTCAATTATATGGTCTATTTTGTAGTAGATACTGTGAGGTGCTGAGAAGAAGATATATTCTTTTGCTTTAGGATGAAATGTTCTATAGATATCTGTTAAATCCATTTAGTCCATCACTTCTGTTAGTTTTACTGTGTCTCTGTTTACTTTCTGTTTCCATGATCTGTCCATTGATGAGAGTGGGGTGTTGAAGTCTCCTACTATTATTGTGTGTGGTGCAATGTGTGCTTTGAGCTTTAGTAAGGTTTCTTTTATGAATGTGTGTGCCCTTACATTTGGAACATAGATGTTCAGAATTGAGAGTTCTTTTTGGTAGATTTTTACTTTGATGAGTATGAAATGTCCTTCCTTATCTTTTTGATAACTTCTGGTTGAAAGTCAATGTTATTCAATGTTAGAATGGCTACTCCAGCTTGTTTCTTGAGACCATGTGTTTGGAAAATTGTTTTCCAGCACATTACTCTGAGGTCATGCCTGTCTTTGACACTGAGGTGAGTTTCCTGTATGCAACAAAATGCTGGGTCCTGTTTATGTATCCAGTCTGTTAGTTCTTGTCTTTTTATTGGGGAATTGGGTCCATTCACATTAAGAGGTATTAAGGAATAGTGATTGTTGCTTCTTGTTATTTTTGTTGTTAGAGGTGGAATTATATTTGTGCGACTATCTTCTTTTGTGTTTGTTGACAGAAGATTAGTTTCTTACATTTTCTATGATGTAGTTTCCCTCCTTGTGTTGGAGTTTTCCATCTATTATCCTTCATATGGCTGGATTTGCTGAAAGATATGGTGTAAATCTGGTTTTGTCATGGAATATCTTGGTTTCTCCATCTATGGTAATTGAGAATTTTGCTGTATATAGTAACCTGGGCTGGCATTTGTGCTCTCTTAGGGTCTGTATGACATCTGCCCAAGATCTTGTTTTCATAGTCTCTGGTGAGGTGAGAAGTCTGGTGTAATTCTGATAAGTCTGCCTTTATGTTACCTGATATTTTTTCCTCTCTTAATATTCTTTCTTTGTTTTGTACATTTGGTTTTTTTTTTTGACTATTATATAACGGGAGCAATTTCTTCTCTGGTCCAATCTATTTGGATTTCTGTAGACTTCTTGTATGTTCATGGGCATCTCTTTCTTTAGGTTAGCTAAGTTTTCTTCTATAATTTTGTTGGAGATATTTACTGGCCCTTCAAGTTGGGAATCGTCACTCTCTTCTATACCTATTATCCTTAGGTTTGGACTTCTCATTGTGTCCTGGATTTCCTGGATGTTTTGAGTTAGGAGCTTTTTGCATTTTCTTTGACTGTTGTGTCAATGTTTTCTATGGTATCTTCTGCACCTGAGATTCTCTCTTCTATCTCTTGTATTCTGTTGGTGATGCTTGCATCTATGACTTCTGCTCTCTTTCCTATATTTTCTATCTCCAGGGTTGTCTCCCTTTGTGATTTCTTTATTGTTTCTATTTCCATTTTTAGATTCTGGATGGTTTTGTTCAATTCCTTCACCTGTTTGTATTTTCCAGTAATTCTTTAAGGGATTTTTGGTTTCCTCTTTAAGGGTTTCTACCTATGTTCTCCTGTATTTCTTTAAGGGAGTTATTTATGTCCTTCTTAAAGTCCTCTCTCATCATCATCATAAGATAAGACTTTAAATCTGAGTCTTGCTTTTCTGATGTATTGGGGTATCCAGGACTTGCTTTGATGGATGAACTGGTTCTGACGATGCCAAGTAGCCTTGGTTTCTGTTGCTTATATTCTTCCCCTTGCCTCTCACCGTCTAGATATCTCTGGTGTTAACTGGTCTTGCTGTCTCTGACTGTGGCTTGTCCCTCCTGCAAGCCTCTGTGTCAGTACTCCTGGGAGACCAGTTCTCTCCTGGAAGAATTTGGGTGTGCAGAACTGTTACACAGGTCAGTTCTGGGGTGCATACCAAAACCTGAAGGATCCTGTCCCCTGCTGTTCCTTTATTCCTGTGTCCTGATGACTCTGGGCTGGTCCCTTTTGGGCCAGGAATTTGAGCAGAAGTGGTGGTGTTACCTGTGCTCACAGGTGTGCCAGCGCTCCTAGGAGACCAGCTCTCTCTACCTGCAGTATTTGGGTATGGAGTGCTGTGGCACAGGATCAGCTCTGGGTTCAGATGGAAACTGAAAGATCCTGTCCCAGGCTGCTCCTAGGTTCCTGTGTCCTGAGGTCTCCAGGCAGGTCCCTCAGAGCAGAAGTTGTGGCCTTAACTATGCTGACAGGTGTGCTAGCACTCCTAGGAGACCAGCTCTCTCCAAGCAGTATCTGGGTATGGAGCACTGAGTCACAGGCTCTCCTGTCTTTCTTTCTTTCTTTTTTTTTATTTTATTTTCTATATTCTTTATTTACATTCCAAATGATTTCCCCTTTCCCGATTCCCCCCTCCCCAAAAGTCCCATAAGCTCTCTTCCCTCCCCCTGTTCCCCAGTCAATCCCCTCCTGCTTCCCTGTCCTGGTATTCCCATACACTGCTGCATCGAGCCTTTCCAGGACCAGGGGCCTCTCCTTTCTTCTTCTTGGGAATCAATTGATATATGAATTGTGTCTTGGGTATTCAGAGCTTCTAGGCTAATATCCACTTATCAGTGAGTGCATGTGTGCTCTTTTGTGATTTTTGAAATATCATCCTAAGTGAGGTAACCCAATGATATTTAGGATGATTCCAACCATTTGCCTAAGAATTTCATGAATTCATTGTTTTTAATTGCTGAGTAGTATTCCATTGTGTAAATATACCACATTTTCTGTATCCGTTCCTCTGTTAAGGGACATCTGGGTTCTTTCCAGCTTTCATGAACATTTTGTAACTTTTTTTGATTCTTTGTGAATTTCACATCATGTACCCCAATACCACTCATCTCACCATCTATTTGTATTGACCTCTGCCCTTAAAACCTCCCTGCCAGAAGAAAATTAAAGAACAAACAAACAATTCCCATTATGGAAGCTGCAGTGTGTCACACAGTATGTCCTTTTGTCCACACATCTTAACTTGCAAACTTTCATTCCAATGAGTCATTTGCTTCTGGTTTCTGCTGCACCATCAATACTGAATCCTGACCAGGACTCCTCTCAAATATCCTGTTGCTGCCCTGTGTCATGGAGATCCTGCAGCTTTGGATCTGCATGTCCAAACACTTCATTGATGGGGTAGACATTGGGGTGAACCAACTCAAAGCCCTGGACCTGGGCCTGGGTTGGTCAGACTGCCAGCTCTCCCTCACCTCCGTGTCCAGATCTCCATCAGTGCCCCAACTAATTTACCCAATGCCACAGATACAACCAGCAGGGCTAGCTCTTCCATTCTCATATCTTCAGTGCTAGATCACCTGCCACCAGGACAATCCCTACTGTGCTACCCAGGTAAGGTACTGAACCCACTATTCCTAGTGATTCAACCTGTGTGGGGCAGGGCTAGCTCTTCACAACCTTTGAACATCAACATGGTATGCACCATGGTATCCCAGACCAGGTATATCCACATAGCCTTTGAATGAATATTGACACGGACCCCTGCTGTTGCATGGCCACTAACCCAGACATGGTCCTCAGTGGCAGCTTAGGCCAGGACTTCACTCTAACCTCAGGTGGCATCACCAGCTACTCACATTAGACTGCTCCTCACCACTCTCGCATCTCCAGTTCCTCCTCTCTTCACAGTGTTCACATGGTTCCACTTTTATTTCTCTTCTATCTTTCCACATGCTTTCAAACCATAGTGGCTCCCAGCTGTGGGATGTGGGTGGACACGGGGTTCATGTACCAGGCAGACCTCTAGGTACCTTCCCCAGATAATATTTTTAATAGATCAGATCTACTGGCAGTTTTTTCTTCATTGTTGGTCTTAATCCTTTCACATGAAGCCCAAAATCGTGATGCAGGTTAGAGATTTTTTTTTTTTTTTTTTTTTGCTTCTGGGATTCACCCAAAGGAATCTGTGCATCCATACCATGGTCTGGGTGTGCCCACACATATTTTTAAATTCTATCTGACTTATCAAGGTTCTGGTTTTCCTTGATAGTGAGTGATGCTTGGAATTTTACCATAACCTTGATTATTTATGCATCTTTCCAGAGAAATGCCTACTAGATCATTTGCTCATTAATCAAATTGTTTGATGTTTTGCTACTGAATTGTCCAAAGTTGTTATGTTCTTCAAATCAATCCCTGATTACATGGACAATGGTGAACATCTATTCCCATTGTGTATGCTGTCTTGTCTTTCTTCTTTTGCTTTCCATGCATTGGGGTCACAACCCAAAAGTCTCTGCCCAGACCAGAGCCTTGATGTACTTCTGTCTTTTCTTCTAGTAGTTTCATAGTGTCAAGGTTGCATTTAATTCTGTGCTTTCACTAGCCCTGGCAGACCTTGAATGTGATATGTAGACTATCCTGGATTCTCTGCTGGCCACTGCCTCTGAGTGCTGGACTGAGAGGCATGGCCACTGCACTTAGCCCTGGGTTTACTTTTATATATATTTTCAGGTTTTTTAAGAGGAATTTTTTGACTCTGTAGATGCCTTTGGATGAATGGACACTTGAAAATTATTAATGCTTCCAATCCGTGAGCATGAAAGGTTTTCCCATATTGTTTTATGCACTCCTCAAGTTTTCTCACAGGTGACTAATGGTTTTCATTGTAGACATTATTTTCTTTTTTGATTGAATTAATTCTTTGGGTTTTTTTTTTTTTTTGCTTATTTGTTTGGCTGGTTTTTTATAGCTGTTATCATTAAAATCACTTTAAACTTTGTTTTCAGAATTTTTGTTACCTGTATTTTTAAATACATATTTTTTTCAACTCTCTAATTAATTTATGTTGCATTCATTACAATTACATTATATAAATATGTACAAGCATACATACATGTGCATATATATGAATATGTATGCATGTGCATATATATGAAGTACATATTTTTTAATGTTGACTTTTTTTATTTTAGGGATCATACCCAGAGTCCTGCACACTAGAGGCAAGTGCTCTGCCAGATTTGCATCCCAGCCTTATATGCCGATTTATCCTATCACCTTATTTCATGTATCCAGTTTATAATTTTGCATAAAGGTTAGACTTTTTTTTTCTAGATATACAATCATGTTATCTCCAAGCAAGAAGACTTTTTTTCTACGTGGATGGCCCATATGTTAATCTTGTCTTATTGCTGTGTCTAAGACTTCCAATAATATACAACTAAATGTGGTAAAAGTAGATGCTGATCTCAGCCTTCTTCCCTTTGATACAGGGTAGGTTGGAGATCAGCAAGTATACTTTCTATTGAGTTGAAGTACTTTCTGTCTATTTCAAAAACTTTTTAAGGATGTTTCTTAAATCACAAAATGACATTGAATTTCACTGAATGACTTTTCTACAGCTAAATAACCATGTATTTCCGTCCTTCTGTAAATTTGACATATTAATTATATTTATTAGTTTGTGTGGCAGTTTGCTTACTGGTTTGTGTAGGTGTGCTTTTTTTAGGCTATTTTACTAGGTTCTATTATCTACCACCCTTACGATCTCCCAACACTAAGTAGGAGGAAAAGAAGGTTAGAGGGAAAAGGGGCGTAGACCTCTTAGACTACTTCCTGCTGCTTAGAGGTGTTGAGTTCCTAGGGCCAAGTCCAAGCTCCATCATGAGGATATCTCCAATCAGCAATCTAGCAAGCTAGTAATTCAGCAATAGCAAACACAACAGCAGGTACCAGCAGCATTGGGGCAGCATCTGCCACAACCCCCCCCCCCAGGCTCTCAAATTTCTACCCTCTCAGAGTCCCCAGAAATCCAAACATAAACAACTGCAGCTGTCAAAAGCCATGCCCCTCCTGGAGCACAAGACAATCATATAAGCAGTTGTGAACAATCTGAAGCAGCCCCATATCTCACACCTGGGATTAAAACAAAAACATTTAGATAACAAAAATGTTTTTTAAGAAACCAAAATTCTCACTACATTTTGCAAATGTTGAACTTTTCCTGTATTTTGGCTTGAGAACTGGGAATGTAGCTCAGTCAACAGATGAGAGATTCATTCATACATGCATGTATACATACATACATACATACTTAGACAGGTAGATAGATGGATGGATGAATCACTAGGTAAACACATCTAGGATACTTACTTCATGGTGGACAGAAAGCAGAGAGACACAGAGCACCCAGGGACCAGTAATAACATTTACAATAATTTCCCCTAGTGAACCTGCCTTGTTCAGCTAGGCTCCCCCTCCTCCACCTCCCAAAGTGTCTGTCTGAAACTAGAGATCTCCACATGAGTCTGTGAAGAGTATCTCATATTTAATCCAGAACATTCCACTCTGGGTCCTCAAAGGTCCATGGACAGCTCCTGATGAAAATATATGATACACTCAATCTCCCAGAACCCCTAAATGTTAGAAACCCCAATACAGATCCAAAGCCCAAGTCTAAAGTCACTTCTGAGACCCCAAAACAAAATCTTGTCTGTAAACTCTGTAAAATCATAAAAAAAAAGTGATAATCTTCCAAAGGACAAGGAAGGATTCCACTAGAGCAAGACTACAAGAGCAGCTGAGAAGCAGTGAACCTTGTAGTCCTTGTGGATGAGGCTGATGGCATCATGGTGTAAACTCCAATGCACCTGGGCAACCCAAGATGACCACAGATGTAGCTTAGGGAATTCTGGCCTGGGCTTGTCCCTAGATAAGGTAGCACCTCCCATTAAAACCCTTATGCAAAACTCAACTCCAAATGGATCAAGAACCTCAACATAAGCCCAGACAACCTGAGTGTGTTAGAAGAAAATAAGAGGAGAGCCTCGAGCTTGTTGGAATGGGGAAAGACTTTCTGATCAGAACATTGATAGCAAAGGCGCTAAGATCACCAACTTACAAATGGGAACTCGTGAAACTGAAAAACCTTGATGTGGCTAAGGGCACATCCTTCAAAGTGGCAGGCTGCAGAGTGGGGTAGGATGTTTTGCCAACTACACACCTGATAGAGGGTTGAATTCTACAGTGTAAGGAAGAGAGCAACTCCTGAAAGTGACCTCTGAGATTCATTTGTGCAACATGGCCTTACATACCCATGCTCACACACACCCATGCTCTCTCACACACACACACACTCGCACGCACACACACACACACACACAGACACACACACCCATACTCAGGCACATATCAACACACACACTAATAAAATCTAAAACATATGCAGAACAAAGAAACCAACTGGACATTAGGAAAAAGAAACACAAAACTGGGGTACAGATCTAAGCAAAGAGTTTCCAAAGATGAAGCACAAATGGCTAGGAACCACTTAAATGTTCAACATCCTTAGTCATCATGGAAATGCAAACCAAAACTACTCTGAAATTTTATCTTATACTCACCCAAATGGCCAACATTAGTAAAACAAATAACAACTCATGCTGGTGAGAATGTGGGGTGACTGTCCATGCTGGTGGGAATGCAAACTGCCCAGCCACTATGGAAATCAGTGTGGCAGTTCCTTGGGTAGCTGGGAATGGATCTATCTCAATATCCAGCTGTCCTGTTGTTTTTTCTGACAGGGATTCTGTGTAGCCATCGCTGTCCTAGAGCTCACTCTGTAGACCAAGCTAGTCACTAACTCAGAGATCTACCTGCCTCTGTCTCCCAAGTGCTGGGATTAAAGGCATGTGCCATCACCACCTGTCTAGCTACACCATTTTGGGACATATACCCAAAGCATTTTATATCCTACTATAGAGACTCTTATTCATTTCCTTTGCTGCACCACTCATAATAGCCAAAAATTGAAAACAGCAGAGATGACATCAACAGATGGATGGTGTCTTAGTGTTTTACAGCTGTGAACAGAAACCATGACCAAGGCAAGTTTATAAAGGACAACATTTAATTGGAGCTGTCTTACAGGTTCAGAGGTTCCGTTTACAATCATCACCCTGCCAGTATTGGAAGTGCTATCTGGTGCCGCCAGGGCAAAACTATGAAATTCATGAGTAAATGGGTGGAACTGGAAATTACCCTGAGTGAGGTAACCCAAACTAAAAAAAAAGACAAATATGGTATGTATTCTCTTATATGTGGATGTTAGCTTTTAAACCTCTGATAGACATGCTACACACCATATAACCACAGATATTAGGTATAGAGTAAGGGACTACTGGGAAATGAAGATCTCCCAAGGAAAGGGAAAGAAAATTAGAGGAACAGGAGGGAAACTGGAGTGAGAGCCTTAAATGGCAATGAAGGCAAAGATGAAAAGGAGGGTAAAGAAGTGAATCCTAAGGCCATTTGAGGGGCCATATAGGAACCTACTATAGCAGACAGTTCAATACAGAAGCTTATGACAGTAGACACATCAGCACAGAAATCTACTATAGGAGACACTTCCATACAAAAACCTACAACAGCAGACACTTCCATACTGAAACCTAGGACAGCAGATACTTCCATACAGAAACCTACTACAGTAGATACTTCCATACAGAAACCTACTGCAGCACACACTCCCATATGGAAATCTACTACAGGAGACATTTACATACAGAAACCTACTACAGCAGACACTTCCATATGGAAAAGTAGGTATTTCCATATGGAAACCTAATACAGTAGACACTTCCATACAGAAACCTACTATAGCAGACACTTCCATAAGGAAACCTACTACAGTAGATATTTCTGTACAGAAACCTACTAGAGTAGACACTTCCATACAAAAATCTACAATAGTAGACACTACCATATGGAAACCCATGGAAATATCTTCCATAGATAGACCTACAGCAGACACTTCTGACATAGCCAACTCAGTCAGTCAACAGGATCTCAAGGGAGGAAGGGAGGATTGAAAAAGAAGAAAAACAACTGGATAAAATTATAACATGACTCCATCCTGCTTTTATATCATTCTAGATACATCCCAAAAAACATGGTCAGTTCTTAGATCAAACACGAAGTAATCAAGCAAAGTAGTAAATAAGGAGATCACACAAGATAGTAGTTAACCAAAGTTGTATGCAAAAGGATCACACAAGGTAAGAATTAAGTGAAGTAGTCAGCAAAGAGATAACATAAGGTAGTAATTCAGCAAAGTAGTAAACAAAGTCTCATGGTCACTGTTTCTAATATTCTTTTTTATAAATTATTTATGTATATGAGTGCATGTCTTCAGACACACCAGAAGAGGGCATCCGATCCCATTACAGATGGTTGTGAGCCACCATGTGGTTTCTGGGAATTGAACTCAGGATCTCTGGATGAGCAGTCAGTGCTCTTAACCACTGAGCCATCCCTTCAGCCCTCTGTTTCTAATACTCTTGTCTGACCCTACTGCCTTGTCTGAGCCCAATGACAAATGACAAATTTCTAGAATAGCACCAAAAGCTCCCAATATCTCCCCCTTTTTATTTCATAATCAAAACTACACTTGTCTTGGGCGATTCTGACAAGAATGCCTTCCTTACCCATCTTGAAATATATATTTTCAAAAACAATGTAATTCTGTCTTAGGTTGGTAAGGCACTGTACAGAACACTACCCATCTTTGGCCACCAGCCTGTTAGAGTAATAACTCTGTCTGGAGATCCATTTTTTTGTTTCAAGCCATGTATTTTGGGTGCCAACATGTCAATGTTGTTAAAGGCAAGTTTTATCACAATAGGCAGAAATAAAAGTATTCCCAGGACAAGAAGGGCTAACGTGATTAAGCTATGCAAGCCATTCTTGAAGCTTGACCGAGATGAAAATACTGACCTTAAGCCATGAATCCAGATGACCAAGACAAAAGGAATGCCACGAACTCCTGGGCTGAGTTTACTTTGAGCTATGTATTCCTTAAATTCATGGTCTCCTGATACAAAGTTAAACTATCCAGAGAGGTGTTAGAATTATGCCAAATATACTGCAAGTGTCTTTAAACTTTTCACTGGTATTTAGTATGACATTCAGGATGACTTCTTATTCTTAAACTCTGAACTTCCTCTCCAATAGTCTGAAGAGCATCAATTTGTTACTCTCGATGTCTATCTGAATCTTTTTAAATACTCAGAGCATTAGTAACATTCTTTATGTTTTATTGGATATTTTCTTTATGTACATTTCAAATGTTATCCCCTTTCCCAGTTTCCCCCCTCTCCTGGAAACTCTCTATCCCATCCTCCTTTCCTCTGCTCCTCCACCCACCCCACTCCCACCACCCTGCCCTCAATTCCCCTACTCTGGGGCATCTATTAAGCCTTCAATAGGACCAAGAACCTCTCTTCCCATTGATGCCTGACAAGGCAATTCTCTGCCACATATGCAGCTGGAGCCATGTTTACACCTTGGTTGATGGCTTAGTCCCTAGGAGCTCTGGGGGGGGTCTGGTTGGTTGATATTGTCGTTCTTCCTATGAGGTTCCAAACACCTTCAGCTCCATCAGTCCTTTCTCTAACTAACTCCTCCATTGGGGACCCCCACACTCAGTCCAATGGTTGGCTGTGAGACTTTGCCTCTGTATTTGCAAGGCTCTGGCAGGGCCTCTCAGGAGACAGCCATATCAGGCTCCTTTCAGCAAGTATTTCTTGGTATCCACAATAGTGTTGGGGTTTGGTGACTGTATATGGGATGAATCCCCAGAATTTTCAACTGAGGAATACCGAATGACCAAGAAGCATCTAAAAAATGTTCAACATCCTTAGTTATCAGGGAAATGCAAATCAAAACAACCCTAAGATTCCACCTCACACCAGTCAGAATGGCTAAAATCAAAAACTCAGGTTATAGCAGATGCTGGCAAGGATGTGGAAAAAGAGGAACACTCGTCCATTGCTGGTGGGATCGCAAGCTGGTACAACTACTTTAGAAATCAGTTTGGCACCTCCTGAGAAAATTGGACATAGTACTATCTGAGGACCCAGCTATACCACTTCAGGGTATATACCCAAAAGATGTTCCAACACATAACAAAGGCACATACTCCACTATGTTCATAGCAACCTTATTTATAATAGCCAGATGCTGGAAAGAACACAGATGTCTTTCAACAGAGGAATGGATACAGAAACTGTGGTACAATTAAACAGTGGATTACTAGTCAGCTATTAAAAATGATGAATTCATGAAATTCTTAGGCAAATAGATAGAACTAGAAACTATCATCCTGAGTGAGGTAACCCAATCACAAAAGAACACACATGGTATGCACTCACTGATAAGTGGGTATTAACCCAAAATCTCAGAACACCTAAGATACAATTCACAGACCATATGAAGCTCAAGAAGAAGGAAGACCAACGTGTGGGTGGTTCAGTTCTTCTGAAAGGGGGAGCAAAATACTCACAGGAGTAAATATGGAGATAAAGTCTAAAGCAAGACTGAAGAAAAGGTCATCCAGAAACTATCCCACCTGGGGATTCATCCCATATAGTAACATTTTTTGCTAAATGATTAATAAAATAGTTGTCTTAACTTCTTGTGTCAAAGCAATTGCAGAAACAGTGGTGCTAGCTATTCTTGTAATGTAGCCTGCTATACCAGCAATAATCAAGCCCACTACCCTCTTGCTTCTGCTTAAAGTCTGACTCATTTCTTCCAGTATATGCAAGTCTGTTTTAGAATACCAAGGTCCTGTAATATTTACAAGCAATAATACAAAAGCTGGTTGATAGACCACCATAACAGACACGCCAGATTTCAATACACTAACACAATTAGAAAGTATACAATCAATACAATTTACATTAAATACCATAGAAGAAACAAAAGCAATTTTAATATGACCAATTAATAAGATATTCCAATTTTAAGGAAACATCAAAATACTCCCATACTATTATTTACAAAGCAGACAGAAATCCTATCACCAAATGCATTGAAAGTCATGGTCTTATTATAAGTTGACTCCTCTGTCCAGGGAGATCCAATCATGAGAATCTCCGGTCTGGACCACACTGCTGGATGTATCAGTGGTAGATCAGGAATATAGGCCCAGTACAGCATCCCTGTTACTATTGTCAGGGCACTAAGCAAGCTCACGGTCAGCAACATTCTTTGTCCCAGCATCAGCATGTCTCACTAATCGCTCTGGCAGTCACCACACTCCTTCAGCATCCTGCAGAAAAAAACATAAACTTTCATTCTTCCCCATGTTAATACCTGATCAGGATCACACCATATGCCAGTTAGTGGATCCTTCCATTTCACCGAGGCATAAGTATTTCAAGTTGTAGGGTGCCATAGACTACTCAGCAGAGAGTTCCTTGGCATCGAAATTTTTAAAGATTTAAATAAATTTGTGGTTTACAGGGACAAAATTCCCCCTTTTTTATTTTATGAAGATATTGTTTTAAAGTTCTATGGGCCTGTTCCACAATACCTTTTCCTTGAGAATTGTAAAGAATCCCAGTAATATGGATAATATTAAATTGTTGACAAAAGTCTCAAATGCTTGACTGCAATAGCCAGTTCTGTTATCTGTTTAAATCTGATTTGGAATACCTAGAATAGAAAAACAACAGGCAATATTAGTAATTACATTTTTAGTTGCTTCTCCTGTTAACACAGTTGCAACAAGAAAGCCTGAGAAGGTATCAATAGTCAGATGTACATATTTTACTTTTCTAAAATCAGAAATATGAGTAACATCCATTTGCCATAATTGATTAGGTACGAGTCCTCGATTTTCTCTAAAATCAATACCAAGTGCATTACTTTCATGTTACAGTTTGGCCGCTAGTTCTTACATATGAATGCATAAATGGTGCAGCCTTTAATACCTCATTAAAGAAACGTTGTTTTAAATCCTATCTCTTATAAGTCTGGTTTCTAGGACGAGACTTATCCCAATTTGGAGATATCTTTAAAGACTTGTTTCCCTGGATTGTCTCACACCATGTGTATTGTCTAGAATGACTCCAACCCTAAGTTACCAGTTTTAAGCCAACTTTGTGTTACCAATGTTACAAATTTTTAATCATACCCCAATAACTTATAAGCCAAGAATCTATAACCAAGACATGCAGAATATATTTATACATTTAAACAAACATGAAGTGGCCACACATTTACTTATTTAGAGTAGATAAAATTTTCTTACTTTTCCTAGCTGTTATTTCAAGAGAGGCGCATCTTGTCACCTGCTGAACCCAATAATCAGTCACAGATATTTTCTAGGAGAAACAACCACAGCTGCCTTACCATAGAAGCTGAGAAGCAGCTGTCCCCTTTAAGAGAGGATTGTGCAGACAATCAGTCTTTGGCAGGGCTTCTCCAGCTGTGCTAGACAGGTGCAGGGCAACTTATGAATGTTTTTGTTCTGTTAATTGAGACCACTTTTTTTTTTAGTTAAAACTAAATCAAGGGATGGACATCCAGCAGATAATTTTTGTGTGTGTGCTATCAGTTTCTTTATGGGCTACAGGGGCCACAAGGCTGAGACAGGTGGCCAAAGTCACCAATGACCTGGTCACCAGTACAGGTAGTCAGCCTGGATGTTGGCCACAATCTTGACCTCCCACTTCTCTCTGTTGTTAAGTAGCTTCTCCTTATTGTACAGCAACTCCTTGTGTGTCTCGGTAGAAAACTCAAAGTTGGGGCCCTCCACAATGGCATCAATGGGACAGGCTTCCTGGCAGAAACCACAGTAGATACACTTGGTCATGTCAATGTCATAGTGTGTCCTCCAGCAGCTGCCACCAGCTCTTGGCCCAGCCTCAATGGTGATGGTCTGTGCAGGACAGATGGCCTCACAGAGCTTGTAGGCGATGCAGCGCTCCTCCCCAGATAGGTAGTGGCACAGTGAATGCTCCCCATGGAAGCACGGACTCAGTGGGCCCTTCTCAAAGGGGTAGTTGATGGTGGCAGGCTCCCAAAAGAGTTAACTTAGGGTCATGCCCAGTCCTCAGAAGAGTTCTGTCCACATCAGAATCCGAGCTGTACTGACAGTCACGAACTTCATGTCCATTTCAGATTCCTGTTCCTTCTTCATATTCACATACGTGTACGTTGCCACCACTGCACTGCTATGAAGGCTTTGGCCATTAAGATGTCCAGTGCTCATGGCCTGGACCAAGGCCCGTGGCAGTATTGATGAGCTCAGGCAATACAACTTGAAGTGCAGCGGCTCCTTCCCTGGCCCAGGAAGGCAGCAGATAAATTTTTAACCATTTTTTTTCTTTTGAACATGAAACACAGAGCAACAATCATGCAACAAAACAAAAACATACTCATAAACTGACAGACATGGACAGAATGGTGCACCAAGGACAGACAATACACAGAGAGGGAAGAGAACTAGATGTACCAAAGGTTCCCAGATATCCTACCTAAGAGATCCAGAACCAAAACAAAGCATTCCTCCAGTGGGAGTCAGAGAGGAAGCAGGATGTCTCCTGACCTCCTCCTGCCCCGAGGAGAGCTCTGGAACAGCCTATGTTCATGTTGCTTCTCTTTCACCAAAGCGTCCCAGACAGAGAGGATGACTGCTTTTCTGAACCCATTCTGTCTCCCATGTAAGCTATCTCTAATCAGGATCCAAAGACTAAAAACAGCTATGAAAATTATCTTCGCTCCTCTATATTTTAACGTAACTCTAAACACATACACAAAAAGCATTCTACCATTACCTTGGCCCATTCTTACAAGGTTTATTCCAAATCTACTTTACTTTATCTTTCATTTACATTCTACCATTACTTTTCTCTTTTTACAAGGTTTATTCACCGCTGGCCTAAATCTTTTATTTTCTTTTACCTTTCTTTTATTTTTTTTTATTTTATTTTATTTATTTATTTATTTATTTTTTGGTTTTTCGAGGCAGGTTTTCTCTGTGTAGCCCTGGCTGTCCTGGAACTCACTCTGTAGACCAGGCTGACCCCAAACTCAGAAATCCGCCTGCCTTTGCCTCCCAAGTGCTGGGATTAAAGGCGTGCGCCACCACTGCCCGGCTTCTTTTACCTTTCATTTTCCTTTTTGAATGCTCGTCTCTTAGTGGTGTCCTTCACTGTATTCCCCTTATTTGAGCTCCAACACTAAGGGGTGACCTGACCAAGCCAGCTCAGTCAGTCAACAGGGTCTCAAGGAAGGGAGTGAGGATTGGAACAGGGAAAAAAGCAATTAGACAAAATTATAACATGACTCCAGCCCATACTAAGTCTGAAGCTGCTTTATTTTCAGCCAGCCTGCTTTTATATCATTCTAGGTACATCCAAAAGAAATGGTCATTTCTTAGATCAAAGACAAAGTAATCAAGCAAAAAGGTAAATAAGGAGATGACACAAGATAGTAATCAACCAAAGTAGTAAGTGAAAGGATCACACAAGATAATAATTATGTAAAGTAGTAAGCACATAAGGAGGTAATTCAGCAAAGAAACAAACAAAGCCCCATGATCACTCTTTCTAAGATTCTTATCAGAACCTACTTCTTTGTCTGAGCCCAGTGTCAAATGCCAAATTTCTAGAAGCAGCACCAAAAGCTCTCAACACACTTGCATACAGAAATCTACTACAGTAGACACTTCCATAAGAAAACTTATTATAGGAGACACATTCATACTAAAATCTACTACAGCAAACACTTCCATACAGAATCCTACTACAGTAGATACGACCATAAGGAAACTTACTACAGCACACACAACCATATGGAAACCTACTACAGTAGACATTTCCATACAAAAACCTACAATAGGAGACATTGCCATTTGGAAACCTAAAACAGCAGACACTTCCTTATGGAAAGTAGACACTTCCATTCAGAAATCTACTACAGCAGACACTTCCATACAGAAACCAACTACAGCAAAGACTTCCATGCAAAAACCTACAACAGTAGGCATTTCTATAAGGAAACCTATGAAACCAAACACTTCCAGCAGACGCTTCCATATGAAAACCTACTATACTAGACACTTCCACATGGAAAACTATGGCATCAGACACATCCAAAAGGAAACCTTCTACAGTAGACACTCCCATACATAAACCTACAACTGTATCCACTCCCATACGGAAACCTACTACATTAGATACCTCCATACAGAACCTACTACAGCATACACTCCTATACTGAAACCTGTGACAGTAGACACTCAATATGGAAACATACAGCATTAGACACTTCCATAAGGAAACATACTATAGGAGACACTTCCATATGGATACCTACTACAGTATATATTTCCATACTGCAATCTACAACAGCAGACACTTCCATATGGAAACCTACAACACTAGACACTACCATGTAGAAACCTACAACAGCAAACACTTCCGTAAAGAAAAGTAGACACTTCCATCCAGAAACCTACTACAGCAGTTACTCCCGTGTAGAAATCTACTACAGTAGACACTTCCATATGGTAACCCACTACACTGGACACTTTCATAAGGCATCCTACTATAACAGACACTTCCATACAGAAAAATAGACACTTCCATGCAAGAACCTACTATGGCAGACACCACCATATGGAAACCTATGACAGCAAACACTTTCCTAAGGAACCCTACTAGAATGGACACTTCCATATGGAAATCAACTAAAGTAGACACTTCCATACAGAAAGCTACTACAATAGACTCTTCCCTAAGGAAACCTACTGGAGCATACACTTCCTTACTTAAACCTACTAAGCTAGACACTTGTGTATAGAAACCTACTACAGTAGACATTTCCATATGGAAAATAAGATACTTCCATATAGAAACTGGCTACTGTAGACACTAATATATGGAAACCTACTACAGCAGACACTTCTATAAGGAAATCTACTACAGCACACACTACCATACAGAAAGCTACTACAGTAGACCCTTCCATAAGGAAACCTACTACACTACATACTTGCATACAGAAACCTCCTACAGCAGACACTTCCATACAAAAACCTACAACATTAGACACTTCAATAAGGAAACCTACAAAACCAAACACTTCCATGTGGAAACCTATTACACCAGACACTTCATGTGAAAACTTACTACATTAGACACTTCTGTAAGGGACCTAGTACAGTACACATTTCCATACTAAAGCCTATGACAGCAAACACTTCCATACAAAAACCTGCTACAGTAGACACTTCCATAAGGAAACTTACTACAGCACACACTTCTGTGTGGAAACCTATTTTAGCAGACACTTGCATATGAAAAATTAGGCACTTCCTTAAGGTAATGTACTACAGCAGACACTTCCATAGAGAAACCTGCTATAGTAGACACTTTTATACAAAAACCTATGACAATAGACACTTCTGTATGGTAACCTGCTACAGTAGACACTTCAATATTGAAACCTACAAAAATAGATACTTCCATATGGAAACCTACTACAGTAGACACTTCTATACCAAAATCTACTATAGTAGACCCTTCCATATGGAAATCTACTACAGCATAAACTTCCATAAGGAAACTTATGACAGCAGGCACTACCATACAGAAACTTACCACAATATACACTTCCATACAGAAACCTACTACATCAGACATTTCCATACAGAAACCTATGACAGCAGACCCTTCCATAAGGAAAACACTCTACAAAAGATACTTCCATAAGGAAACCTACTACAGTAGACATTTCCATACAGAAACCTACGAAAGTAGAAGCTACCATGTGGAAACCTACAAAAGCAGACACTTCCATACAGAAACCTAGGACAGCAGACACTTCCTTACAGAAACCTACTATAGTAGAGATTTATTAAAAATATTTACAAATATGAAAAATTCAGACGGAGCCTCTGAAGAATGGGGTAGACAATCCTCCAACTGGACAGCTATCACCACCCCGTGAAACATCCAGTCCCAAGAATGGGTTACATCTAAGTGAACTGTATGCCAAATTACCCCCACAGAAACCTAGACGGTTCAGTTTATTGCCAAGGATATTGTTTCCTCTCTACAAACTGATGGTAAGGCCTGAAATAGCACATATCTCACTGAACACAGAGACGTCCAACTGGTACCTAAGTAGAGTCTTCACCCCTATAACTACTGTTCATGGGCCTGGAAGGTACTCTTCATGCTACCAGAGGAGAAAGATAGACACCAGCCCAGCTATAAACCCTGTGCTCCCTAATTGTGACCCTATCTGCAAGACATACTGGTGTCATCAATGGTGACACAAAACATGTGGAAGCAGTCAATCACTAGCTGATTGGATTTAAAGTCTACTCCAAGAGATGGAATGAGTGTTCAAGAGAAGAACCTGAGTCTAGATGGACTATGAACCCATGGGAAAACCAAATACTATGTTACGCTAAAGCAACAAACAATATGAATTGCTCCTAATGACATTCTGCTATACTCATAGATTAGTGTCTTGCTCAGCCATCATCAAAGGAGCTTCCTCTTTCAGTAGATGAGAGCCACAACTGGACCATATTCAGAGGGTGAGAGACTTTGTAACAGTCTATCCTAAATGGAATATTTTCACCAAACCATTCCCCTCAACGTTTTAGGGATCTACACAGAAGAGAAGGTGGAAAGATTATAAGAGCCTAAGCTGGGCATAGTGGCACATGCCTTTAATTCTAGCATCAGGAGGCAGAGACAGGAGGATCTCTATGAGTTTGAGGCCAGCATGATCTATGTAGTGAGTTCCGGGACAGTCAGAGCTACACAGAGACATAGTGAAAACTTGTCTTGGGGAAAAAAAAGGCAGAAAGATTGCAAGAGCCAGGACAGCAAGGAAACAGTATCTTCCAGATACAGCAGGATTAAAACAATATGAACTCACAGAGACCATGGTAGCATGTGTCATGCCAGACAGGGCCTCTGTTGCAAGGGGAAGGTGGACAGGAACCTCCATCTCTAACCCAGAAGCTACCTCCAATTGGCATCTACTTGCAAAGAAAAATTAGTTCTCTCCAATGGAGTCTCACTGGGTATGAAAACCACACTTAAGGGTGTGTCCCTTACTCAGCAATAGATGGACAACACAAAATTAATTCAATGGTATTTCATAAACATTTTTGACTCATGTAACTTTGGGCTATTTGTTTTCTTGTACTGGTCTTTTGGTTGTATATCATGATTAGTGAGTTTGTGTTCTGTGGTTTGTGTATGGTGTGTGTGTGTGTGTGTGTGTGTGTGTGTTTCTTGTGCTTTTTGTTATTTTTCTTTGTTTTTTTAATTCTAATTTGTTTGCTTTTTATTTTGCCACTTTATTTTCTAAAGAAAGAGAAAAAAGAAAGGCAGGAAGCTTGGGAGGTGGGGAAGTGGGGAAGATCTGGGAGGAGTTGGGGGAGGAGAAACCATAGTCAAAATATACTATATGAAAATAAAATTTGTTTTCAGTAAAAAAGTGCAAAGTTCAACCCTAATCCTAACCCCCTTTGCCGGCCCCCTTCTTCCTGGCCACACCCCTTGGCTAGCTCCCATACACATACCTCCAACTAGACACATTCCCCACTCCTTTACCGGCCAGACACTACCCTTCCTGACCATCTCCCACATTCACCCTTTGCCAGACCTTGGTCAGCCCCTGTTCCCGACTATGGTGTCTTCCATAGTTGTATTGCTGGGGTGGCAAGATGGCTCAGGGAGTAAAATGTTTGCTAAGCAAACAAGGGGACTTGAGTTCAGACCTCAATCACCCATGGAAAAGCTTGGAATGCCCATGTGCCTGTAACTGGCCGGGGACAGGGCTTCTCGGCCCTGTTGGCAGCCAGACTAGTTCCAAGTTCCGTAAGAGACCTTGTCTCAAAGGAATAAAGTGCAGAACGATAAAGCAAGACACCCGATATCCTTCTGACTTCTGTGCACACACATTGGTGCATGTATCCACACACAGAGAAAATTACAACCCCTTAGCTCCCCCCACCCCCCAAAGACAACAGAACAAGAGCTTATGTGCGGACAAAACCCCCCCTAAAGGGTGGAAAATCTCCCCTGACCTGAACTGCCCAAGCTGAGAGTATCTGCACTTCTGAATTTTTAAGGCAGCTTTTGGCAAAATGCAATAATCCAAGCCTGCGATTGACCATTCCCCACACGGGGTCGGCGGCAGACATCAGAGACCCAGCCCCAGGCAGACCCTGACCCCCCTCCAGCAGTCACACACTGCGCAGCACCGGAACTCCTCCACCCCGATGCCAGCAGCTGATGAACCTCCCAGCAGCGTGGCTGGCCGGCCCGGAAAGTGGGCGATGATTAGCTCAGCTGGCCAAGCAGCGCGCCTTCCCAGTTTGACTTTTCCTGTTTGCATAGAGGCAAAAATGTAATCTATACGTACCTCTCCAAACAGAAGTCCGTGCTACTTAGACTTGGATGCAAGATCGGCAAGGAAGAACCTAAGACCAGGGACATAGACACTAGAGATGATACTTGTGATGCTCCTATGCTGGGAAGGGAGGACTTCCATGATGAGAGGTGACAGACTTGCTGTCACTCCCAAGGTGAAAATTAAGAATGAGAGTCCCTTCCTTGCTACTTTACTACAACGGTCCTGGCATAACCTTAGGAGTATAGACTCTAGTACGGTGGACAACGAGGACATTAGGCACAGCGACTAGCTGGAGCATTATTTAGAGGTACCGGCTAGCTCAGAGATAAGCTCACAGTCGCCCACATAAGGTAGCACCTGCAGACCAGGAAGCCACACTACAGGGCAGCAGCTTAAAATCTGGGAGCCAACAACTCACACCAAACACTGAGGCAGCATATCTGTCCCTAAAGTGGTCCTCGCTGTCATTCCCTCATTCCAGAAGGAAGAGGAGCAAGGAGAGAGTTAGCTAGTCACCAATGCTTTCAGAGTCCTTTCAGGGAGCCTCAGATCTGTGGGCACACCCACCTTTGAGAAGTAGGAGGCTTACAGAGAACCATGGACAAGCTGGGCAGCCCAGTTGTGGAGGATCAGGACTAAGGTGTCCTCAGTGCAAGGTAGTGGATCCAGCAACCTGTCTTCCTCCCCTCCCTTGTCCCTTGGGGACCTGGCTTCAACTGCTAGCCTTGAGCTTATGAGCGTTCAGGACTCTACCAGTTGTATAGATCAGCTGCCCTTAGGAGCAGCATGCCCCTGGACCTCTATGGCTGGAGCTATGGGAGAGTAGAGCTATAGAAACTTCCTGGAGTTCCACACTCCTATGGTCACTTGATCTTTGACAAAGGAGCTAAAACCATCCAGTGGAAAAAAGATAGCCTTTTCAACAAATGGTGCTGGCTCAACTGGAGGTCAACATGCAGAAGAATGCAAATTGACCCATTCTTATCTTCTTGCACTAAGCTCAATTCCAAGTGGATCAAGGACCTCCACATAAAACCAGACACACTGAAACTAATAGAAGGGAAACTAGGGAAGAACCTTGAACATATGGGCACAGGGGAGAATTTCCTGAATAGAACTCCAATAGCTTATGCTCTAAGATCAAGAATAGACAAATGGGACCTCATTAAATTACAAAGTTTTTGCAAGGCAAAAGACACTGTCAAAAAGACAAAGCGGCAACCAACTAACTGGGAAATGATCTTTACCAACCCTACATCCGACAGAGGGCTAATATCCAATATATACAAAGAACTCAAGAAGTTAAACTCCAGAGAGGCAAGTAACCCTATTAAAAATGGGGTACAGAGCTAAACAAAGAGTTCTCACCTGAAGAATATCTAATGGCTGAGAAGCACCTAAAGAGATGTTCATCATCCTTAGTCATTAGGGAAATGCAAATCAAAACAACCCTGAGATTCCATCTCACACCAGTCAGAATGGCTAAGATCAAAAACACAGGAGACAGCAGTTGTTGGCGAGGATGTGGAGAAAGAGGAACACTCCTCCACTGCTGGTGGGATTGCAAGCTGGTACAACCACTCTGGAAAGCAGTCTGGCGGTTCCTCAGAAAACTGGGCATGACACTCCCGGAGGATCCGGCTATACCACTCCTGGGCATATACCCAGAGGCTTTACCTGCATGCAATAAGGACACATGCTCCACTATGTTCATAGCAGCCTTATTTATAATAGCCAGAAGCTGGAAAGAACACAGATGTCCCTCAGTGGAGGAATGGATTCAGAAGTTGTGGTATATCTACACAATGGAATACTACTCTGCAATTAAAAACAATGAATTCACGAAATTCCTAGGCAAATGGTCAGAACTTGAAAATATCATCCTTAGTGAGGTAACCCAATCACAAAAGAACACACATGGTATGCAGTCACTGATAAGGGGATATTAACCCAGAATCTCGGAATACCCTAGACACAATTCGCATATCAATAGATTTCCAAGAAGATGGAAGGAGAGACCCCTGGTCCTGGAAAGACTGGATGTAGGGGAATGCCAGGACAGAGAAGCGAGAGGGGGTTGAATGGGGAAAAGAGGGAGGGAAGGGGGCTTATGGGACTTTCGGGGAGGGATGAAACGGGAAAGGGGAAATGATTTTGAATATAAATAAAAAAATCTTAGAAAATAAAATAAAAAAAAAACAAACTTCCTGGAGACACAGCTAGAGGCAAGCTGGATCTAAGAGGGTTTTTTTTTAACTTTTTATTTATTTACGTTTCAAATGTTGCCCCCTTCCTGGTACCCCCTCCATCCTACCTCCCCTTTGCCTTTGAGTGGGTGCTCACCCACCCATCCACCGAACACTCACACACACAAACACACACACACACACACACACACACACACACACACACACACATCCCCTTTCCCTGGGGCTTCAAGACTTTACAGCATTAGGCGCATCTTCTCCCTCTAAAGCCAGACAAGGCAGTCCTCTGCTATATATGTTCTGGGGGCCATGGGCCAGCCCATGTATGTTCTTTGGTCAGTGGCTTAGTCTCTGGGAGCTCCCAGGGGTCCAGGTTAGTTGACACTATTTATCTTCCTATGGGGTTACCATCCCCTTCAGCTCCTTCAACCCTTCCCCGAAACGCTTCCACAGGGGTCCCGACCTCAGTTCAATGGTTGGCTGTAAGAGTAAGATTGACATTAACAGGATGTGTGTGTGTGTGTGTGTGTGTGTGTGTGTGTATGTGTGTGTGTTTGTGTGTGTGTGTGTGTTTGTGTGTATGTGTATGTGTGTGTTTGTGTGTGTATGTGTATGTATATGTATGTATGTGTGTATGTGCATGTATATGTGTATATGTATATGTATATGTATATGTCCACACAGCAATGCACACTGCAGGCTGGGTCAGCTTCAGCAGCATTTCTGAACCTACACTTTCTTCCTCCACTCCTCCATGATAGAAGACTAAACGTGTGTCTTTGTCCACAAGCACAATAAGGGCTCAGTACAAGCTGGCTGGCTCACCGCTGTTATTATTATTGACAACAGTGTTGTTATTACTGGACATATCAGCTGGACATCCATCACTTCTTCAGGCCACTTTGCACCATCTCTTGAGCACTCACTCTGCCGCATAAAGCTATTGGTAGTGAGGAGGCTGGGGTCTTGGCGGCAGGGAGACAGTGAAAAGCTATGATTATCCGGAGCCCCAGGCTCAGCACAAGAGAATGTGCCCGCCCAGCCCCCTACAATTACCCACAATGCTAGTGGCAACCAGCCAGATGTGCAGCAGCAGGGGAGGGAGCCAGCGCTTCCCCTGGAGCGAGTGGGAGACAGGGTCTTTCTGGAAGATTCTTGGGCCTAACTTCTTGCCCAATCCCTCCAGCCCCCAAGTTCTTAGACCCAAGACCGCTTGCACCAGTAGGCTTTAGAACTTGCTTGTGGACTGTTCCTACCTATTCTCTCTCCCAAGCATGACTGGCTTCAGCCTTTCTGGTATCCAGCTAAGTTCTTTCTTGTCTCCGAGTGTTCACAAAGGCTGTTCATTTAGCCAGAATGTTGTTCCCTCTGCCCTTTTCCTGGAAACTTTGACCCCCTCCTCAGAGTTCTTGCTTAAATGTCCATTCCTGAGCCATCTTACATCTGCCTTCGGTGACTTCTGACCAAAGGATGGTCTCTGTAAGGTCCAGAGTCCTTCCAAGCTCACCTTGAAACTCCCTTATACCCCTAAGTCTGACCTGAAGGATGGTGACTGATACTGGAGACTACCAGTTCTCTCAGGGAGATGAGCATGGACAGGAGGACATGGGAGGGGGCCCTGCCAGAGCCTGGCCTTTGTGCCTCCATGGTTCCAACCTCCCTGCTGCTGAAGGGCAGCGATGCTAACGAGGCGTCTTTCTGTACACTCAGGCCAGGCTCATGTCTGAGCTAATTAATTTCCAAGTTCCACATGAATGCAAGCACTGAAATTAGCACTCGCAAAAAAAAAAAAAAAAAAAAAGCCAGACCTAACACTGCCCCGACACATAAGAACACTGGAAGCCCAGAGGCCCGACAGCTCTCATCCCTGGCTGGCTAACCAGTTTCCCATAGTGCTCAGGACAGCAGAGAGGGTGTAACATCCAGATCCCGGCTCAGATCCAGATCAGAGATCCTGGGGGAATGGGAGCTTAGAAATGATCTGCCTCAGGCCATCTCTGTCTGCTGACTTCTCTTGAGCTAGACTGTGGACTTGCTGGGGCAAGGGCCAAGTCAATCTCATTTCGGGTCCCTAAGGACACCCTAGATAGTTGTGTTTATCAAGTGCCTCCTGGGGTGAGTGGCAAGAGCTACAAACAATACACAAAGCCCAGGGTCCTAGCTTCCTTCCAAATGGGCATCCACTCTTGGTCCTGGGAGACTGTGACTGACAGCCCTTGCTGTAAACATTGATAGCATAGTGTCCTGAGATTGCCTGGCTGAATTTCCATGGGGCCCAGAGCAGACCATCCCTCCCACACACACACACACACACACACACACACACTCCCCTTTCTGGTTCCAGTAAAGAAATTCGTTCTCTGCAGAATTAAGTGGGTTGGCATCCTTATTGAAACCCTTGGGGCCGGATGTCTCGGAATCCTAAATCAGTTCACTTTCTGAAAAATCAGGCATTGTTTTCACCTACCGCTACCAAGCATCTGAAGGAGCAGGAGAGGTACCTCCATCACACATCCATGTTACCACAATGCATGCCTGCATCCACTGTAAGTAACCAA
Source organism: Tokudaia tokunoshimensis (assembly GCA_036184795.1). Classification (NCBI taxonomy): domain Eukaryota; kingdom Metazoa; phylum Chordata; class Mammalia; order Rodentia; family Muridae; genus Tokudaia; species Tokudaia tokunoshimensis. The sequence continues at coordinate 124,710,575 of BTHU01000012.1, read as the reverse complement.
TACAGACCTGGCTACCTGCTTAGGCAGGAGTTCTCAGCTCCTAGAACTGGGGCGCTGACCATGCAGAGAAGCCTGCCTAGCTAGGTAGAGCTGCCCCAGCCTTGCCTCCCATTTCTAAACCTTGGAGGAAGGGTCAGTGTCCTAGTTAGGGTTTTACTGCTGTGAACAGACACCACCACCAAGGCAAGTCTTATAAAGGAGAACATTTAATTGGGGCTGGCTTACAGGTTCAGAGGTTCAGTCCATTATCATCAAGGCAGGAGCATGGCCGCATCCAGGCAGGCATGGTGCAGGAGGAGCTGAGAGTTCTACATCTTCATCTGAAGGCTGCTAGCAGAATACTGGCTTCCAGGCAGCTAACATGAGAGTCTTAAATCCCACACCCACAGTGACACACCTACTCCAACAAGGCCATACCTCCTAATAGTGCAACTCCCTGTGTGGAGCACAGAGAAAACCATAACGGTCAGCTTCCTAAAGGCAGAAGGACACTGGCAGAAACTCCTGAGGTTTAGATGGTGTTCACAATCCACTAGACTTGGCATCCAGGCAGGGTCACTGCCCATTCTAGATCAGTTCCATTCCTAAAAGATGATAGGGGTTAAAACACATTGGCTTCCCCAGTTCCCTTCCAGAAAGGTGGGCCCAGGGATGCAGTGGCTTAACAGCCCCTCAGGGGATAAGGCGTTTGGGTGTGAGTGACAGGGGGTAGCTTCCTCTGTCCGAAGTACAAATGGCCACCATGGGCACCCTGACATTCTAGTTGGTTGTTCTGGTGGGTATCAGAGCCTCCTCAGCCTCCAGGACGTTTTCTGTTACCACACATCTTCCAAAGCAGTGACAGGCAGTGACTCCTGCTTGTGAATGGAGCCCCATTCATGCCACCTAGACAGCAACCCCTTGGGACGCTGGCCCCAGATCCTGCACACACGCCGAGCCAGCTGAGCACAAGCTGCCAGTGCTGTGAAGCCTGCTCCCTGTGAACAATGGCTCTCTTCTCTGCATTTCAACAGTTGACTGAGACGCTCTCCCTACAAGCGAGACAGCCTCCACACCCTCCCTCCTCAGGAGTCAATTTTATTTTTTTGTTTTGGTTTGTTTGGTTTTTTTGTTTTTGTTTTCTAAGGTTTTTTATTTACATTCCAAATCATTTCTCCTTTCCCGTTTCCTCCCTCCCCGAAAGTCCCATAAGCCCCCTTCCCTCCCTCTGTTCCCCATTCAACCCCCTCTCATTACTCTGTCCTGGTATTCCCCTACATCCAGTCTTTCCAGGACCAAGGGTCTCTCCTTCCATCTTCTTAGAAATCTATTGATATGCGAATTGTGTCTAGGGTATTCCGAGATTCTGGGTTAATATCCCCTTATCAGTGACTGCATACCATGTGTGTTCTTTTGTGATTGGGTTACCTCACTAAGGATGATATTTTCAAGTTCTGACCATTTGCCTAGGAATTTCGTGAATTCATTGTTTTTAATTGCAGAGTAGGATTCCATTGTGTAAATATACCACATCTTCTGAATCCATTCCTCCGTTGAGGGACATCTGGGTTCTTTCCAGCTTCTGGCTATTATAAATAAGGCTGCTATGAACATAGTGGAGCATGTGTCCTTATTGCATGCAGGTAAAGCCTCTGGGTATATGCTCAGGAGTGGTATAGCCGGATCCTCCGGGAGTGTCATGTCCAGTTTTCTGAGGAACCGCCAGACTGCTTTCCAGAGTGGTTGTACCAGCTTGCAATCCCACCAGCAGTGGAGGAGTGTTCCTCTTTCTCCACATCCTCGCCAACAACTGCTGTCTCCTGTGTTTTTGATCTTAGCCATTCTGACTGGTGTGAGATGGAATCTCAGGGTTGTTTTGATTTGCATTTTCCTAATGACTAAGGATGATGAACATCTCTTTAGGTGCTTCTCAGCCATTAGATATTCTTCAGGTGAGAACTCTTTGTTTAGCTCTGTACCCCATTTTTAGTAGGGTTACTTGGCTCTCTGGAGTCTAACTTCTTGAGTTCTTTGTATATATTGGATATTAGCTCTCTGTCAGATGTAGGGTTGGTAAAGATAGCCCTACAAATGTCAGATCAAAGTGCTTGGGGTTCCCCCTCACTAGTAAAAAGGACACCCTGGATGCTCAAGGAAAGGCTTTGAGATTCACGGGTTTCTGGAAGCTTCCATCACTCCCTCCATAGGACTTGCAGGGCTCCTGTTCCTCCCACTGGTCACAGAAGTATCAGCATCATCAGCATCACAAGTACCCTGGTTAGGGTCTGCTCAGGTGCTCCTACGGGACAAGAGCCTGCCAGTGGCACGTCCCACTGTATTCTCAGGCAGTGCCTTTGAAGTCAGCTGGGGAACCACAAAGACTGTGATGCTTTCAAACTTCCCTTCCCTCCCAATGTCAGTTTTCGAGAATGCTTACCCAGGCTCTGATTTCTGGGAGACATGGACTAAGTAAGGTAGGACATTGTCAATGTTCCCATTCAGTGGGTGGACAAACAGAGGGATAGAGAGATAGCCCAGTTTCCCTCCTCATAACTCTATACACACGTGATGTATTTCATACATAGGTGATCTGTCCCTTCCTTGCTCCCACCCCCTATGCAAGAATAATTTTCACAGATAGGAACCCATCCACTCCATCAACAGTTCCTCTCCAAGTCCAGTGTCTTTACAATGTACTCTGCATGGTCCTACCAACCAGAGATATCTCTGTGTGATGAGGGAGCAGTCCATGTGACCACCCTCACCTCCAGCACTAGCTGCCACTCCATTCCACACGTGAATGTACACAGGGCTTTGGCCCCCCTCTGCTCTCTATGTTGCCTGCATGAGGGTCACAGGGCCTTTGCCTACTCAGACAAGGAGGGCAGGACAGAGTTTACACTTTACAGTTGACACAAGGCAAACCTTTCAACATGGAGATTAGAGTTTTTTGTTTTGTTTTTCTCCAGAATTAGAAAAAAAGTGTGAGAAAAACATATAACCCCAAATGTATATTTTGTCTACTTTTAACTGTGCATAGTTCAGTGGTATTAATGATACCCACAGTGTACAACCTGTCACCATTGTCCACCCCACTATCGCCTTCAGCCTCATACCTGAAGTTCTAACAATAATAGTCTCTTTCCCCCTCCTCCCCAACCACCCTCTGCTGTCTCTGAATCGGTTTCCTCTAGGAAGCACTTATAACTAAAACTATATAGTATTTGTCCTTTCTTGGTTGGCTAATTTCACTCAGCATAATGTTCTCTAGTTCATCCATGTAGTGGGGCACATCCGAACCCCCTTATCTAGAATGCACAACACTCCACGGGGGGGACAGACCACCTCTTCTTCCTTCATTCCTCCCTCGGGGGACACTTGGCTCCTTTCTGTCTTTCGGCTTTTGTATCTTGCTTAGAGCATGGATGTCTTAGACAGCTCTTCAAAATCCTGTTTCAGTTTGGGGAAGGTGTGCTATGGTTTGACCATTAAAAAAAAAAAAACTTCTCATATGTTACAGATGTGATCCCCAGGTATTGTTTTGGGAGGTGGGATGTAGCTGTAGATGGGGGGAGTAAGCTACTGGGGATATATATGTCTGAAAGGGAAGTGCGCTCAAGTGGAAACTTAAGGGTTCTTAGGAAAGTCAATTGTGTCAGATGGTGTTTTGCCGGGCAAACAGGGGAAGGAGTGTTTTCCTGAAACAGACACAAGTAAACGGATGTTTTGCTAAAGCAGACACGTGAAGGACCATTTCACTGAAACAGACACAGGGGAAAGGATGTTTGGAGGGAGAATAAATCGAACTCAATGGCAGCGATGGAGGCTGAACTTGGCTTGCTTGTAGAGCTAGCTGAGCGATGCTTGTAGAGCTAGCTGCGCAATGCTTGTGGGTCTCCTATCTTTCCTGATCCTCACGTCGCTGAGAGGGGGACAGCCAAGAAGTTCTCCTGGAGTTCCTCCTGGTCTCTCCTGCTGATTCATACTGATTCCACTGAGGCCTGGCTGTTCCTGCTATTGAGTGCCACCGCTGCTGCTACACTGACACTACTGAACTGGTCTGCTGGCGTATCCACAAAGTGTTGGCGAGTGGATAGAGATGTTGCTGCTAACCTGTGAACTGAACTGGTCTGCTGGCGTATCCACAAAGTGTTGGCGAGTGGATTGAGATGCTGCTGCTAACCTGTGAACTGAACTGGTCTGCTGGCATATCCACAAAGTGTTGGCGAGTGGATCGAGATGCTGCTGCTAACCTGTGAACTGAACTGCCAGTTTCTAGACAATTCAGATGGGAGTTGCTCCAAAGAACCTTTCTAAACAGGTTTCCCACCCCCAACCCCCACCTCTCCACCCCCTACCCCAACCCCCACCCCTGTATCCTTTCTTTTTCCACTACCTCTGGTGGGTGGTGGGCTAGAAGGAAGGTTGAAGTGTTTAAGAACCATCATTAAAAGTGGGTTTTGAAAAACTTAAGGTTACAGCAGGTCCCTGGCCACTCATCGTTTCCTCTGTCCCATGGCCTGAGTGACTTCGCACTCCACAGTAGTGACCTTCCTCCTCACCAGTGCATAGGCTACGAGCAGTAAGCCAAGTGGCCAAGGCACTGTGATGCAATGTAAAGACTTCCTCTCTCAAGTCGTTTTCTTAGATAATTTACCACAGATGAAAAACTCCCCAATGCAAGACACAGACCTAGACGTGAAGCTGCTATACCAATGGTAACTCTCTATGAAGCCTGGAAAGGATGGTGGGCAACATCACTGGGTTTTAACGAGGATGGTGTTGGATCTATTGATCGCTTTTGGTAACATGCTTACCTTTCCCAATATTAACTCTGCCAACCCAGGAGCATGGGCGCTCATGCCATTGCCGACAGTCAGCTCAGTTTTCTTCTTTGGTATCCTGACGATTCTGCTGTAAGAGTACTTCGCCTCCTTTCTTATGTTTACTCCGGGAACAAACCTCTCAAACTCATATGGAAACATGACAGACTCCTAGTGACCAAGGAAATCTTCAGAAAAAGCAAGACTGAATCTGTCACTATGCCTGACCTCAAATTACACCTCAAGCCATAGGGTCAAAACTAGCACAGTGCTGGCACAAACACAGACAGGGGGGCCAAGGACAACGGGAGACCCCAAAATGAGCCCACGCAGCTAGAGTCACCTACGTTTTGACAAAAGTCAAAGTTTAGTTGTTGAAAAGATAGACTTTTCAACACACTGAGAAAACTGGATGTCTGCATGTCGAGGGAAGGGATTGGACTCACAGCTCTTACCCTGCACAAGAGCCGTTCAAGAGAGAGCAGAGTTCCTAATATGTGATCTGAATATGTGTAACGGCTCAAGGTAAACACTTCAGGATCTGGGAAGAAGCAAGGCTCTGAAGGGGGCTCTAATGACACAGGTAAAAAACACCCCAAGAATTGAGTGTAAACAGGATTACATGAAATTTAAAAGATTCTGGAGAGGAAAACGACCATTAGCAGAGGGGAAGGAGGGCTGAAGGAGTGGGAGGAGGTCTTGCCACCCACACTTCAGATGAGTGATTAACATTTAGGATGTATTTTAAAACTGGAGAAATTAAACACCAGAAAATTAAATCGTCTAATCAATACATGAGCGGAAGAGCTGAGCAGATATTTCTTAAAAGAGAAAATACAAATAGCCAATACACGCTTGAAGAGCGTCCCATATAATTAGCTATCAGGGAAATGAAAATTAAAACTCTTTTGAGAGTCCCTCACCCATCACAATGGCTGTCATCAAGAAAACAAATGAGAAGTGTCATTGAAGACGTGAGGAGAGAGGAACAAGTATTTGCTACACTCCCACTGGGAAGTAAACACGCACAGCCACTATGGAAAGGGAAGGAAACAACAGACTCAACATGTAACCCAGCTATACGAGAGTACATACCAAAGGAATGCAAATCAGTGTAGCACGGGGTCACTTGAATGCACATGTTTATTGCTGCACTGTTACTACAGCCAGGAAACCAAACCAGCCTAGACTTCTGTCTTAGTTAGAGTTTTACTGCTGTAACAGACACCAGATCAAGGCAATTCTTATAAGGACAACATTTAATCAAGACTGGATTACAGGTTCAGAGGTTCAGTCCATTATCATTAAGGTGGGAACATGGCAGTGTCCAGGCAGGTGTGGTGCAGGAGGAGCTGAGAGTTCTGCATCTTCACCTGAAGGCTGCTAGTGGAAGAGTGAGTCCATGACCATCATGATGGGAACATGGACACAGGCATGGTGCCGGTGCATCTGAGCCACACGTAGTCAGGCAGGCAGGCATGGAGCTGATGCATCGGATCTACATGGAGACAGGCAGACATGGTGCTGGAGCATCTGTTCTACAAGTTGCAGGTAGAAAAAAAAGTGACTCTGACTTTTGAGACCTCCAAGACTCATCCACTCCAGTGACACACCACTTTCAGGCAGACCACACCTCCTGATCCTTCCCAAACAGATCCAGTAACTGGGGACCAAGCATTCAAACATGAGTCTATGGAGGCCATTCTCAACACAGGACATATGCATAAGTGTGTGTGTGTGTGTGTGTGTGTGTGTGTGTCACAGTCAAGAAACTCAAAAGACAATCTAAGAGTGGAAAAGAATAAGAACAATGACACATGTATATGAAACTATCATAGAAAACCTGTGATTTTTTTTAAATACAAAACTGTAAAGTATATTGCTAAAAACATTGGCTAGCTAGGTGGTGGTGGTGCACACTTTTAATCCCAACACTTGTGAAGCAGAGGCAAGTGGATCTCTGAGTTCGAGGCCAACCTGGTCTGCAGAGGAAGTTCCAGGACAGCCAGAAACTTGTCTTGGAAAAACCAAGCAAAAGAGAAAGGAAAGAAAGAAAGGAAGAAAGAAAGGAAGAAAGGAAGGAAGGAAGGAAGGAAGGAAGGAAGGAAGGAAGGAAGAAAGAAAGAAAGAAAGAAAGAAAGAAAGAAAGAAAGAAAGAAAGAGAAGAGCGAGAGGAAGGAGGGAAGGAGGGAGGGAGGGAGGGAAGGAGGAAGGAGGAAAAAGCAAAAACATTGGCAAAGTTTTCAGAAGAGTTTAGGGTAATATCCTAGAGTTGGCCTTGATGAGTTCATGGTGGTTTGATAAGATGTTGTCTTCTTAAGGGTTCCCCAGATCTGGTAAGTTTGTCCCTGTGGGTTCTTACGCTGTTATTGCTCAGTCCCTGTGATGGTTGGTCTTGGTTGTCAACTTTACTCGGTTAAGACATGTCTATGGCTGGTAAAGGGACCTCTCTGTGGATGTGTGAGGAGTGTCTTGAGAGACATGGCATGTAGCACAGAGCCTGAGAGAAAGGGCTGCCATCAATGTGGTGACAGTATCCAAAGGGCTAGTGGCCCCATGGCCAGAAGTTAGAAGGCAGTGTGCACCACCGTCAACCCTCTTCCTGCCTTTCTTCTTTCCCTCCTTCTCTTTTCCCTCCCTCCTTCATCTCTCCCTCCCTCCCTCTTCCATCCCTCCCCCTCCCCCTCCCTCCTCCTTTCCTCCCTCCTCTCCTTTCCTTCCTCCCTCCATCCTCCCTTCTCCCTCCCTCCTCTATCTCTCCCTCCTCCCTCTTCCATCCCTCCTCCCTCCCTCCCTCAACACTTTCATGCTGTCTTCCCTCACTAGCATCTGCACTCCTTCTGGACCACCCTGCTTACTAAGCCTCCTCCCTATTTTCATGACTTTTGTTCATTATTTTTGGGTTTTTGGAGAGTCACTGAGCTTAATTCGGGTTTTCTGCATAATCACAGGTAGAGAATCATTTACTGGAGGCTGAGGAACTTACCAGCAGATACACCACGAAAGAAAGTGACTTCTCCTCCCATAGCAACCATTAACTTCAGCTGCTCCTTAGAAAGAGGCAGGAACTGTCATTCCCCCCACCACCACCATCTATGATGGAATGTTGATGGGCCAGGTCTTGCAGGTTTCATGCAGGTGACCACAGATGCTGTGACTTTGTGACAACAATGGCCATGCTGCGTCCAGAAGACTGCATCCCCAAGCACTGCTTTCCATCTTCCCAACCTTATATTCTTTCCACCACCTCTTCCCCAGTCTCTAAGGGGATATATAAAGTGTGCTTTTTTAGGGCTGAGCCCTCAACAGCCACTTACATTTTGACCAGTTATGAATCTCTGCATTAACCACTGGCCTCTGAGAGTCTGACAAGGCTGAGAGCTATACTAATGTATGAATATAAGCATAAATATTTAGAAGACAGTCAATACTCCTATGTCCTCTAGCAAAACAAGAGTGGTAGGCCCATGACCAATCATAACAGGTATGACTTTCCCTCTGAAGAGCAAGCCTCAGACACAATCAGAAGACAATTGATTGCCCCCATATTCGCCATTGTACCAAGGAGCACGTCTTGCCTGGCAGGTCAGTATCATAGCTTGCAGGCTCCATAGCTGTGTAAGACCATTGGTGACTTTTTATTTCCATAGAGGCCTGTGTAGCTCCTTCCTGCACTATGAAAGCCAGCTGGTGAGGAGAAGGCTTCTAGCTCAATCTCAGCTGATTTCTCTATGCCTGCAACCGAACCATGTGGTGTCTTCAATACTAGGGTCTTACCATCTAGTTCTGATGGGCAACCAAGAGCAACGCCAACAGCTTTAATTATTTCAGGAGCCTCTGACCAACAACTCCTCCACCAGGCCCTGAGATCTACAGTTGGCAACTTGTGGCTTCTGACAGTAGCATCCTCTGCCCCGAGTAAGGAAGAAAGCAACTCCATTCAAACTCCTTTAAAAAAAGAAAGAAAGGAAGGAAGGAAGGAAAAGGGAGGAAGAGAGAGGGAGGGAAGGCAGGGAGGTGTACTGGCTGGTTTTGTGTGTCAACTTGACACAAGCTATAGTCATGAGAGATGAAGGAGCCTCAGTTGAGGAAATGCCTCCATGAGATGCAGCTGTAAGACATTTTCTCAATTAGTGATCAACAAGAGAGAGCCAAGTCTATTGGGAGTGGTGCCATCCCTGGGCTGGTGGTCCTGGTTCTATAAGAAAGCAGGCTGAGCAAGTCATGAGTGAGCAAGTCAGTAAGAAACATCCCTCCATGGCCTGAGCTTCAACCTCTGCCTCCAGGTTCATGTCCTGCTTTAGTTCCTGTTCTGACTTCCTCCAGTGATGGTCTATGATCCGGAAGTGTAAGTCAAATAAACCCTTTTGTTCCCAACTTGCTTTTTGGTCATGGTGTTTTGTCACAGCAATAGAACCCTAACTAAAACAGAGAGGATGGAAGGAGGAAGGAAAGAAAAAAGGAAGAGAAGAAGGGGACGGAGAGAAGAAAAGGGAGGAAGGGAGGGAGGAAAAGGAAGGGAAGGGAAGACTTCTTTTATTTCTTCTCTTAAAGATCTGAGACAGCCTCCATCAGAGTCTATCAGTGAGTTGTGACACAATCCTTTTGTTCTCTTAGATTTATAGTCCAACAGTGACCTGACCACCCAGGTACTCTTTACTGCAAAGTAAAACCACTCTAAAACAGGATCCCTGCTTGCTTGGGACAGTCTGCTGAAATATTTTCCATATTTTTTTAATCTGGTACTTACTTATTCAGTAATCTTTAATTAAACCTTTCCTTTAACTTACAAAGTAGTACATTTCCATGTGACTTTTTCTTATATCCTTGGTTGGGGTTAATCTTCTGACTTCTCCCTCCTCCCTCCCACTTCTCCCACCCTACCCGTGCTGTGTTCTGTATCTACTGACCCTCTGCTTTCATTTCACCTGTGTTTTACTATATCCCCTCCTCTAAGACTCCTGTCCCCTCTTGTGGCCCCTCTCTAGCTTCTGGCCCCTTACAGGCACTCCAAGTTAAACACACCAATCTAAAAAATAATATCCACTTAGGAAAGAAGACAGCATCTGTCTCTTGGATGGCCCTGCCTTTCTCAGTGAGTTTCCCAGTTCATGGGGAAGAGGGGACAGATTGAAGAATGGCCTACTTTCTCCAATGGACCCCACCTCCTAATAGCCCATTCAGCTATGAACTCCATAGTGGATTAGTGCGTTGACCCAATTGACTTTTAGCAGTGTCACTGGCTGGGGACGGAGATTTCAACACATGAACCTTGAGGGATATTTTATATCTAAACTCTATCAACTCCAATTGTCCCATGAAAAGGCAGTTTAAACAGCCCACTCCATAGATGTCATCTATGATGGGTGGACTCCCAGATTACCCCAGAGATGGAACCTCCTTGAGTAACACCCATAAAGGACTGACTCATTCTGCAGGACTGTCTAAGATGGGGAAGTCCATCCTGTGGCCTGCAGGCTGCATGCATCCTCAGATACCTATGGATGTAACTCACCACGACATCATACACTTATTTAAAACACGATAAGGCTTTCACTGTAATTTCTAAATTATGCATCATTTACTTCCAATTTCTCTCTCCCACCTGTTACACCTTTCTTCCTGGCCTCCAGTTACGCAGCCTTGAAAACACTGACCACACTACAAAACTCAGGCGTTCACTCTTAATTTTTTTTCCTTGTTTTTCTTTTGTACATACTATTTTGTAACTCTTGGGGGAATTTATGCAATGTATTTTGACCATGATGACTTCACCCCAACTCCTCCCAAATCCATCCTCCCCACCCCCCCACCCCCACCCCTATCCCCACCCCCGGCTCACTCAACTTGAAGTTTTCTTCTTCTTTCCCTCAACAAGACTGATTTATTGTCTGACTACTCTTGGGAGCGGGGTCTCCCCCAGAGCACGGTTGAGCCACTAGAAGTCACAGCATTAAATAAAACTGACTCCCTCTTCCAGAAGCTATCAAATGCCAGCAGGGGAGGGGACTTGATTCCCACCTCCCCGCTACATGGTGGCATCTTGTCTGTCTGGAGCTTGCTCAGCTGTCGTGTTCACAGCCACAACTGCCGTGAGTTCATATGTGCAACGACCCTGTTGTGTCCCCCACAACCCTGTTTCCTTAAAGTCATCTGCCTTCCCTGGCTCTTTTTTTCTCTATTTTATAAACTTTGTAGATGACAACACCGTAGCTCTGTGTCACAGGAAATTAAATGATGTACTCCCGCACTTCTTGTGCATGTGGCTTCCAGTGTGTTATCTTCCAAAGGCAGACAGTCAGATTGGCACCACTGGAAGCTATGCATGCCTGCGTGCCTTCGCAAGTGGAACACAGGGATTATCAGCAATGTTTTAACCGATCATTGCAAACAACAGGTGCTTACCTTTATTTGGAAGATAGTACACATCCTCCCTTCCACATCCTAGCTGTGCCTCCTGGGTCACCCATACCTTTCAATCAACCACTCCCTTCATGTTTACACACCAGCAGCTGAGATGCAGAAGAAGCAAAACTGTGATTTCTATTATTCTGTCACTTAATTTTCATAATAAGAATAGAGACCATCCCTGGCCTACCACTAGCTTTTAATCTAAGTATGAGTTCTACACCATGGCCAAAGAAAGAGAATACAAAACAAGAAAGATTATTTTTTTGCCTTTACATATGCACACACACATGTGCACACAACAATATAAATTTTATTTTATTTTATTTTATTTTATTTTATTTTGGTTTTTCGAGACAGGGTTTCTCTGTATAGCCCTGACTGTCCTAGAACTCACTTTGTAGACCAGGCTGGCCTCAAACTCAGAAATCTGCCTGCCTCTGCCTCCCAAGTGCTGGGATTAAAGGCGTGCACCACCACTGCCCGGCCCACAAATTTTATTCTTATAATGACAAATCCGAGACCATATCTAACAAATGTTTTTTCTTTTTTTTTTATTGGATATATTCTTTCTTTACATTTCAAATGTTATCCCTTTTCCCAGTTTTCCCCCTCCCAGAAAACCCCTATCCCATTCTCCCTCCCCCTGCTTCTATGAGGGTGTTCCTTCACCCACCGACTCCCACCTCTCCGGCCTCGATTCCCCTATGCTGGGGCATCTATCGAGCCCTCATAGGACCAAGGACCTCTCCTCCCATTGACGCCAACAAGAAAGATTATTAATAAAGGTAGATCTTCAACAAAAAGCAGAGACTACCTTTCTGCTGAAGCGAATAGGGAGGCACGCCCCTTAACCTGTAGGGAACTTATGCCCATTTCCAGAGACCATAACTCAGAAAGGCATCGCATGCAAAAATCACTCTGCACAATTCACACACACCATGGACTGTCGTAGTCACCATGCAGCAGAACTGAAAAGTCTGTCTTCTCAACAGAAGAGATTTTCCAGTCACAGCTCAGACAGGGTCTATTGTAAAAGCTGCTTGAACAGGAACTTGTTTAATAACAGAACCATTCAGACCGTTCCACAGCAGTGTGTTCACTGAGCAACGTACGCAGAGCATAGAGGTTTTAATGCAGCCTGAAAAAGGAGAGAGACGCCCTGAAAGGGGAGAGAATTTCTAATATAATTTATCTCATGACATCATAGTCAGGAGACAGAAGGAATAGGGAAATCTATCAAAAGAAATCTGCAGAATTGTGCCATTGATTTAAAATGTTAAGCTTTGGTCATTTCTACTCAGTAGGTTGTCCCTAACGAAATTCCTGTGCCAGTAGGTAAACCCTGCTCCACCCAACATCACAGGACACCTGGCCCCTCAAGGATTATGCCTCCCTGGGCTGTCCCCCTCTACCCCATCCCAGAGATTGCAAGAGCCCCCCTTCCCAGTGCTACCTTACCCCATAGCCCTCCTGACTCCTCAAGGATCCTGCTACCCCATGCTGCCAGCTTATTCAATTCAACCCACCTCCTCCACAATCTCATTTGCCCATCCTTCCCAGGCTCCTGGTGCTAGCTTCTTTTACATCCCCAAGCCTCTAGCTAGGGTCAAAGAGGCCAACCAGGTCTTCTAGGTTCTATCTTTCCTGCACTACCAGATAGGATCTGCTCCTCACAACCCCAATGATGCCCCTGACTCCACATCTAGCTTCCCCAGGATCTCACAACCCCCCCAACCAAGCTAAGGTTGACCTTAGCTTACTCAATCTAGGGCACACATGGGTGGAGAGCGAGCCATGCCAGAAAGCAACAGGACGAGGCCCAGCAGGCAGTGTGCTTATGCCGGCCAGTGACTCTTAGAGTCTGAAGAGAAGATGAGGGACAGAGCCAGCAGCTCTCGGTACCCATCCCACAGAGGCAAGTCCCTCAACCTTCTTCCACCTTTGTCCCTTCCTTACAATGTGCTTCCTCACCTCGACAGAATGAAGAAAGTTTGTGTGAACAAGAAGGAAAAACTCAACTATCAAACTCGTTCAGGTAATCAAGTTCTGGCAGAGAATCAGAAACACCAGGAAAAGCCACAAAAGCATGTCCCATCCCTAATGACTGACTCTACAATAATGACCCCCAGTGAGGATGGCCTAGAAGAACTTCCAAATAGTTCAGAAGAATGATTATAACTATGTGCTCAGACAACGCGAAGAAGCAAGAAAACAAAAGCAAAGAGTTGAATGAAAGGAGGAAGTCCATCCAGGATGTGAAAACAGAGTTTAACAAGATAGAATCTCTGAAGAAAACCCAAATGGAGATGATGCTGGAAATAAACTCCATCAGACAGATAACCCCAGTGGGAAGCTCACCGGTACTGCAGATCACATGGAAAGCAGAGAGTCTGGTCGGAAGATGATGCACAAGAGAAGGGTACGAACACCACACCGAGGGGGTCACAAAGGAAGAATGAACGGTACTGGAACAGTTACTGGAAAGAGACCCAAGGAAACACCACAAAACCAACAAAAGGATGAGAAATTATTTTCAATAGAAATTCTGATTATCAGCTCTCTTGGCTTCCCAGTTATAAACACAGACTAATTAGAGATTGGGCTTGGAAATGGGATCCATTTTTAGCCTTCAGGAAACACTCCTAGCTTAGACTGAAGAGGTGGGTAAAGGTATTCCAAGGAAACTAGTAGGCAGAGCTGTCCTGATATCTGACTAAATAAGCTTCAACAACACTAAACTTTTACTCACCAAACACAGACATAGCCAATTTCATAACAAATACTACAGGATATAAAAATCCCAGATTAGCCACACACAGTGATCGTGGATGACCTCAGTACTTTTGACAAGAGACAACTGTGTATCCAGACAAAATTAAACATGGAAACATTGGGGTTAAATAGCATCATAAATCAAATGAGCCTAATTGGCCAGTGTCTTAGGGTGTTACTGCTGTGAACAGACACCATTGCTAAGGCGACTCTTATAAAGGAAACCATTTCATTGGAGCAGCCTTGCAGTTTCAGAGGTTCAGTCCATTATCATCATGATGGGAATGATGCAGGTAGACTTGGTGCTGGAGGTACCGAGAGTTCTATATCTTGGTCTGAAGGCAGCCAGGAGGAGGGTCTGGATCACACTGGGCAGACTTGAGCATAGATATGAGACCTCAAAGCCTTGCCTCCACAGTGATACACTTTCTCTAACAAGGCTACACCTGCTCCAGCAAGATCACACCTCCTAATAGTGCCACTCCCTGTGGGCCAAACATATTCAAACTACCTACACACAATAAAATATTACCCAGCTGTAAAGAAACATGAAATTATGAATTTTGAAAGTAAATGGATGGAACTGTCTCTCTGTCTCTCTCTCTGTGTCTCTCTGTCTCTGTCTCTCTCTCTCTCTCTCTCTCACACACACACACACACACACAAACACACACACATATACATATACACATACATACATACATACATATGTATATACATACATACATACATATATTATATATACTAAGAAAATACCCCTAGCAGATTAGCCTGTGGGCAGTCCTGTGGGGCATTTTCTTGATCAACAATTGATGTAGGAGGGCCCAGCACACTATGGGCAGGGTTATTCCTGGCCTGGTGATCCTGGGTGCTGTAAGAAAGCAAACTGAGCCAGGCAGTGGTGGCACACACCTTTAATCCCAGCACTTGAGAGGCAGAGGCAGGCAGATTTCTGAGTTGGAGGCCAGCCTGGTCTATAGAATGAGTTCCAGGACAGCCAGGGCTATTCAGAGAAACCCTGTCTCAAAAAACCAAAGGGGGGGGTAAGAAAGCAGACTGAGCAAACCAAGAGGAACAAGCCAGAAAGCACTATTCCTCCATGGTCTCTGCATCAGTTCCTGCCTCCAGGTTCTGCCTTAAGTTCCTACCCTGACTTACCCCTTGATAGACTATTACCTGGAAGTGTAAGATGAAACGAACCTTTTCCTCCCACGTTGGTTTTAGTCATTGAGTTTTTATCACATCAACAGAACCTAAAATAAGACTGTTTTTATCACAGCAACAGAAAACTACTATAGAGGTGGGTACTGGAGATGAAAAGATTCAAACAGGAAAGGGGGCATGGAAATGGGTGGTTGGGAAGGCTCAACCAAAATAAAGGGTGTATAGAAAGTCTTAAGTGGGCATGGGGGCAGAAAATAGGATAGAGTAGGGGACCAGGACAAGGACATAGGAAGAAGCCTTCTGGAAATCTACTAGTTCATAAGTTATGTAAATAACATACTAATTTGGAAAGAGTTTAAATGGGTAGGTAATGTTGTTGCCAGAAGACATGAGTTGTTAGATGAGAGTCTCTGTGCCATAGGGCTATCTCTCTAAGTTTTTGGTCAGGGAGGTTGCAAAGGTCTCAAAAGAAAGACAGGCTAATGCCCCTGCTCTTGGCTGCCCATCGTAACCAGGTGGTAAGGCAGGCTCTATGGCTGACAACGCCACTCATTTAAATGGAGGACATAGAGGAATCAACTATGGTTGGCCAGAAAATATTCTCCCTGCTATCTAGCTTAACTAGTGCTAGAAGGTGTACCTAAACTGCGGAGGAAGAAGTTGATGACTAAGTGTCATCAACTTCCCAACAATCCATCCAACATCAAACAACAATCCATCAAACATCAGTACAATTCCCCAACAATGATCAGCAGCAGCTGTGAATGGAAGTCCAAGGATCTAGCAGTTGCTCAGTCCCACAGGGCAAGCAAGCAAAGAAGAGAGAGAGTGAATCTTCCTTCTTCCGATGTCCTTATGTAGGTCTCCAGCAGAAGGTGTGGTCCAGATTAAAAGTGTGTCCCACCACGCCTGGATCTGGGACTTGCTTCATCCCAGATGACCTAGAACTCAGAGATCTCTCTTAATCTTCTGGGATTCATAGCCACTATGCCTCAAGATCTCCATGCCAAGATCCAGGTCAGGTCAGAAGATAGTCTTACCCAGCACTTGACCCCGAATGCTACAATACCAACTTACCAGGCCAGATGTGCCCACTGGTGCGAGAGTGTCGTGATGGTTGTAAGAATAGCCAACCACTTTCTGACTGGATATGAGGCATGGTCCCCAGGAGGAACATCATGCCTGGTACTGTAAAAAGCCCATGGTCAGACTCAGGAGATCATGGGCTCGAAAGGAAAAACTTGCTGCTGTTGTCATGTTAAATGACCAGGCTGTCATACTGTCTTTTATATACTTATTGCCTTAAATATATTTTATACATATGGGTGTTTTACCTACATGCATGTCTGTACACCACATGTGTGCCGTACCTGTGGAAGCCAGGAAGGAGTAGTGGATTGCCTGGAACTGGAGTTACAGACAGCTGTGAGCCACCATGTGGGTGGTGAATCTCAAACCCTAGATCTTCTAGAAGAGTTGCTGATCTGAGCTGCTGAGCCATCCTCCAGGCCGTGTGTGTGTGTGTGTGTGTGTGTGTGTGTGTGTGTGTGTGTGTATCATGTATGTATATATACCCATAGATCTGTGTTCCTGTCAACTTTGGTCAAAGAAGCTTCCTTTCGCAGTGGGTGGTAGTTAACACAGAGAATCTGATCCAAGTGCCGAGTGACTGTTAGCGCTCAGCCCTGAATGAGTCTCCCATCAACCCCATCTAAAGTTCAGGGAACATCATGAACAATGAGTAGCGAGAATGAAAGCGCTGACAGATGAGGAGAGGTAGGAAATGCTGCCTCCTCGACCCGGCAGCGACACCCATTACCTCTCAGCACCTGCTGTTCCTGCCCAGGATCAGCCAGTTAAAATGCCACAAGGCTGTTAGTGAGATGCTTCTCTGATTAAGACTTGGGAGTGGTAATTGCCTACGGGTACAACCATTACGCATTTAGAAGGCAGTTAAACTACAGAATTAAGTTCTCCCCTAGGGCAGAGGTTCCCAACCTTCCTAATGCTGCAATCATTTAAAGAATACCACATGTTGTGGTGACCCCAACCATAAAATTATTTTCGTTGTTACCTCATAACTGTAATTTTGCTACTGTTATGAAGTGTAATGTAAATAACTGTGTTTTCCAATGGTCTTAGGCGACTCCTGTGAAAGGGTCATTTGACGCCCCTGCAAAGGGGACACAACCCACAGATTGAGAACCACTGCCCTAGCACCTGAGACTTCCCCACTATGAGCTTTAGACAAGGTTTATAATGCCAGGTACAGATCTCCTTCTGTGGAGCAGGCCTCAAACGCAGCCACCAAGAGGTTGGTTACCGCATAGCAATCATGCCAGGATTATACCAGTGGGCATATCTTGCCTAGCAGTCAGTTTTCAATTTTCATTGGACGTATTGATGATGAATGCAGTGTCCCTGGAGATATAGCTTCTTTGGAGCTATTGAAAAACACAAGTAATGACTATGTAAGACACAAACATAAGCACAAACATATGTATGGAAAATATGTTAAAGCAATTCTCTTTGTCCATCATCAGTGTACTTAGTATAGTCACTGATGCTACACAGAAATGGTGGATGGGGCGGGGCTTGGAAATTTGTAGAATTTAAGGCAATTGTCTCACTAGAGTCACATTTAATGAATTATGACTGCACACACATACACACACACACACACACACACACACACACACACCCCATGTGCAAAAGCATTAGAAATGGGCTGTGGCAATGGCTCAGTTGGAAAAGTGCCTACCACACAAGTGTGAGGCCCTGACTTGGAACCCCAACACTCGTGTAAAATGTAGAGTATAGGAGCAGCTGCCTGTAGTCCCAGCCTTGGCGGGGGGGGGGGGGGTGACACGAAGACAGGCAGATCATCGAAGTTCATTAGCCAGCCAGTCGATAAGCTTTCAGGTTCAATCAGAGACCCCCATCTCAAAAATTAAAGATGGAAAGAAATCAAAGAAAAACACCTTTGGCCTCTGCTCACATTAGCACATACATATACACACAAAATTGCATGTTCACATGCATATATACAACACAACACAATGCACACACATAGGAGCTTTACTAATGGACATTACATTACAAAACATCAAGACTGGACATCTTCATAAGGACCAAAGAATAAGTCATCCCCCATTGCAGGTACCCCTTAAAAGTATTGAGGGTGACAAGGGCAGAGACATTTATTTTTTGTAGGAGAAGGATAGTTGAATGCAGTCCAAATGTCAAAAAACAAAAAAAAATTTATATTCGCGACATGGCAAGTCAAAAACTCAGTTTGTGCCAGAACTCGATGTTGCAAACAGACTCATGGTGCTTTGGGTGGCTTAACCTCTCATTTAAACGGTGAGGTGAGGCCTTTGTCTTTAATGTTAAATCTGGTTTTATCTGGTGTTTTAAAACACCGTGTTTCCAAATGAAACAAATAACAGAAACCCAAATTAAGACAAATAATTTTTAATCATTTCAACAACCCAGCTAAACACAGTTGCGCAGACAGCAAAAAAATATGTAGACTTGGTTTTCTATTTGAAGCGGGAATTTGAAAACAGATTCTAAGATTTCTAGGAAAAATAGTATTTTGTTATGCTTGTGACTCCATTTTCATCCAACAGAAATTATAACTGCAAATGCCAAATGGAACGCATGAAGAAGAAATCCGACGCAACGGGAAGACAAATTTGATCTTAACTCTTTCCTGGACTTTAGTGTGGGACCCGATTTCTTGGAAACAAGCATCTCTTCACAATCTCTCATGTCGCTGCTTTCTGGTGCCACCTCCACTGCGGACCACTGTTTTTAAGAATGGAGTGTACAAGGAGTAACACTAGAACCCAAGTATTTGTTGAGTCTGAGTGAGAGAAACACATATGGGGTGGAAATGTGACAGCAGGCTTCCCAAGTGAGCCGCTAGCCTTCTCCCAGAAGACATTGCGAGAGAAGGTGGGTGGGGTGAATATCTAAAGAGAAGCGAAAGGGGCAAGGGAGGACTCAGGGGCTACAAAACAGCTGCTGAGCCAGTCATGTAGCTCACTTCCAGCGTTAGCTTGTCCCATCCCAAAGGGATAAGCCTTTCCCCTTCTCCACTTGGTCGGTCTGTCTTTTCTGGTCATTCAAGTCTTTGTTCGTACCAGAGAACAAACTTGGCAACCCACTAAGCGACAACCCTCACTACCATTACAACAAGTACAGGGCGAGGTCTCACTCACCGTTGAAACTACGCGCACTGTATTCGAGAAACTAATATCAAAGCCTCACTAGTTTTACGCTACCCTCCTTTTACTCTTACATTTTAAAACAAAAAAAAAATGATGAAATTTTATTGCCTAGGCGTGTTCTTGTTCTTCATGAGTGATCAAATGTGAGACCTACCGGGTGGTGTTAAAAGGCTTTTCTAATGGGGCACAGCTTAATGATGGTGATTATGTGAGGATATTGCCATTTGCCTGTGACAGTAGTGGTGGCGACGGGCAGAGTGAGAAGCATAGATCCCTCCCCGACTCCTCTCTCGCTAGTTTTTGCTTTTGAGACAAGGTCTCCCTATATCGCCATGGCTGTCCTGAACTCCATATAAAAACCGCGTTGGTCTCAAACTCACAGAGATCCACCTGCCGCCACCTCCTAAATACTGGGATTAAAGGTGTGCACCACCATGACTGGCTTCTCGTTAGCTCTTGTGAGTGTCGGTGCCTGTAATGTGTGGTCCAAGCCAACTCTTCTTGGTTCAGTGTGGCCCAGAGAAGGATGGACACCCAGGGTCTTGATCAAGGAGACTGAATGGATAAGATTTGCCACCTTCTCTTTAAAGACCAAGCATCCTTCAGGCAACAGCCATACCAGGCTAAGATGATGGGTGTAGTTCTTGGTCCTGCTGGTAGAATCACTCCCCCATTTCCTCCCATACTGAGTTGGGGGCACACTCCCCTCCCACCACCACCACCACCGCTGCCGTTACCACATGCTGCCTCTCCTCACTTCTGGGTGAAGCATCCAAGGCATATATAAGTCTGCTCTAAGGGTTGGGCTCAGCATTGGGCAGAGCTGACTCTGCAGCCCCAGACGAGGAGACACAGCCCAGAGCCTGAGAACCACAAATAGAACACAATGGAAGAGACTACGAGACCTTCCCCAAGAGACTCTCCAAGACATTCTGAGACATGAGTTCATGACTTGAAGGAAACTGAGGCAGGGCCTTCCTGAGATATACTCCAGAGGGCCCTTCCACCTTCTCAGGGTCTGCTCTGGGGCAACACTGAAGTGACTTGACAGACTCACACCATGGGCTTGTAAAGGTGTCTCCATCCAGAGACCTATCTCCACTGCAGTGGGCAGAATGGGATCTCTGTGCTGGCAGCACACACCGTCCAGGTAGTTCAGCTAAGGAAGGGAGACTGCAGACGCTCCCGGGCACGGAGGCAGTCAGGCATGCTCCTCATTTTCTCTCCCTGCAAATCCTCAACAGTGATTGGCACTTACTATACTTTCACAACAGAAAAAGTGGCAGTTCCCATGGGAATTCAGGGAAGGCCAGGAGGGCATCTCATGCCTAGGAGGGGACACAGCAGTGACCGATACCTGCCACCCCACAGGATGGGACCCAGCATTTTAGACATCCATTTACTCAGAGCTTAAAGGTTTCAGGATGTCCACCTGAGAAGCCACTGAGGTTTTGGAGGGATGCCATTCCATATTCTGAGTGTAATCACAGATTAACAAAGTTCACTCCATTGCTACCACCAGCCCGGATGTCCCCAGGATCCTACCGTTGTCCTATCCACGTACACTTGTCCTCCCAGGTGCTGCCTGTCATTCAGAAGCCTACACGACAGATGCAGTCCCTGCATCGATTCCAGGCCTGCCTTCCATCCTGTTGGTCAAAAAGAACACCCTGTCCTGGCTATCAGGTAACCTCCTTGTCAGCTTCTGGGCACAGGTAAGCGTGGACAGCAGCCCACAGGTAGGAACCCTGGTCCATGGGCCCAGCCTCGCCAGGAACTTCAGATATAAGGACGCAGAGAAGGGTGATAGGATGTGGACTGAGCCACAGCGGTGGACGAAGCAGCCACGATAGGGGGTGGAACAGCCGCAGTGTGTTGGGGGGACGGGTCCATCAGGAGTGAGCAGCAAGAAGACTTGCAAGTGGCTCCCAGGGAAGCTAGGAAGAGCCACCCGTTCAGAGCTCTAGCAGTCCAAAGGAGTCTGTGGATCCCAGACACGGGCACAAGTAGTCACCAGGGTAAGATATTCACATGGAAAACATGAGCATGGATTTGCCAAGCAGATGGGTGTCTGTGAGCCTGTGGGGATCCTGAGAATGGGGTCTTTGAACATAAAGGCATGGGGTAGGAGCCTCTCTAAGACAGAGGGGTGGAGAGGTCAAGTTCATGGTGACTATCGGGGACTTTCAGAGAACTAGGCACACCACCCCTGCTCCTGCCAAGCCTTGAGGTTCTGGGATTTGAAAGTTCCTCACACCACTCCTGGGAACTCCAGGCAGATTTCATCCCTACCAAGAGCCCCGTTCCCTGTCATTTGTAGCTGATCACCAAGTCGTTGACACCCTGACTCTTGTCCTTTTTTCTCTGCTGCCTGGTCCAGCCTCTGGTCACTCTCAGCTCCGTTAGCATGCTACACTGTGGTGCTAGATCAGCGGTTCTCAATCCGTGGGTCTTGACCCCTTCAGGGTTCATCGAACACCCCTTTCACAGGGGTCCCCTAAGACCATCTGCATATCAGATATTTATATTATGATTCACAACAGTAGCAAAATGACAGGAAGTAGCAACAAAAATAGTAGTATGGTCACAGGTCACGACAACCTGAGGGTTGTCGTGTATTAAAGGGTCACGTTATTAAGAAGGTGGAGAACCACTGTTCTGCATTGAAGGTTCTAAGCTCTAGGCAGCACTAAGCCCCAACCCTTCTCCAGAGTAACCAGGTCTCTTGAATCCCTAGCAGGCCAGCTCACTGTTCCCAGTGAGCCCCTATGTCAACCCACTCACTGCAGTTTCACTGAATTCCCCTTCAACATCACATGTGTGTGGCTCATAGAGGCCCTCCCACCATGCCCAATCACATCTCCAGGTTTTTCATACTGTGTCACCTGCTCATTGGTCTCTCCACCTTCACCCTCTGAGACTAACCCATGTGGTGCTGCTCCACCTGCCCCCCTACACACACACACACACACCCCATCCCCTCCATCCTGTGGGTGGGTAACTTCTCCACACAGACCACACCTCCTCTATGCACTTGACGCAGTGGGCATCTTTGAAGCCGAGACCCACAGCCCCATCCTGTCCTGACCCCTAGTCCTTGATTCCTTTTGCAGGGAACTGCAGCAAGTCACTGCTCAGTAAACTATTAAGTGGAGGAATTAACGAACAGGCCCTAATGGAGAGCTAAAGCCGTGCTGCCCTCCGGGGCCTGACCCACTTTCCCAGCCTACACCAGCTGCTAGGGAGCGGCTGCCCCTCTCGAGCAGCCGGCATCTCTGCGAGCCTTTGATTGAGTGGCTCAGCCTGGTGCAGGAGTTGCCGAGCAGGACTTTGTGGGGGTTGGGGAAGAGATTGAAATGGAGGAGGACCTGGCTTGGAAGTGGGGGCAGGGTCCCAGTGCTAGCTGAGAGAGGGCTTGAGTGGGTATGTCTTTCCATCCTATGTGCCAATCCCTCACATCTGACCCTGTTGCACCACACACTTGAGGTCGTGGTGAGCTAGTTCTGGGGTCATCATGCTATACTAAGGACTAGAGGACAAATATTTCAGGCTTCGGGACTCAGATCTTCTCTGTTGCAATAGACTCTGTGGCACCAAGGCAGCCTTGGAGGAGATGTGTGGGCAAGGGCAAGAGAGCAGGAGCATGCCTGGGTGTGGCTGGGCTTCTCATGGACATGGGCTGGAGAAGTATGCCCGCCGTAACCCACGGCAATGATACAATCATGCTTGGTTGCCCACCAGAACTTGATGGTGAGATGCTGAAGACGTTATGTACTGGTCACGATCTTGACAGATCAAGTTAGCACTAACTAGAATACCTCCTTCTTGCTCGCTAGCTTTCAGAGGACCAGAAGGTGCTGCTAGGGGAGAAAGGTCCTCATCAGTCTTGCCCAACCGTGAACCCGTGCAATAATGATTAGCATGGCACCGTTTGCCTACTAATGAAATAGTAGTGCAAGGGTTATGGGGTGATAAAACGCTCTCTGAATTAAAGGCCCATTTCACAGAAGGAAACACATGCCAGAACTATAAATCTGGTCAAGAATCTGTGGTTGGGAAACTTACAGGCACCAAGGGTAAACCTGTTAGTATTATTCTGCTAAATGGATATAGAATTGAACTGCCCTCTAAGTTTGTATGTCTCCACATGTAGATTATTATAGTATTGCTCTCAGAATTTTGTAAGGTGGTTGGTGGTTAACACGGAAACTCACAACTGGTCAAAGTGCAGAGGGTAAGTTATCAGTCACCACAGAGAGGACATCTGCATCACTTCCAAGGCTCAAAGACCATGGAAGACAGAGGTGGAAAGATTTTAATAGCCTCAGGCTGGGAAGGACCAGAGAACAAGTCTTCTTGATATGACAAGACCCCCAAACTCATGAACTTACAATAGCTGTGGTTAACTTGCAAGACACCGGCAATCAGCATTCTAGCATGGAGGGGGAGGGGCTCAAGAGACCCCCAACAGTAACTGAGGAGCTGTGGACAGCCGATGGTCACTGGAGTCTTTTCTTTAATGATATGGCCCTGGTGAGCCAACCATATACTGGTGGACACCCCCGTACGCATGAGTGTGAGGGGAACCCAAACTGGACTCCATGAGTTTAAAAGAAGAACAAGATGTTAGGACCGGTGGGAGATGGAGAGTACATCTAGGAAGAGTTGGGAGGAAGAGTGGGAGGGAATATGATCAAAATTCATTATATGAAAGATCTCTCAATATTAATAAAGTTACAATACGTTTTCTGAAAGAAATATCCCTCTTTTTCTCCCCCTTTGACCTCTCACCCCTTTCTAATTTCCTCAATTCAACCAGGTACTCTAGTTTAAGCATGTCAGTCTATATCAGTGGTTCTCAACTTGTGAGTTTCAACCCCTTGGGGCCACGCGTCCCTTTTACAGGGGTTGCCTAAGGCAAGCAAGTAAACAATGTATCTTGATCATACACACTCCCCATCCCCCTCCCTCCAGGCACTTCTAACATGCTTCGCTATCCCCCTCGTCCCCACCCCCACCCGAGAGTCCAGTCAGAGCCATCTGTTAGAATGTTGCCTTGATCTTGTGTAGGTCTTGGGCAAGTGACCACAACTGCGGTAAACTCATGTGAGAGACAGCCATGTTATATCCTGAAGGTTACACTTTACAGCCCTCTCCTTATTCTCTGTACCTTACATACTTATGGTCCCTCCTCCACACTATTACCTGAGCCCTGTTGGCAGGGGCGGGGGGGGGGAGTGATACGATGTCCCATTTAGAGTGGAGCATTCAGCAGGCATTTGTCCTCAGCACATTAACCAGCAATGTGTCTGATTTTACCGCTGACCAGAGGGAAACACTAATCGATGTATAGACATAAGTATTTAGAAGGCAGCTTGACATGTCCGCTTAGTAAGACTACAGTTCACCATGGGGGCCTATGACCTCCTGGGCCACGGTCTTTTGACTGTGTTTATAGTACCAGGCATAAATTTCCTTCTGTGGAGCAGGCCTTAAACCCAATCACAAAGTAATTGGTTACCCATATAACCTTTGTACCATTATTGCTCCAGTGAGCAAATATTACCTGGCAGATCAATATGGTGGCATTCAGGTTTCTCTCTGGGTAATCGTGTTGACCATTTTCACCCTCACTTCAATGTATTTAATTGCTCTTTAGAGCGTAATAAAATCTCATTGTGCATACCTACCATGTTTTTATTATCCACTCCTATGTTGACGAACAGTAGTGTGTTTCCATGTTCTGACTGCTGTGAACAGAGTAACTACGAATATGGATGTATAGGTATCTCTGTGGTAGGGTATGAGATTCTTTGAATAAATGTCCAGGGTGGTACAGCTGAGTCATACAGTCATTTTATTTCTAGATTTTTAAGAAACCTCCACACTGATTTCCATAGTGGCTCCACCAGTTCGCGTCCCCACCAACGGCAAATGGGGGTTCCTTCTCTCGTCCCCAAGCCCATTCCATGTTTGCTGTCATCTGTTTTCCTGATCCATCCTGACTGGGTCAGGATGAAAGATGAAGGCAGTTTTCACTTGCGACACTTTAATAAATATTTCTTAGCCATTTGTATTTCTCCTTCTGAGAACTCTCTATACAGTTTCGTGACTCCCTTTTAATTGGGTTGCTTGCCTTCTTGCTGTGTAGGGTTTTTTTTTTTTTTTTTAGTTCTTTGTACATTCTGTTGGATGTCTAGCTGGCAAAGAGGTTCCTATTCTGTAGGCTGCCTCCTCGCTCCATCAATGTTTCTCTTACTATACAGAAGCTTTTTAATGTCACGAACGCCACTTGTCCCTTGTTGATCTTATTCCCTGAGCTGCTGTTCAGAATGCCCGTGCCTGTGCCTATGAGTTGAACAGTACTTCTGGTTTCTCTTCTAGCAGACTCGGAGAATCAGGTCTTACCTTGAGGTCCTTGACACATTTGGATTTGAGGCTCGTGCAGGGTGAGGGATAAGGATCTAGTTCCATTCCCCTGAGTGTAGCTACCCAGGTTCCCCGACGTCGCTTACTGAAGATGCTTTCCATTCCCCAGTGCAGCACCATTCCCTGGCACAGGATCCTGGACTCTATAGGAGATCTAGCTGAGCATAAGTCTTCCTGCCATTGGCAAACATCCTCCTCCACGGATCCTGATGTAGCACTTTGGCTGCAAAGTGAGTTCCTTGGTCAGAGGTAGTACCATGTGGGTTTAGTAGGCAGGCTTGCCTCCCTTTTCCTGTTGGAGTTCTCGCCAAGGCTCTACCTCAGTTCTGGACCGTAAAACTATAAATGGCAAGCTGGAATAAAGCTTTTTCTCTCCTAAATTGCTTTTGGTCATTTTATTTGTTACAACAGAAGGACACTAAAACAGTTGCCCACAAGCACTTGAGAGTAAGAACTCATGGCTGGACACAACACACTTGGGCCACGAGACACGAAGAGACCACGTTAGTCCTGATTGGGCTGACTCTCCCCATGCCATGAAGGGCTTTGCAGGCTGCTGGGGAGGAAAGCAAGACAGAGTCTCGCCCAGCTATGAACCCCACGAGCTACAATAATGACCACCTCGATGGATTTAAAGCCTAGAAAATGGAATTCATGCCTGGTACTGTAAACTGGCCATGAATTCATGTCTTGGGATGTCATAGAACATGCTATTTTTATTTTGATAATTGGACATAAAATCAAACTGCCTTCTAAATAATTCTTTTTATGCCTATAGGATAGTCCTGCTCTCAGGATTCACTAGAGAAGTAGATGGTGACTAATACAGAGACCCACGACTGGTCATGGCGCAGACAATGAGAGAGTGTGGAGCACCCAGCCCTCAGGGGGACATCTGCACCACACCCCCTCTCCCCAACATTGGGAGGGGGGAGCTTTATGGAAGTGTGAGTGAAAAGGTTGAAAAAGCCCAGGGTCAGGGAGGACCAGAGTTCCACAGTGTCTTCTGGATACGGCAGGAAGATTATACTCATGAACTCACAGCAGCTATGGCAGCCTACAGAAGACCTGCACAAGTTCAAACGAGTCAACATTCTGGCGTAGTTAGGAGACAGGCTCATAAGCCAATGCCAGGCTGGGAGCAATTGACAGTTGATGCTCCTGGGGTGGGAGATAGAGTTCGTTTACCTTAAGGGTGTGGCCTTGGTGGGTTGCCCTTACTCCAGAGAATGGCTTCATAGCCATGCACATATAGGGAGCACTATCTGAAGGCAAAGGGCTATAGAAGACAGGAAGTTTGGAGAGGGATGTGGAGGGGTAGCTGGGAGGGGCTAGACAGGATAGTGGGAAGTCGATATGGTCAAAATAGATTATATACGTGTGTAAAACTCACAAAAGAATAAACAAAAATATTTTTAAAGAAATATCCCCATTTCTTTTCCAGGACAGGTTCTATCTGCCCAGGTGGATGTCAAGCTCTTAGTTCATCAAGAGGCCTCCCACAGCCCCACTCAGGAGTCCCTGGACGTGACAGGGCCTGGACATGGTGTGAGAGACGTGCCTGCAGGCATCTGAGCACCCACGGATTGGCCATCTGCTCATCTGCCTGAGAACAGCAGCCTCCAAGAGGAGCACAGGGGCTGTCATGGCAAGGATGAGGACTCACAGGACTGCGGGGCAGACCAGGGACACGTCCTGAAATCAGAGCGGGGACACTCGGCGCTCTGCCAACAGGCAGCCCAGCGCCCGCTGCCTTCCTTTTCAGAAGAGTACAGGAACAAAGCCAGCACAGCTGTGTGCTGCCACCAAGCAAGGACAATGACTGGCATTCTGTCCTGATTGTTTCCACTCTCTCTCCCTTTCTAAATGTAAAATCCAGAAACATGCCTAATAATATTGAAGTCCTCTGTGTGCCCCGGGGTGGGGCAAAGCCAGCCCGCATTTCCTGCCATCCACCCACTTCTGCTCAGGGATTAAAGTGACCTTCTGGAGCAATGTGTACCCAGAACTTCTCAGGAGTTCACTTCCATCAGCTTTTGCAACTCTGGAGGATGAACACAAGAGACAAGCCGTCTCCCTGCTGTGCAGAAAGGGCAATGTGTGTGGCCTGAACGTCGATCTCACCCAGAGAAGGCCCAGGGTCCACACCAGCCATAAGGGGATTGTTTCAGGCTCTGGGTGTCTACACCACACTCCGACGCTCCTTTCTCCACTCTTCACCCAGGTGTGCGGCCCAGGCAAAACTTGGCCCAGACTTTACTCCCAAAGATGTCACCTGCATATGCTAATGTGTCTTCAGACTAAGGGACAGTACTGGCTGCATCAGTCTCTACTGAATGCTAACATAATTTCACATCCCTGTCTGGTCCCCTGGCATCCCCTGTATTGAACCACAGTTGGCATGAACAAGGCACCTGCCACTGTCAGTTCGGTGGCCTTGTAGAAGAAACTGCATAGAGCAATTGAAGCTTCTCTTATGAGAAGTGAGGGGAGTTTAGCAGTTTAAATAAGAAACACCCCCGCAGCCTCCACCATTTGAACACTTGGTCCCCAGTTGGTGGTGCTATCTGAGAAGGTTGAGGGGGTGTGGCCTTGTTGGAGGAAGTACATCATTAGGGGTGGGCTTTAAGAGCATAAGGCTGCCACCTACTCCTATGTTCTCTACTTTGTGTCTGAGCATATTTCCGCTTTCTTCTGCAGCCACCACATGGTCCCCACCATTACAGATGTTAAGCCCCTGAAGCCGAAAGCCAACATGAACCCTTTCTTCCATAAGTTCTCTTGTTGAAAGTCTTTTGTCACAGCAACAGAAACGTAACTAATAAAGGGAGTATGTCATGTGAACAGTCATTTAAGATCACCGGGGTTGCGGCTCTAAGACACCAGGGGTTGGCAGGCATGTGGGGGTGACAGGAGTCAGATCATCCTTACAGCTATACCCTGCCTGGCACCCCCCCCCATGCCACACCCATGCATTGCCAGTATCGACCAAGCTCTCCTAAGACACTGAAAGAACTATTCTCAGAAAAGCACGACCTCAGCAAGGGGTCAAATAAGCCCCCTCGGCTCTCAGGTGAATGGGACCTACTTATAAAGCGCAGAAGTGGGCCGGAAAGGGTCCAGGTATCTTCGTTTAAGTTTAATTCGGACTTAGTTTAAGGAAAAAACGAAAGCCAAAACACATTTAAACTAGAATTGAAAAAAAGTCCAGCTCCTAACAAAGTCAAGTTCCAGTTCCTGGCATCCAATCAAAGTCACCAACCAAGCAAAGGAGAAAGTGCCGGCCCCTCCGAAAAGGAACCATAAGCCCGTGGGAAAGGTCTTGGAAGTGGCCAGGTGACAGGAGGAGCCAGTGGATAGTGAGCAGGCAGGTCCTGAGGAAGCTGAGGTGACAGTGGAGAGGAGGAGGAACAAATGGGGCTTGTGGGGGGAGTTAAAACAAAGAAGGTGTCGGCGCCTGTGCAACGACCACTCCCTGGGTAAAGGTGTGTCTCAGTCAGTGTTCTGTCACTGTGCAGACACTGACCACAGCAACCATCTCTTAAAAAAGAAAGCATTTAACTGGGGCTAGCTGACTGTTTGAGAGATCTGATCCATTATCATGATGGCAGGAAGCACGGCGGCGGCATGCAGGCTGCCATGCTGCTGGAGAAGCAGCTGAGACATCTACATCTGAATCACCTACACCTACACCTTCACCTACACCTACATCTACAGCAGGAAGAGAGCCTTTGGGCCTAGTTCGGACCCTTGAAATCTCAAAGCCTACCCCCAGAGACACACTTCCCCCAACAAGGTCACACCTACCCCGGTAAGGCCACACCTCCAAATCCTTGGTCACACCCTGGTGACCAAGCATTCACATAAATCTATGAGTCTGCGGGAGCCATTTTTATTCAAGCCACCACAATGTGTTTGAGACAGAGCCAGACAACCTGAGTTTGACTCCCACATCCTCTATGGTGGAAGGAGAGAATAAACTGTCCTCTGACCTTCCAAACTTGAGCTGGTGCAGGTATGCACATGCACATACGTGCACACATGTGTGCATACACAATAAATAAATGTAAAATAAGAAGTGTATGAGATGGCAGTGACTAATTGGGACTCACTGCAGGTTAAACATATGAAAAGATCTGGGCAGTGGTGGCGCATGCCTTTAACCCCAGCACTTGGGAGACAGGCTGGTGGATCTCTGAGTTTGAGGCCAGCCTGATCTACAGAGCGAGTTCCAGGCCAGCCTGGGCTACACAGAGAAACTCTGACTTGCAAAATAAAAAAAGAGTGAAAGGAGCTCTGAGCAAACAGGAAGGCAAATCCCTGAGTCTATTCACAATGAGAGAAGAAAATGATCTAGAGTGAAAAAAGACTCGCTATACTATAAGACAGACATTGAGGGGGTCGAACGCATGTGCTGCTGATGCTCTGGGGAAAGGTAGCTGGAGAAACAAAGCAGTTTGGGGGAAAAAATTATGTCCAAAACTGTCCAAATCAGAAATCAAGAGATCCACAAACTCCAGTGAATACAGTATAGAAAGAGAAAGAAAAAGAAGGAGAGAGAGAGAGAGAGAGAGAGAGAGAGAGAGAGAGAGAGAGAGAGAGAGAGAGAGAGAGGAAGGAAGGAAGGAAGGAAGGAAGGAAGGAAGGAAGGAAGGAAGGGAGGAGAGCAAGCTGGGCTTGGTGGCTTGGTGGCCCACCTGTAATTTCAATGATCCAGACAGCACTGTGAGTTCCAGGCAGGTCTGAGCTACAGAACAAGATACTGTATCAAAAAATAAGAACAAGAATAAGGATCAGATAAGGAGGAGAAAGAGAAAGAAAAAGAAACGGATGTGGAAGAGGAGAATGAGGAGCTAGGGAGAGGAGTCGCATCGTAATTAAATTGCTGAAAACCTACGAAAGCAGAATCAAGTTGTAGGGTCCATGCAACTGGTAGCTGATGAAGTAAGAAAGTCAATCCACAATAGGAAAATAAAACTTGATAAAGAGATAGAAATATTGATGGATATTCAAACCAAAATGGTGATGGTAATGAAAATTGCGACAGTCAAATAACAAGTGTCGTGGGGGCCAGCAAGATGATTTGTGGTTTTCCAAAGGACCCAGGTTCTATCCCAGCACCCACGTGGCAGCTCACAACCATCTACAGCTCCAGTGCCAGAGGACCCAACACTGTCTTCTGGGCTCTGTGGGCACTGTATGAATACAGCCCATACATACGCAAGCAGACAACATGCTCATACACATAAAAGTCTTTTAATTAAATAAATTTCAAAATTATTTTTAATTTAGAAACAAAAAAATGTTCAACAGAAAGCCTCATCAATAAAATGGATCATATATGGAAGACAGACTATCAGGATATGAAGACAAAACAGAGGAATTTGATCATTTAGTCAAGGTCAATTTTTAAGGTATAAGGAGAACATGCAAAGACTCTGGAACTTCCTTCTAAAAGGAAGAATATGCAGGCTTGAGAGCTGTAGAAGACAGAGTACCAATCATGGAAGAGCCAGGGAAGACTGGCCCCAGGGCCACCCCCATTGGGTCTAAGGTAGCAAAGATGGAGTATAGACTTTAGTGAGTAATAACCCAGGAGTGTCAAAGGAGAGACGTTAGCAAGGTGGAAATTTGGGAGTGGCCCAGCCATTGAGCTTATTAAAGCATATTAAAATAGAAGGCTGAGTGTGTGTGTGTGTGTGTGTGTGTGTGTGTGTGTGTGTGTGTTTCATTTGAGAATCCAACACATTGGAGCTGTAAGCCACCACAGCAGGGGAGATTAGAGCAGATTACTCACCTACTGTTACACTTCCTGAAAAGGTAAAGCCCTTCCTATGTAGCACATAGGAAGACAGGTTTCAAACAAAAAGCATAGAACATACTTTTAATAAAAATCAAGGAAAAATTCTAAAATCTAGGAAAATAGAAGCCTATCTATATACAAGAGGTACACAGAGCATCAAACAGGGCCAGAAAAGAAACTCCCATGTTTTATAATAATTAAAACACTAAATGTACATAACAAAAAAAAAGTATATCGAAAGCAGCAAAAAGAAAAGGCCAAGTTACAAAGATAGATTCATCCAGTTTCACAAAGAAAACACTAATAGATTCAAAATCACAAGTTAGCCTCACCGCAGAAATAACAGGTTGCTTCAATTCTTACCGTATGACAGATCAAAACAAACAAAACCACTACAACACCAAAGTTAAAAAACATCTTAGATCAAATGGACCTAACAGACATCTACAGGACCTTCCACCCCACACCAAAGAGCATGTGTTCTTCTCAGCAGCCCAGGGCACCTTCTGCAAACTGCAGAACATATCAGTCTCAACAAAGAGAGGAAACTGAAGCAACCACTCGCATTCTATCTGATCACGTTGGGACAAAGCTAGAAACCAACAGCAAGAGAAAAGACAGACCATATACAAATGCAAGGAGATTAAAAAGTGCACAGTTTAATGAGGAATGGGTCACTGCGGCAATCAAGAAGTAAACTTTAAAGTCCCTAGAATTAAGGGATTATGGAGACATGACCTATCTAAACTGACAGAACACAACGAAGGCAGGACTAAGGGGGAATGTTATAGCTCTAAGTACCTACATTAAGGAATCAGAGTGATCGCAAACCAAATGACCTGATGGCAGATGATAGGCATTGGGGAAAAAAAAAAAACAAAACAAACGAACGAACCGTCCCAAATGTGGTAATGAAGATCACGGCAAAAACAATAATGAAATAGAAACTCAAAAACCAATTAGACAGAGTTGGTACTTTAAAGAGATAAACAATCTGACAACCCTCAGCCAAATTAGTCACAAAGAAAGAGATAAGATATAAATAGTTACATTAGAGATGAAAAGGGAGGGCTTACAACAGGCACCTAGGAAGTTTAGAAAATCATTAGGACCTTTTTGTATTCCACTAAACTGGAAAAAATCTAAAAGAAAAAGATGGATTTCTAGATGCAGATGCCCTGGCAAAGTTGAAAAGATGAAGTAAATAATTTCAATAGATCTGTACAACAGCAACAATACCAATGCAGTGATTTACAATCTTACAACTAAAATTAGCCCAGGTCCCAATGGGCTCTGGGTAGAATTCTACCAGACCTTCAAAGAAGAATTAATGCCAATACCGCCCCCAATTATTCTTTAAACAGAAAAGGAAATAATATTTCCCAACTCTTTATTAAGCCAAGATTCCCCTGAGATCAAAACCAGATGATGATCTAACAATAAAAGAGGCATAGGCCAATCTCCCTGGTAAACATAGACCAGAAACTCTAAAACTTGAACAAGAGTAGGGAGCGCACCTCAGGGTGTAGGCTTGGGTGAATTGGACTCTACCTGTTCAAGAAATGAGTCCAATAATCAGCAGAAGGGATTTGGTGAAATCAAAACCCTACTATACTGCTTGGAGACTGTTAAGCCACTGGAGCGGCCACAGACAGGGTGGGAAAAGTCCCTTCCCATCATGCATCCGACAGAGGGTTGGTGTCTAGAGTATACAAGGAACTCAGAAGACTTGGCTTGATTTCATAATTTCATTTTTCTTTACAGGTAAACAACATTTCCTTGCATGCAGGTACCACATTTCATTATCTTTTCTTCATTTGATGGGCACACAGTGGAATTCCGTGGCTTAGCTGCTTCGAACAGAGCAAAAGACCAAGGAATCAAGCCACCCAACATTAACATGTGGGCTATAGAACAGAACAGGGAGTTCTCAGACAAGGAAATCATTAAGAAATATATTTTTTTAAAGTTTTTAACATTCTTAGCCACCAGGGAATCGCAGATTAAAATACTTTGAGATTTCATCTCACCCCAAGATTAAGAAAATATAAGAAAATGAATGCTATTGGGTATGTGGAGGACTGGGTTCCCTCATTCATTGTCAGTGCTGTGAGAACTGGGGTCACCCCTGTGGAAATCAGTGTGGTGGTTCCTTAAAGGACTAGAAATAGATCAGCCACGCAACCCAGATCTATCACTCCTGGGTATTTACCCAAGGTATCTGACACCCCACTGCAAAGTTGCATATTCACCCGTGGTGTTCGTAGCTGCTTTGTTCAAAGCAGCCAAGACATGGACTTCCACTGTATGTCCACCAATTGATGAGCGGGCATTGAACTGTGGTGCCCGAATGCAATCAAGTTTTGTTTACCTGTTTTTAAAAAAAATGAAATTATGCAATGTTTAGGTAAATGGGTGGAGCTAGAAAATATCATATTGAATGAGGTAACCCAGACCCAGAAAGACAAATGTCACGTGTCCTCACTCAATTGTAGAGCTCAGCATCGACTCTTTAGGTTTGTGTGTTTAACGTGGAGTGTCTGTAGGATCCAGGAAAGTAAAAAGGGACCATTGACAGAAAATTGGAAAGATCTTAAGTGGAAAAGGGGGAAGAAGAACAAAGGTGACATGAAGTAGGAAGCAGGACAATGGGGAGAGAGGTTTAAGTGGTGAGGGGGATGGGAGAGTAAAGCAGAGGACGGGGAGAGGAAGGGGAGAGGAGAGGGGCTTAACACTAAGGATGTTAAAAGGCTATATTTTATTTTATAAGGTTTATAGAGGGTAGATAAATAATAGACAGACAGATGAAAGGTATATGGGTGGATGGATGGATGCATAGATAAGATAGATAATCAATAGGTAGATATCAATATTTTAAAAGGTCTCATTGAAGTTGGCCTATACCAGGGATAATGGTCCTCCCAGAGGCCAGACAGTACCAAACAAAGAACCTAGTGCTGGGTGAGGTTTCTGGAGCCACACATCCCCCAAAAACACTAATACAGGCTATTGTCATTTCTCTTGGTTGCCTACCAGAACGTAATGGTAATATTCTATTGTTGAAGCTACCACAGGACATGAAGAAATCAAGTTGATACTGGCCGGAAGCTTTCTCCCTGTGGATAACTTTGATAGTACCAGAAGATGCTATTCAAGCTGTGGGGGTTGGGTGGCAGTGTTGCCAGGTATTATTACCTGGCTGTGAACCTTGTGAACTATATCAGTGACCAGGGTACCAAGATATAAACAAGGGTACAATAATGGTACAAATGTTATGTCAGTAACCAACTGCCTTCTGGATGGATTTAAAGCCTGCTCCGTGTCTGCTACTATGAATCTGGTCAAGATCCCACAGCTCATAGCTTACAGGCCCCAGGGTGAACCTCCACTATTATTCTCCTAAATGGACACAGTATCAAACCGAGCTCTAAATTTGTATCTGTATGCCCTTAGGTAGGAACTGTTCTGACCTCATCAGAGTAATTTCTTTATGAAATGAGCTCAGAAACTTAAAAGTGGTCAAAGCACAGAAAACAAGTGTCGGTGGCCTGTCAACAAGTGGAATATCTATTTCATGTCCCCTCCCCCACAAGTCTCTGAGACCATCGGAGAAGGGGAGGGTAAGGAGACTTGTAAGAGTCAGAGGTTGTGGAAGACTAGAGTGAGCCAGTATCTTCTGGATATGCCAAAACCGCTGCATTTGTGGATGGCCCCAGGCTCAGGAGTATGGGAGCAGCACAAATTAAACTCAATGTGTAATTAAAAAAAAAAAATAGGGCATGAAGTTCGAGTGGGTAGGAAGGTAGGTGTGGATCTGGGAAGAAATAGAGGGAGTCTTTGGGGGGGGTGATATTATTAAAATGCATTGCATGAAATTCTCAAAATAATTAATAAAATACTATATTTAAAAGTAAATAATATGTTTAAAGGCAATGGTTTCTTGCATGGAAATAATAAAACTGTGACATATAAAAATGAAGCTACAACGATGATTTTAGGAACCATTATAGCATTAAAGCGCTCATAGGATGAAAAAGAAAGACAGCCTGGTGTGCTGAATGTGTAATTACAGCACTTGGGAGGTGGCGGCAAAGGGAGCTGTGGGGTGTGTGTGTGTGTGTGTGTGTGTGTGTGTGTGTGTGGCCTGCAGTGGTTACAGCTAAGTTAGAGCTTACAGGAAACTAAGTTTCAACTTCCCAACACCCCACTTAAAAACTCCTAAGAAATTAGAGAAAGGAAACAGTTTCAGAAAGAACAGACACAACAGGAAAATCAACATTTGGTTTAAGGGGCAAGAAGTTGAGGATGTAACTCAAAGGTAAAATGCTTGATTAGGGTGCTAGAACCCCAGGTTCTATTCCAAGCACCACAGGATGGGGGAGAGGGAGAAGGTGAAAGAGAAGGGAGAAGGGGGAGAAGAGAGGGGATCAATAAAATTGACTGCTATCTTTGGTGATCAGGAGGAGGGAGGGAGGGGGAGGGGAGAGGGAGGGAGGGAGAGAGAGAGAGAGAGAGAGAGAGAGAGAGAGAGAGAGAGAGAGAGAGAGAGAGAGAGAAGGTGGAGGGAGACAGGGAGAGGGAGAATGAATTACCAGTATTAGCACTGGGGAGAGCAGGGGCACCATGGATTTTGCAGATGTGGAAAGATAAGAGACTATTTTAAACAACTTCATGCTAGCAAATCTGATACCTTAGGTGAACCAGAAAAAAAACTGTTTTAAAGGAATTTATAGCCAACCTGTATTCATTTAAAAAAATGGCATTTTTTGTTTTGAAATTCCACAAAGAAAAATCAGAGGCTATCAGTTTGAGAAGAAGTCGGGGGGAGGGGTTGGAGGGAGGAAAGGGAAGAGGAAAGTGATGTAATTATATTTTAATTAAAAACTTTTTTTAAAAAAAGGACTGCAGATCCTCAAGACCTGAGGCAGTAAACTGCAAGAGATGAGAGAAAAAAGAAATCTGAAGATCCGGATGACTTTTCTGGCAAAACTACCAAAGTCTTAATGAAGACATGGGAGTTATTCTTTTGGAACGCTTTCAAAAACTAGAAGAAGAAGGAAATTTTTTCGACTGGTTTTTTTGAGGTGAGCGTGATCTCAGTACCAAGGCTACACAGCGACATTACAGAGGAGGTTACAGAACACACACACACACACAAATGTTAGCAAAATATTTGCATATTAGGGATAACAGGGAGCTGAGTCAGGAGAGTGCTTGCATTCAGAAGCAGAACCTTGTTTGATCCCCAACACCCTTAAAATCCTAGAGCTGGGGAGGTGGAGACAGGTGGATCCCTGAGGACTGCTAACCAGTCAACTTAGACAAATGGATGAGCCCAAGGAGAGAGAAGGTGGAGGATTTCTGAGGCATGACAGCCAAGACTGCCCTCTGGCCTCTTTGTGTACACATGAACACACACACACACACACACACACACACACACACACACACACACTTGTATGCATACACACAAACATTTTCAAACTGAATGGAATAGAACACAAATAGGCATTCATCAGTCCTGTCAAAGAAGGCAATGATCTCAGCAATACAAGGGTGGATTATGCCAGGCAGTGGTGGCGCACGCCTTTAATCCCAGCACTTGGGAGGCAGAGGCAGGAAGATTTCTGAGTTCGAGGCCAGGCCAGCCTGGTCTACAAAGTAAGTAAGTTCCAGGACAGCCAGGACTACACAGAGAAACTCTGTCTCGAAAAACAAAAAAAAAAAAAAAGATGGATTAGCTGAAAACCCATGGATTCCAATATGTTGAGAAATTAAACAGAAAGCACCCATAACCATCTTCATAGATACAAAGTAACTTTTGAGAAACATCACCGTCTCTCCTAAAGGTCCAGTATGGCAGACACAGAGGATGGCTCTCCTGACTTAGAATGGCATCCTAGAAGACCTGTGCGGCTTAGGTTTTTTGTCAACTTGACATAAGGTAGAGTCATCATGGAGGAGGACTCTCAGTCAAGGAAACACCACCATCAGATTTTCCTGAAGGCAAGTCTGTTTGGCATTGTTAATGATTGATTTGAGAGGATCCAGTCCACTGTGGGCAGTGCCATCCCTGGGCTGGTGGTCCTGGGTTGTATAAGAAAGCAGCCTGAGCAAGCCCTGGGGAGCAAGCCAGTAAGCAGCATTCCTCTGTGGCCTCTACCATGAGTTCCTTCTCTGACTTCCCTCAGTGATGGACTGTAAGCCGTAAGATGACCACCACCGCCGCCACCACTACCAAACTACTTTTGGTCATTGTCTTTATCATGGTCAGAGTGACCAACCTAGGACAGCTGCCTGAAGTGGATTACAGTTAACCAAGGCCTTAAAGTTTGTCCCAGACAGGGATGGTCACTCCCACCGAGTCCCCTCAGCATTATATCAGAGCCCTAGACTGGTCAGGGAAGCAAGGACATGAGCAAAGTCATGGAAGGCAGAGTCAGAATTGAAGCTGTCCTAGCATACAGATGACATGCCGTTGCAATGGTTCGTCCCAGTCTTGAAATGGCATTGCCATCACAGGCAGTTGGAAGGAAGGGCTTTGAAAGCAGCTTTGTCCTCAGGGAGTTGGGACCCTGGGCCTCAGTGCATGACAGGCAACTCCTCTATCCCTGAGCTAGACCTCCAGACCAGACCTTTCTTAAAGGACTGGGTTAGTTCCCACTGGAGTGAGCACTTCCATTAGGGACTAGGTGAGATTCTAGGTGGCCTGGACAGGTGACGCTTGTCTTCTTCGAGTTCTGCTCCCTCTTACTGTTCACTGCTGCCACAAGTGAGAGCCACATGAGATCCTTGCCTCCCAGACACCTCCAGAACCAGGAGCCAAATAAACCTCTTTCTTTATTCATTACCCAGACCAATTTTTTTGTTGTTGTAGCAACAGAAAGCACACTCAGTCACCTACACAGAAGTCTCTAAGGGCTTTACAAGGAGATCCTGCTAGAACAAGATTGGAAAGTAGACCAACTGGCAGAAACTTTATCAGCTACTGCTTAGAAAAGCCAACTTAATACAAACTACTAGAAGTACTGGTAAGTGTGGATGTTTTCACTGTTAAGAAAGTAGAATGGCAAACCAAAGGTTTTGTAAAATCTAGATACATGAACATGACAATTGAGTAACGGAACACAACCAACCCAATTTAAAACACGGTCCAAAGACTTGTGACATAGGTTCCTCCATGTCTGCTGGTACCTGGAAAATGAAAACTGAAAGCAGGTGGCTAAAAAGAACATGCCAAGAGTTGACAAGGATGTGGAGCAACTAGAGCGCTCATCCTCTGCTGGCTCGAATGCAAGATGCACCCAGCATTTGGAAACAGCATGGCAGTTTCTGGACATAGCACCTACTATGTGATTCAGCTCTACTCCAAGGTGCTCACCCAAGGTAAATCAAAAAACCGGGTCTGCCTGTGGTGGTTTGTGCATGGCTGGTCATGGCGGCTCTGTTTACAGTAGCTAAAGAAAACCTGGGAAAAGCCAGGTGTCCCTTCATAGATGAATATTGTAGTGGCTATTCTTGGTTGTCAACTTGACCATATCTGGAATGAACCACAATCCAGAATTGGAAGGCTCACCTGTGATCCTAATCTGGAGGCTGGGAGATACAAGTTTCTGACCTGGATCTTGGCATGGAGATCTTGAGGCATAGTGGCTATGAATTCCAGAAGATTAAGACAGGGAGATCTCTGAATTCAAGGTCATCTGGGATTGAAGACGTGGTGGCACATACCTTTAATCTGGGCCACACCCTCTGCTGGAGACCTACATAGGGACATTGGAAGAAGGAAGACTCTTCTTCGCCTCCTTGTCTTGTGGGACTGAACAACTGCTAGATTCTTGGACTTCCATCCACAGCTGCTGCTGACCATTTTTGGGTTAATTGGACTACAGACTGTAAGTCATCAACAAATTCCCTTATATATAGAGACTACTCATACGTTCTGTGACTCTCGAGAACCCTGACTGATACAAATATATTTTAGAAAAAATTAACATATCTGATGGAATACTACTCACCGTTTAAAAAGGATGAGCTATTGAAACACATGCTTGGGTAAATCTCAGGCTCATGCTCTATGCACAAAGACACACACACACACACACACACACACACACACACACACCCCATGGGGGGGGGGAAGAACTCATAGAATATGACTCCACTTACATAAGCATCTAAAACATGCAATGTAATCTGCAGCAATGGAGGTAGATCAGTGATACAGCTAGGGTGGAGGGAAGGAGGGATATACTACCAGAACCAGAAAATGATCGCAATTGACGAAAATTCATGTTCTCTTGATTGTGGTGATAGTTACTCGGCATCTGCATATGTCAAAACTTATCACATTACACTGTAACTATGAGCTGTGTACTTCACGCCTCAATAAAGCTGTAATGCGAGCAAAGCGAAAAGCAAAATAGACTTCCGATGGGCTCGGCCCATCGTGGAGCCACCGTCTTGCAGCCTTCCCATCGATGCAGCCTCCTAGGCATGTGGGGGCTCAGGAAGGCTATCGCAGACCCTGTTTCCCATTCCCATCTTCATAACAGATAGCTTTCTGGAGAAGGGGCCTCAGTGCCGCCGACTGAGATAGCAGGAGCATCTCAAGGAGAGGTAAGATAACAAAGCATACTGTTCAAGTGTGTGCATGCAGTGAGCCACGGGCACGGTTGAAGAGCTTACGGAGAAGCAAGGTTCAAAAGGAAAGGTGAGAAGGGTTTCCTCGGGATTCTGAAGCAATTGTCCTGGGCCATAGGTGTTAAAAATGGTAAGGGCAGCTTAAGGCAGGACTGACCAAGGCTGGGCAGATATCCTCACAGGTGTGTCTCTGTGCAGCTAGAATCTCTGCTCATCCTCTGTAATTGCTATGATCAGGTGATAAGATCTGAGAACTAGAGAACAATTTCTCTCTCTCTCTCTCTCCATATATATATATATATATATATATATATATATGTCTTCTCTGAATCTGGAGCTCTTAAATTCAGCTACACTGTTTGGTCAGTGAGTCCAGGAGATCTGTGCCTCTCAGGCTCCCCAGTGCTGGGATTAACAGGTATGTACCCCTGCACTGAACTCTTTCTGTGGGGGATACGAACTCGCCCTTATTCATGTCTGTGGGGCAAGCAGTTTACCATACGAATTTTCTTCCTAACCTTTTTATTTATTTGTGTTGTAATTGATCCAAGAAATCCCATGTTTATTCTGACCATTTTCTCAACAGCCCTAAGTCCATGACCCATTCCTGGGTAAGGATGGGCCTGACAAGGTCCAAGCTGGGGCTCTCCTGTCCCTAGAGGTAGATGACCAACCAGAGAAAGGGAAGAATTAAGGTGTCAAGGCAAAAGAGGAATCCGGTTGGCCCTAGGGCCATGGTGTAGGGAAGGCTGTCTCTCTAGGAGAAGAGTTGAGGGCTGGACCTGGAACAGGCAGATGCTCCACACCAAAGCAGCCGACCCCTGGGGCATGGCCACAGATCCTGGGAGAAGCCTGGCTGGCAGAGGTGGTCTTCATAGCTAAACACATGGTTTCCTCTAGGGATAGAGCCCTCATGACTTGCAGTCAAACTCTTTGCCTTAAGTCATCAAAATTCCTTTACTCTAAGCCTAAGGCGATCTTCTTACCCTATTTGTTTTGTTTTGTTTTGAAAAATGTCCCATTTTAGAAGAGTAAACCTCGTGTTGTAGGACTTTGGGCAAACAGGCCACCTTACTTGTGTTTCCTGCTCCAACCTGTGGCCTCGTGGGAACAGCATTCTGGGCTTCCAAGCCTCAGCTCTGGCTGTCATACCTTGCAAGTAGATCACCTATATATGCCCTATTCCCACTCCCAGTTTGCACTGCTCTGAGGTCAACACTTCATCACCCCCTCCTGTTGGAGGCAACCTCCAGAGATTCCCCTGGCCCGTGCCACCCCTGACTGTTTTAAGTCACTTGAGACCAGTATGTGGGGCCGGGGCAGTCAGATCTCTGCTCAAATCCCAGCCACTACTGAGCTTCCTCCCAGCACCCCTGCTATGTAGGCCCAGGGGCTGTGGGTCAGAGCGATGTCCCCAGGGTCCCCATGAGCCTCTTGGAAGTTCCATTGGGGCCCCTTCTCCTGGTGTGTGAATCTGGGAATGTGGCTAACACTCTGGTTGGGGTATAGTGCCCAGAGAGAGATGCTAGGGGCCGAGAATAGCCCTGCCAACTACAGCCAACCAGAGGAGGCTGGGGGCAGAGAATTCTGCCCACCTGCCCAGCCAGGGCTTCTTCCTGCCTCCTGCCCCCTGCCACCCAGCCCCACACAGCACAACTCCCAGTCTCCTAAGGCGGACAGGCTAGATCTCTCGTAGGCATGCATACTGGCTGGGACACACAAAACCGGCAGAAATAATTTTCCTGCCCAGTGGAGTGAGGAAAATTGGTGGCCGCCTCAGAGTTTCTGTTTTCAATGAGGGCAGTCTGCTCATGTCCCAGCGACTGTGGCCCTGCTGCCACCTTGCGTCCCAGTGGGGAGTCCATGCCTGGCACACTGGCTCTGGCCAGCATTGGAGT
Organism: Tokudaia tokunoshimensis; assembly: GCA_036184795.1. Taxonomy (NCBI): domain Eukaryota; kingdom Metazoa; phylum Chordata; class Mammalia; order Rodentia; family Muridae; genus Tokudaia; species Tokudaia tokunoshimensis. The sequence continues at coordinate 124,668,418 of BTHU01000012.1, read as the reverse complement.
CTCCTGGTCCTGTGACCCCTGCCTGAGACTGCAGACTCTTCCTGTAGGGTGAATCTTTCTCAGGCTTTACCCAATGGCTGTGTCTTCTGAACAGTATATGGGAAAATCCAAGGACAAAGGTGGATGCCCATTCCAAAGGTGACCCAAGGACACTCGGAGAGATCAGAAGCTTAGATATGGTCTCTCGGGACCCAGGCTAGAGGTCTAGCCAGTGGGAGGGGGGCTCGATTCCAAGTTGGCCTTCACTAGCTGTCCTGAGTGGGAATGGAAGATACAGGGATATGAAGACCACAATGCACCCAAACGGGGCCACATCTTGCCGGGAAGCAAGTATATGAAGGTATTAGAGGTTGGAAGGGGAAATCAAGCATCTCCTTAGGACCAGAAGTTGGGGATCTGGACAGACCTGAGGCCATTCCAGGGGCTTTCCTCCCTGGGATTTGCCTCGTTTGATCAGGATGCAGTAAGCAGGTCGGTGGGTGGATGGAGTGGAAGGTGTGCTGGCTGGTTTTGTGTGTCAACTTGACACAGGCTAGAGTTATCACGGAGAAAGGAGCTTCAGTTGGGGAAGTGCCTCCATGAAATCCAGTTGTGGGGCATTTTCTTGGTTGGTGATCAAGGGGGGAGGGTCCCTTATGGGTGGTTCCATCCCTGGGCTGGAAGTCTTGGGTTCTATAAGAGAGCAGGCTGAGCAAGCCAGGGGAAGCAAGCCAGTAAGAAACATCCCTCCATGGCCTCTGCATCAGCTCCTGCTTCCTGACCTGCTTGAGTTCCAGTCCTGGCTTCCTTTGGTGATGAACAGCAATGTGGAAAGTGTAAGCTGAATAAACCCTTCCCTCCCCAACTTGCTTCTTGGTCATGATGTTTGTGCAGGAATAGAAACCCTGACTAAGACAGAAGGGCAACCTGGAGGCTGAAGAGACCCCTGAGCCTGTAGCTATGGTGCCTGTGGTGGAAACCAGGTTCCTTGCTGTAGGTTTGGGAAAACAGCAGGAACCTTGCCTATAAGACCCACAGTATGGCAAAAGGCACAACCCTGTGACGGTCTCAGGTGTGCGGTGAGTGACCAGAAAGGAGGAAGAGGGACCATTGAAGAATGGGCCTCACTGAGACAAATGATTCCGGGTTGGGGTGGGGGTCTCTCCCGTGACTGGCCAAGTACAGCAAGGACACTTCTGAAGGAGAACATCCCACCTCCTGCTTCCTAGATGGCACAAGTTATGTTAAGACAGGTACAGAACCCTAGTGTCCAGACATCTGGGAAATTGATGAGGGCTGGGGAAAGGAACTGAGGACAATGGCCTCTACCACACGTGTTCCCCACGCCCAGCCATCTTCATCCCTTCTTCCCACCCCAGCTGAAGACATGCCTCCTCTAGGAAGCCTGTAGGGTTACTATGCTCTGCTGTTGTGAACGCAAAAGCCCTGAGCTCTTGACTATTGGGGTATTCTTCAGATGGCACCCCTAGGCTTTCCTCTCCCTGGGAGAAGGTCAGACATGGATGCTGGCACTGGGTCAAACAACTGATGTGCCCAAGTCCTCGATCAGCTTTCTCCTTGCTAGTGGACTCTGGGAAGGGGCAAACCTCTAAGCTTCCGTTGCAATGTCTGCAAAGGAGACCAGTATCACCTTTCTTTCACATGGAGTGTGACAGGGACAAAGACCCACAGTCAGGACTAGCTGTCACCCTGTTCCCTCCCCACGGGTGGGAGGAGGGAGTCTAGTTGGGGAGGGGTAAAACAAGACCTTGGGAACAACTCTAGAGTCAGGCTGGTTGAAGCCTTCCCTGGCCTGAATCTACAGACTTCCTAAGTACGGCAGGCAGGAGCCACCAGCCCCTCCCCCTCCTCTCTAGCCATCTGTGCACTGGCAGCAGAGGAAACAGGGCAGAGGGGAACAACGTTCTGGCTTCATCTGAGCTGGGCCCATCTTTAGGGAAAGGCTACATACAGCCCAGGGCAGAAAATATAGACCGAACCCAATTCTATGGACTGACTATATCTGTGTTCTGTGTTTTCCCCCTTCGGGCATGTATAGGGGAAAGTAGGACATTAAGGGCTGTTCTACCTCTGTCAGGACCACAGAGACCAGGACTGCTGGTCCACGCTACCTCTCTACTCAGCATGGGGTAACCCAGATCCCCAGAGCAAGAGACACATCTACAGTGAGTCAGATGTTAGTATAAGTCGGCCATCATGGGCCAGAGCTGCCTTCTTGTACCTGTCTCAATTGTGGTCCATGCTCCTAGAGCAGGGAGGGGCATCCTGAGGCTCACTTGACCCCCCCCACTTCCATACCTGTTACAGAACAATGTTCCTGGGGAGGAGAAGGGGACCCTCCTAACTTCTACCTCCTTGTCCGCCTGTTCCTTCCGGAGACTCACTTTTATTGCCTCTCTCTCTCTCTTCCTTCCCTGTCAGCACCCTTTCCCTGCACTGTCACAGTGCCTGAATGCACCAGCTACTCTCCTAATTAAAGGAGAGAGAAGCAGCAACGTACGCAGCACATAAGGCCGAGAGGTGGCTGGTGGTGACAGCCCCGTGACAGCATGGATGTACTCGCTGCCCCTGGACTGTACCCTTAAAGGGGATTAAAATGCTAACTCTTGACACGCATGTTTTAGCACAGTTCAAAGTCGACATACATGCTGTATTCGCTGCTAGTACCCCCTTAGCTGCTTCGGAAACCATTAACATACATGAACCCATTGAGCCCACAGGCCCTGAGAGAAGCCAAAGGTAGGCTCTGCTGTCTCTTTCCTGCACCCCAGATTCTTCCTGGCCCCATGAGCTTGACTCTACTAGACTGGAAAGATGCTCCCGGGGGTGGGGGGCTGGTTTCTCAGGATTTATGCTAGCCTCCAGACATGGTCTGGTTTGCTTAGGACCCCAGCCACAGTGGCCCTCCTGAAGTCATTATTCCTTTTTGATCACTTCTTGGAAAGTGGGAGCCCCTCCACTATTACGGGGCTCCCAGATAAAGATTTACAGGCCAGGCCCGGAAGTGGACTGGGGATGGGGGGTGCTGCAGTTTAAGGACTCCATGACAGGTATGGGGGCTACACACTGGCAGGAACTTAGAGAGAGCAGAGCAGTAGGCTATACACCCTTGGAAGTCACTTTCCTGTCTGTAAACTGCAAGGTCCCTGAGGGCAAGCACCAATGCCAAGTCAGCCCCTGGGGACCTGAGTGGCCGGGACACAGCAGGTGCCTGCTAAATGCTGAAGGCCCCCGGCAAGTTGACCCAGGCAGGGCCCAGGACACATGGCGTTGCACCCCACACTCCTCCATTCATGCCCGCCGCCATTCATGCGCACGGGACTCATTCACCCCGCGCGCCGCCATTCCGCGCCCTGTGCGCCCCGCGCCCACCACGTGCGCCCTGCCCGGCGCGGCGCGGGGAAGCGCCGGAGCAGCCGCGGCTGCGCGGGGCCGGGGCTGGCGGGGAGCCGGGCCGGGGGCGGGGGGCGGGCGCTCCCTGCGGGAAGCGGGGCGCTGGGGAGCCCCGGCCGCGGGCTCGGGCGCGCAGAGCCGGGGCCATGTGGACCGGTGGCCGGCGGCCGGGCCGGCTTCGCCGGGCGGTGAGTACCGGAGAGCCGGGCGGGCAGGGCGCGGGGCGGGGCGGGGCGGCGGGCACCACGCCGGGGCGGTCCCTGCGCGCGCCCGCGGCGGCCCTGGGTGGCGCCGGGGCCCGGGGCCCTCGCGCGGGGCGGGGCGGCCGGGCCTCCGCAGCTGCTTTGCGCGTGCGGCCTGAGGACTTGCGGAAGGCGGGTGCGGGGGGCCCGGCTGAGCCCACCCCGTTCGGGGGGCGGCCCTGGAGAGGCCGCAGAGCCGGAAGGAGACTGGCCAGGGACCGCTTCCCGAGCGTGGGCCGTGCGTGGGCCCGCGCAAGCCTCGGGCACCTTCATCTCAGGCGGCCCTAGCAGGCCGCCAGCAGCCCTCCCCGTTAACAGGCGAGGAAACTGAGGCTGGGCAGGCAGGGGCTCGGCTAGGACCACTCTGCAGGCGCTGACCTGCTCACAGAGCCCCAGCACGTTGGCTGGGTATTTCTGCCCCTAGCATTTCCGCTTCCTGCCTGGTTTAGAGGTGTTTCCTTCCTCGTGTGTGCACACCCCATCAGAACAAGGTTCTTTGGGGCAAGAGCTGTGTGGGCGACAGCCCGGAATCTCCTGAGTGAGCAGGATGGGAGCTGAGAAGGTCCCCAGGAGCAAGGGCTGACTGCAAGAAGGGAGCCATGCAGGTGTGCAGCCTTGATGGCCAGGGTTGGCCCACCAGTGCAGTCCCTGGACGAGTGCCTTGGGGCACGTGTGGGGCATCATCTTCATGGACTCCCGTATCCCGAGGTCCCAATACCCTGAGCCCCTGGAGGCCATGGGACGATCTCTTTCGTTCTCTGGGCTTCAGTTCCCCCACTGGCCACTGGCAAGTGGTCTTTACTACTCACAAGTCTAAGCTATGAGAAGGTCTCTAGGAGGAAGCCCCTTATCCACTGTGCTGTGTCTGGGCAGCCCAGTAGGGCAAGTGGCGTTTGGAGGGGCGGCTCTGCCTGGCATCTGTGACAAGCAGGGCGGGGAGGCAGCAGCAGGGCCTGGCAGCCTCCTGTAAACCCTTAATTTTCCCACAGCTCACTATAATCAGGGCGGCTCTGGAAAGCAAGCACAGAAGCAGATGCAGGCGCAGGGCGAGGGGCTGCTACGCAGCACCAAGGACCCTCCCAAGTTACTGTCTCACTTGTGTTCATCACTGTGGCCTGCTCTAGGTGAAGTGGGGAAACAGGGTGGCCTGGGGCCATGGCCTATAAGAGCTTCTCATAGGCTGGAGGTCAGGTGAGAGATACACATAGGCCAAGAGCAGAACTCAGTGTGAAGCAGTCGGGACAAGGACTTTCCAGTTACTCTCTCTCCCTCTCTCTCTCTCTCTCAAGGCCTTGAGCATCTGGTTGGCCTGCAGTGGCTTCCATTTATAGAATACTGTGTACTGGGTATCGTCATCAGCACCATCGCCGTAGCAGCATCCTGGAGAGTGAATGGATGGATAAGTGAATGAATGAGAGGATGAGAGAGAGGGACGGCAGTCAGTCAAGAGGGCTTGAACGCAGGCCACACGAATTCCCCACAGCTTACAGGAGACCCACAGGCTAAGCTGGGGGAGCTGAAGTTAGCGCTGGGTTCGCGGGACAAGAGAAGGCGTGAGTCTGAGAACCACAAAAAGCATCTTGCAGAAATGCTCAGTCAAAGGTCAGGGAAGTCCCTCCAGCTTAAGACTCTGATGTTCAGAGCTGCGAGCTCACTGTGTTGGTCCACAGTTGCCCCAGGGTCCCCTCTCACCTCCCATCCTGCCTCAGAGCTAGTCATGTGACTAAGGGGGAACTTGGGACATGTAACCTGTAACTTTGGACAGGGTTTGAAGCCCTAGGCTCCAGATTCTGTTCTGCACTGGTTTGCTGTGTGTTCTCATGCCAAGGCCCTAGACGTCTACAGAGCCTGGTATCAGAGGCCAAGCCCCTGGGACAGTCTGAAGAGTGACCCAGAGCAGGCCCCAGCAGGTGACTGGTGACTCACAGCTGGGCAGTGCTGTCCCTGCTGGGTCAGTCATAGGAATGGACAGATGGATAAATGGGTCGAGGCATCCTCTCTGTTCACCTTGCATAGTTTCTTTGGACACACATGATCACTTAGGCAAACCAGCCTTCAGGAGTTCACAGTCTAGTGAGAAATATACACCTTAGCCAGGATAGCAGGGAATGGGAAGGTGTTTCTGTGTCCCACTAGTCCAGAAGATGCCAACAGTGAGCCCCGGGGGTCAGAATGGTGCTTCAGAGGTGTCTTAGTCAGGGTTTCTATTCCTGCACAAACATCATGACCAAGAAGCAAGTTGGGGAGGAAAGGGTTTATTCATCTTACACTTCCACACTGCTGCTCATCACCAAAGGAAGTCAGGACTGGAACTCAAGCAGGTCAGGAAGCAGGAGCTGATGCAGAGGCCATGGAGGGATGTTCCTTACTGACTTGCTTCCCCAGCCTTGCTCAGCTTGCTTTCTTATAGAACCCAGGACTACCAGCACAAGGATGACACCAACCATAATGGGCCCTCCCCACTTGATCACTAATTGAGAATATGCACCACAGCTGGATCTCATGGAGGCATTTCCTCAACTGAAGTTCCTTTCTCTGATAACTCCAGCCTGTATCAAGTTGACACACAAAACCAGCCAGTACAAGAGGGAATCTCCTTCAGGAAAGCAGCAGCTATCCAGCCCTAGGCAGAGCTAGTGAGCTGAAGTTGTGTCCGATCAACAAGCTTTGAACCAAGTCAGGAGATGGAGTAGGAAGAGAAGTGAAGAGACCCTAGGTCATGCCACTGGTGGTACATGCTGGGCTGGAGAGGAGGGGAGATGATACCGATGGATGGGCAGCGAGGTACTGATGGGAGTATGCAGCAGGACAGACCAGTAGTAGGTGAGCAGAAAGCCGGAGAGGTGGGTGGAGGGGAGGAAAGCCTGATGGTTATAAGAGAAAAGGAAATGTGTGGGAGCTGATGGAAGAGCTGATCTAGAGAGCAGACCCAATGGGTAGATGGACATGTTGAGGCCTGAGGGCAAAGCGGATTGATTTCTGGTCTTGGGGCAGGATAGATGAATGGATGGGTGGTTGTATAGAAGTCAAGGGATATGTGGGTGAAGAGATGGGTGGATACAGAGGAAGCGTCAAGACGCATGGTTGTAGTGAGTAGTGGGGGAGACGAAACTTGAATGCCTGTAAGATAATAGAGGTAGAATCAGATGGACAGAGAGGTTCAAGAAGAGTGGTGACCGTGGGTGACACGTAGGTAGACCTAGGTGCGGAAGGGCAGGTCTGCGCACAGATGTGCACGCATCCACCCATGAAGACAAGGCGCAGGAATGGGACACGATTGAGCGGGTGGCCGGCAGATTCAGGAGTGAGGTTGTGAACGATGGCTGGGTAAGCACCTGTCAGCGGATGGCAGGTGCAGACCTGAAAGGCTGGGTGAGTAGCTACAGGACCTGTGGGTGGAAAGCAGTTGGCACAGTGAGTAGGTGGAGCATCAGGCCGTGCCCTCTGGGTGCCACTGTCTTTTCGCGTGCGCCTCGATCCCTCTGCTTCAGAGACAGACACCTGAGCAGAGCTGACGGAGGATCAGACCCTCATGCGGAATCTCCCTGATTTTGGGGTGGTGGCCAAATCAGTGGCCCCTGTGCTCACTCCACCCAGGAATCAGCTCCCTTGTATGAATTTAGGGAAGCACGTGGCATCCACAATTCCCCATCTAAGGATGAGCAGCCACCCTGACAGTCACACGGAGGCTTCTCTCCTGGGGGTTGGGGGGGGGGGGACACTGAGGAAGGTCTGGGTGGCCTGAGCTCACTTCCTTTCTGAGGAATGACAGATGATTGAATCTGAGTGACATAAGCCACAGAGTAGGTTTGAGGTGCCGTGGATTCTGTTAGCCAAGAGCTGTGGCTGTCTCGGAGGATCCCGGCGCTATCAGTCGGAAGCTAAATGTCCCGGGGGGACTTTCCAAAATTGCTTCTGTGAAGGGGAGCATGGGATAAGTTTGGTGCTTGGAGAATGCAGGAAAGAAGCTGTGGTCTCTAGGGTGCCTACTTCGTGTGTGGTCTGTGGAGGGCCATGTATATTTCCCAGTAACGTTACTTCATCCCAGATCTTCTTCTGGAGACAGAGTGGCTGTCCCTAGCTTGGAGAATAATGAGAACAAGATGACTTGGGTTCTGAGGGCTTACCACCTGCCTGTAGGTGGGGCCTCAGGAGCTGCAGGCAGTATCTGCCTCTCCTTCCTCTCTCCAGGGTCTTTGCATCACCTATGAGACCAGGTACCCTGTGCCACCAGGATGGAGAACAGACCTGCCATGCAACTCACCAGAGGGATAGTGGTGCCCTGAAGAGCTCAGGAGGTGGGCATACAGTCCAGGAGCAGGAATCCCAGGCCCAGACTATGAGTTGTGATGGATGGCAGAATCCTCAGGGCTGAGAGCCAGTAGGTTGTTATGACAACAGAAACTCATCTGATATGACTGGAACTCAGGAATAGGCTCAAAGGAGCTGCTGGTCAGGGCCCCAGGCCCTCCAGGGACCACACATGCTGGTGCAACAGGCAAATGAGAGCCCCAGCCAGCAAACCCCAAGTCCTGCTAGGACCTCTGCCCACCACTCTTCCTACTGCCCTGCCTACCCTGCAAGCCTGGGTACAGTTAGATGAGGGGGTACTCCAAGGTCTGATGGGCCATTGGAAAGGATCTAAGCTTGGATCCTCCAGTCCAAGGGGTCTGTTCTGTCAGGTAACAAGATATGGATGGAGGAATGTTGGGAATGCAGGGTAAGATGTTGGGTGTTGTGGCAGGGACACTGTGGTTCTTCCAGGGACTGAAGATTCTTCCACGCATCCTCATCCAAATTCCAGCCCACAGTAGGCTTGCATCAGGTTGGAATGATAGTTGCGAGCCAATATCTGAACTTGCATGTCTTTCACACTACCCAGCCACCCATTGACTCATTCGTTCATCCATTCCCTACATCCCCCTCCATTTATTCATCTACACACTCACCCATTCATCCATTCATCAATCTGCCCACTCCCTTACACACCCATCCATCATCTACCTACCCATTCATCCACCCCTCCAGTCACAACCTTACACACCCATCCACCTTCCCATCTATCCACTCATCCACCCACCCATCATTCATTCATCCACCCACTCATTCATTCATTCATTCATTCATCTATTTATCAATTAATCTATCCATCTACCTACCTATCCATTTATCCATCTATCTACACATTCCCTTACTCGTGGATCCATCTACCCATCTATCCATAAACCATCCACCTATTCATTCACCTACTTATTTGTTAGTCTATTCATCCTCCCACCTATCCACTTATCTACCTACCCACTTATCCATCCATGCACCAGTTCATTCATTCACCTATCCATCTATTCATGTATCCATTCATCCATCCATTCATCCACCCACTCCCTTTCACAACCATCCATCCATCCATCCACCAATCCATCCATCCATCCATCCACCCATCCATCCATCCACCAATCCATCCATCCATCCATCTACCCACCCACCCATCCATCCATCCACACATTCAACCATCCACCCACCCACCCATCCATCCCACCCACCCACCCATTCATCCATCAATCCACCCACCTACCCACCCACCCACCCACCCACCCATCCATCCATCCATCCATCCACTCATCTGTCCACCCATCCATCTATCCATCCATCCATCCATCTATCCACCCATCCACCCACCCACCTATCCATCCACTCGTCTATCCATCCACCCATCCATCCATCCATCTACCCACCCACCCACCCCCACACACACACCCATCCACCCACCTACCCATCAATCCATCCATCCATCTACCCACCCACCCACCCATCAATCCATCCATCCATCCACCCACCCATCCATCCATCCATCCATCCACCCACCCACACCCACACCCCCACACACAAACGCACACACATACACACACACATATACTCATCCATCTACCCACACATCCTTCCATCCACCCACCTAACCATCAATCCATTCATCCATCCACTCATCCATCCATCCACTCATCCATCCATCCACCCACCTACCCATCAATCCATCCATCCATCCACTCATCCATCCATCCACCCACCCACCCACTCATCCATCCATCCACCCACCCATCAATCCATCCATCCATCCACCCACCCATCCATCCACACACCCACCCATCCATCCATCCACTCATTCATCCACCCACCCACCCATCAACCCATCCATCCATCTACCCACCCACCCATTAATCCATCCATCCACTCACCCACCCATGCATCCATCTATCACCTACCCACCCATCCATCCACCCACCTATCTACCCATCCTAAGCCATGTTAAGCCTGTGCTATATGTCAGGTGCAGTGCAGAGAACTGGCGTTCAAGTGAGAGCCACAGAGACTGAGCAGAAGTCTGCTGGGGGCTGCGTCATGGGAAAGGCGGTGGGTATGAAAGACACTGTGGCAGGCATATCTGATCTAATTGTGGGGACAGCAGAAGACAAACTACGGCACTGGGGCTCTAAAGGTTAGTCAAAAGTTAGATGAAGAGGGGGACGAAGAGCAAGTGCAGTAGTTGCAGAGACCCCTGGGGCACAAAGAATTTGGCATATTCAAGAACTAGACACATTCCTCTGAGGGTAATGGAGGCAAGGCCCTGGATCTTCAGAGTTCTGCAAGCTGGGTGGATGTATGACATTGTCGAGTCACCTAGGCTGGGATTTACAAAGCTGGTACTGCCATGTGCGGGAGACTGGTGATCACAGGGTTGCAGGTGAGACTTGGTGGCTTTTGGGGCCCGAAAAGTGATGGTGGCGATGGTGGGGAGGTGGTCAGGGAACACAGAGCTAGTTGCAGTTTTCCCACATCACACAGCCGAGCCCTCAGTGGTGCCGCTGCATGCTGAATCCTGCAGCCATTAGGCTGACTATCATGGGCTTCAAAGAGGTGTCTCGCAGCACCCAGAAAGCTGGGACCCTGGGGGCTTGCCCTGTAGCTTCCCAGCAGGTTTCCAGGTGCACAGTGTGGACAGGTAGTGGTGGAGGCCATCAGCTGGTGGAGGGCCTGGGCTGCTACAGCTTTAGTGTCCTCGGAAGCTCGGGGGTGGCACCGTTGCACAGCTTTCCTGCCTCGTGGCACTACCCCAGGTCGCTGCACCTGGGCCATCACAAGTCCCTGCTCCAGAGCGGGCAGCCACCACCACCCGCCCCATCCCTGTGTATCTCCATGGTACATGGCCACTGGCAACCAAGACTAGAGTAGCCATGGCTTAAGCGGGGCAGGGCCATCTTTCTCTAGTTAAGGTGCCAACACGGGCAGGAGGTGTGGGACTGCTGTGAGGATCCAGGGGTCGGCAAGGATCCAGTTTTGTCTTGTCTTTCTGTTCCTCTCGTCTTAGCATATGGCCTTTGCTACAAGTGTGCGTCATGGTGCATTGTGACTGCCACAGCTCCAACCACAGAGCGTCGAAAAATGGGGTGGAGGAGCGGGACCCTGAAGGACACGGGGGAATCTGCCTGGGCTGTGTTAAAGAGCTCCCTAAGGGATGCCCCCGAGGTTTTTATGTTTCCCTGGCTACAAGGGAGCCTGGGAGTGTGGGCTTTTAGTTGGCTGTCTTGCATCCCAGATGAAAATGCAGGTTCTTTTTTTAATTAGGGAGGTGGGATGTGTGTACCTGTTTATGTGTGTACATCTAAAGGTGAGAGGTTAGCATTAGTTGACTTCCTGTTGCTCTCCACACAGTTCAGCTAAGCTGGCTGGTCAGAGAGTGCCTGACACCCACCAGCTTCCCTCTGTCCAGCACAGGAGTGACAGAGAGCTCTATCCACTCTTATCATCATCATCATCATCATCGTCATCATCGTCATCATTACTATTGCTGCTACTACTACTATTATTACTATTACTATTATTATTATTATTATACTTTACATCTCAATCAATCGAAGCTTCCCCTCCCTTCTCTTCTCCCTTGTTCCCTCTCCCCTCCCCTCCCCTCATCCTCAGAAAAGAGGCGGCCTCCCATGGATATCAACCAGCTTTGGTATATCAAGTTGCATTAGGACTAGGCACATCTTCTTCTATTGAGGCTGGACAAGGCAGCCCAGTTAGGAGAAAGGGATCCAAAGGCAGACAACAGAGTCAGAGACAGCCCCTGCTTCTGCTGTTAGGGGTTCCACATGAAGACCAAGCTGCACATCGGTTACATGTGTGCAGAGGGCCTAGGTCTATCTCACGCATCCCTGATTGACAGTTCGGATTCTGTGGGTCACTGTGGGCCCAGGTTAGTTAATTCTGTAGGTTTTCTTGTGGTGTCCTTGACCTCTCTGACTCCTTCAGTCCTTCCATAGGATTCCCCAAGCTCCCTTAATGTTTGACTGTAGGTCTCTGCATCTGTTTCCATCAGATGCTGGATGAAGTCTCTCTGATGACAGTTCTGCTAGGCTCCTGTCTGCGAGTATAGCAGAATATCATTGATAGTGTCAGGAGTGGGCTTCCTCTCATGACATGAGTCTCAAGCTGGACCAGTTATGGCTTGGCTCTTTGCTCAATTTCTTTATTCCTGTACACCTTGTAGGCAAGACAAATTGTGGGTTTAAGGTTTTGTGGGATGGGTTGGTGTCCCAATGCCTCCAGTGAAGTCTAGCCTGGTTACAGGAGATGGCTGCTTCAGACTCCATATTCCCCAATAGCTAGGAGTCATAGCTAGGGTCAACCTCATAGATTCCTGGGAGTTTCCATTGTCCTGGGTTTCTCTAGCTTGTCCCAAAGTTGTCTCTCCCAGTACGCTCTACCTCCATCTTCCCCCCACCCTTCCTCCCCTTGACGTCCTCACTCCCAGCACTCCCTCTCCTCTCCTCCCCTCCCCCTCTCCACTCTCACATTTACATGGGTACCTATCTGAACTGAATTTGGCTCCTGATGTTTGTACTCTACCCACTGAGCCATCGCCCTGGCCCTGAGTACAGACTCTTAGGAAGAGTTAGTAGGCTCCTGTGATCTGGTCCTTTTGCTACAGGTATGGTTTCCCTGTGCCTATACTGAGGTGGTGGCTGTTGTCTGTCCTTCTGTCCCCAGTCCCTAGCTCCAGCTACGGCATCCCTTATCTGCCCACTGGGCAGAGCTGAGAACATGACCTTCTCTCCCTGGCTCTGAGCTTCAAAGCTCACATTTAACAGCAATCAATTTTAGGGGTGGGGCCACCATGTGCTGGCATTGGGTCAACGGGTAGGAGGGCATTGGCTGGTCATTGTGGCCTGACCCGGGAGGGTATGAGCACTCAGCCTGTGGAGACAGATGAAAGAAAGCATGACCCTAGACCGCCTGAGAAGGATGCTTACTGGAGCCAGCTCCCAGACCCAAAACCCTGACCCTCCCAACTCTGGGCGGATAGCTTCTAGCTCCCTCCTGCCGTCCAGGGCGGAAGCCCACACGAGGGACATCCACAGCCACAAACAGAGCCCTGAGAACACTGTATCCCACCCAAGCTGGGAAGCAGGTGGCTGTAAGGCTAGGACCCTGAGGTGTGCAGGTTCTCCTTCCCCAGCGGAATCCCCCAGCTCAGGCTGCAAGGTTGCTGGGGGATCCCTAGCCCGCTTGAGCCGCCAGCGGGAAGCCAGGATGCCTTTCTCCAAGTTCCTGGATGAGGTCACCGTGCGTGTGCTGGATCCAGTGACCCTGGAGGGCTTCAGGGGCTCCCAAGGCAACAGCCAGGAGCCCTCTCCAGGTGACCGCAGCACCAGCCCAGCCCAGGAAGCCCAGGCCATAGCCAGAGCCACAGAGGAGAAGGACCTGGCTCAGAGTCCCTGGCCTTCCTTGGAAACCACAGGCATCAGGGGCCTTGGAAGCATCGAGCAGGGAGACCCAGCTTGTTCCCCCAACCTGAACGGGGTGAGTCCCAATCCTATCCCCCATTCCCCAGCATGAGACAGGTCCTGTCTGACACCCTTATCATACTATTACTTTGTAATTTGTATGAAAGAAGACCGTAAGCACCCAAAGCATGAGTCTCTAAGGTGAAAGTGAAGGTTCTGGCTTCAGAGCAGCAAACTAGGTCTGGGATCTGCGTAAACAATCCTGCTAACAGTAGTAGAAGCATTGCTGGGCCGACCAAGCCTTCCTGGCTCACCACAGGCTCCTAAAGATGCCCTACGTACGGAGGACAGTACTCATTCTATAGTACTGGTCCCTACTCTGCGGACTCAGTTAGCAAAGTACTATAGCGACCAGGACAGGCAGTGGTCCAGGGAGAGGTCTACGTGCTTCTTGGTTCATCCTGCTCTAAGCTCCTGGATGGCCTATCTCATTCTATATTCCTCACTGTGCAGAGAAGGACGCTGCAGAACCGAGCTGCAGTGAGTCTCCAGCCCATCCCTGTGGCCTCCAAGAGTCCTGCCAGCACAGCCAGTCCTGGGAGGGGGCATAGAGTCCTCTGCCTCTTAGAGGTCCCCAGAGCCTCCCCCAGGGTCCACCGGGGCCAGCTGCCTGCTGTGCGACCGGATGGGTCTTCCTGCCTTCCTGGACCTCAGTTTTCCCAGCAGTGAATGACTCCTGATCCCCCATCTCCTCCATGAGGTACTAATAGTTAGGGACCCCGACTGTCTGCAGCCGTGGGCTCTGTATACATTACCCCTCCACACCCCCCCCCACACCCTGCCTCTCAGGACCATCAGGCTCTGGAGGAGTTGCTGACACTCAGGCCTCTGGAAGGCTTTGTCCCAAGGCTCTAGTTACAACCTTCGGGGCTGTCACATGGGAAAGGGTTGTAGCAGAGAGTCCTGGGGACCTGTTAGGCCAGGGGTGCATGATGGGGTGGAGACTAGCCTGAAAACCCCGCAAGAACCGTGCCTGGCCCTCAGCAGCTCCTCCAGGGAGGGAGCGGGTGACTAGCATGTGGTGCTGGGTTTTAGTCCTTCCTCTGTCCTGTCTGGATGAGTGACCACAGGTAGATAACTGAGGAGTCAGTGTGGACAGTTACAGGAAACCCCAGCTGCTTGCTAGAGCCGAGGCTCACTCATAACCCAGTGTGAGTGACTTCAAAGCCAATTTTTTTTTTTGAGAACTAAAGTGTCACAAATCAAGAGACACAGAGCTAGTGACATGTTAGGGTAGGATTGTGACAATATGCTTGATATTGAGTGTCCTAGAGCAAGTAGCTCCCCATGGGTTTGGAAAGTGCCTCTGTCTCTGGGTGCTAGGTGCCTCTGCAGGGCGGCTGCCTCATGCCCCCAATCTCTTACCATGTGGCAATGTGGGACGGAGTTGCTAGATCTTCCAAATTTTTCAGTAGGAGCCAAAAATATGGATTTTAAAATGTAAACTCTTCCAATTTTTAAATGTTGGCTCAAACATTAAAAAAAAAAAACTCGAAAGAAAGAAACCTCAAACAGGCCAAATACAACATGCTAGCAGGCCAGATTTAGCCTGGTAGGCCAGTTTGCAGGCACAGGCCTCAGTGACGAATGTAATAGGGTTGCAGGGGGATCCCTGTGAGCCCATAGAGCCCAGAAAAGCCCGAGGAGGCAGGGTCTACTGTACCTAAGAAGGACGGCTTGCCCTCTTCTTGGGCCAGCGCCAAGCCATGCTAACTTGCTAGGCAGCCTTGGAAGGGTGTTCTTCTGGCCCCCACCAGCTGAGGTTGCCATGGGGACCCTATAGCACAGACAGAGCCCTGGGGGGTGGGAAGGTTGCCTAGGGATGCTAGATCCTGTCTTCAACTCTCCCATGACCCAGCCATGGCACAAAGGTAACTTCCCAGCCTCCTAGAGACACCTGCCCCTGGTATCTGCTTCTGGACACAATGGAACCTATAGGTACTGTCCTAGCTCCTGTGACCTCAGTGGGCTACACTGACGAATGTCAGGGCATAAGTGGTACCTCTGGTCTGCCACTCCCAGATCTGTATTTCCTGACCCTGTTCCCCAATTCCAGGTTTCCATGTCCCCATCAGTGCCTCCCTCCAGACCAGAGTCCTGTCCTCCGTCCTTCCTCATCTGTACCATCTCCAAGCACTCTGTGCCTAAAAGCCTTACCAACTCCACCCGGTCCCCACCTGGCCTGACACAGGAGCTTCATCTAGACTCCTGGGGTACTGAGTGTTCCCAGCTCAGGTAGATACTGTCTTTCCCCAACAGCAGGTCTCAGCACCCAACCCATGTTTGTTGAATGAATGTTAAGAATTCCAGGAGCAAAATGAGATCCCTTGGGGGGAATCCTCTCCAAATAGCTATATAAAGGCTGGCTTTCTGGAGCAGGCACCCTTGGCAGCCTAGTCCTCAAGACAGCCCCGTCCACGGGCCACCTGTTGTCACAGCATCCCCCAGGGGATTGCCCATCCCTCCCCCCTAGATGAGGCACTGGGGCTCAGACAGGGAGAGAGCCTAGCTTGAGATGACACAACTGATTAGGAGATTCCCCATTTCAGTCAGAGAGGGGTAGGCTCTCCCCCTCCCCCATATGCTTAGGCTGTTTCCTCCACTCCTGTCAGGATGAAAGTGAAAGAGAAAAAGCCAAGGAAGGACAGGTGAGGATGGACTTGGGCTTGGTACAGGCCCTCCTTCAGGCTGACTTGCTCATTTGAAGCGACTTCAGTACGTACCTAGGCTGTGTGTGGAGCGGGACCTGTACATGTCTTCAATGGGCAGAACTCTTCACAGGGTACCCAGGAGCCCAGGCCTCTGGCTGGCAGAAGTGGGCTTCAGGGAGGGCCTGTGGAGGATGAGACAGACAGCTGCACTGGGTTAAAGGCACCGTCTTTCACACAGACTGCCCTTACCTGTGCATTGAAATGCCACAGGTAACCTTGTGACACAGTAGCCAATGCTGAGGGCCCTGCACTGCCTGGGTAGCCAGAGAAGAAGTCATCAGCTGTGCAGAAGTCTGGGCATAGCATCCTAGACGTGCATAGGTCCCAAGACGGGAAACTGGGTGGCCAGGTGGCCTGTGTGGGGAAGGATGGGGTCATTGCTAGGTAGGACCAAGTGTTCCAGTCCTCACCAAGGCAGAGCCACCTGCCTCCTCAAGAGAACACATGGGATATGGAAGCCTTCATTCCCTGATGACAGAGGGAGGGTGCCAGGTGGAGGCAAACCTCTGGGCTGCTGTCATTTTGCACTTGTTTCGTGAGAATGTTGTAGGAAATAAAGATACAGGTGGCAGAAAGAAGGTGACTTCCCCCACCCGCCCCCCCCCCGTCACAGGGAGCCCAGTGTGGGGCCCAGGACGCGCGATGGGGAGGCACTTGGGGCATCAGGACCTGCAGGCAGTGGCAGGTGCCTGAGAAAGAGGTATGTTCACAAGCAGGCTCAGGCGAAAGCGCTGGAAAACGGAGGTCCCCAGGGCCACGAGTCCCAACCTCCAGCTTCCTTTGTAGGTGCTTCCCCAGGTCTGAGGTTAGTGAAGGTGCGCACTGGACTTGAAATGCACTCTGACAGCACCATGACCCAGGAGGGCCAGCCTCGGGTCCCCAGTTCCTGAAACTCCGTGCCTGGCGGCCCCTCCTCCACCAGGTCGGGCTGCTCTAGATGGCACTAGCAAAGACAGGGGCTTCTGGCTGGCTGAATCTAAATCCAGTAGCTACCTCGATTCTCCATGCCGAGCTGCTTGTGGAGACAGACCTTAAAGGCCAGGGGCCATGGTGTCCCACTGGTCCTGGGTCAGAGGAGGATCAAAGACAAGGACCGGAATCTAAAACAGCTGAGAAAAGGGCAGAGGCTCATTCCCATTGTCTCCTGCCTCGCCCCGCCCCCACCCTAGCCACAAAGCTACCCACCACCTTCCTTGCCTCTTTCTCAGTCCCTTGGGGAGGGGGCGGGGGTTCCCAAACGAGCCTTCTAGAAGAGCTGAAATAGTCAATGTAAATAATTGATGCTAGCTTTTTAAAATTAAATTTTAATACATTCTTATTAATTCCAGACAAATGCCCTGGCAGGTCATTCACTGTGAGTGATTGAGGAGGAGGCCGAAGACAGATGAGGGATGGCCCCTGCCTTTGGGTGAAAGAGGCCTCTAAGAATGGCGTCCAGACCCGAACGAGCACTGTCAGCTTGAGGGCCCGGCTTCTTGTAGATCTAGGGCCCGATGTCTGGAAGGAGCTATTGCCCTGGGCCAGGGGGGGCAGGTGGCTTTCTTTAGGGTGGTCAAGTCTAGGGTCCTGCGTGGAAGTGTACCCCCAGATAAACCCCTGGAGAGCCTGCTGCTCTCCTTTGCACTCCTCCCTGGTGGTAGAAACCCCGTCATCCACCAAATGGGTGGGGAGCCATTGGTGGATGGATGGGTAGATGAACACTTGGATTGGGGGGGTTGGTTACATCCTGGCTGGCTCTGACCCTGCCAGTGGACGGCTCCTCCCACCCTGCGCTGGCTCAAGGAGGAGGCCAAGACTGCTGGGTGCTGGGTGTCCTGGGGAGGAGATCCGGGGCTCCTGCGTGGAAACTCACAGCCAGCCAGGGGAAGGCTGGAGAAGCCGTACTTCTGTGCCATAGGACCCAGGCATGCACTATCCGTGTTTATTGAGTGCCTGCTATATGCTGGGGCCCAATGCAGGAGATGAGCGCTGTGATGGGGACTCGAAAAGGTGGGCCTGGGGCAGAGGGGCTGGGGGTCGTGCTGATATGCGCCAAACTCTAACTAGAGAACTCTAGTCCTGAAGGATGATTCGTAGAAGGGGGTCTGGGCTCGTGCTTTTTGTAAACTTTTATTAAAGTGTGCGGGGAGGGAAGCCCACCGGGCGCCCCTGGGGTCCTTTCCCTAACCCAGCCCCTCTGCAGCCCGCTAGAACTGCAGGGCAGCAGAGCGCCTGTCCGAGCTCCTCCCGCCCTCCCTCCTCCAGATTTCTGGAGAGGAAACTGAGGCTGGGGGAGAGCCGGGGAGGCCTGCTCGGGCGCCGGGGGAAGTTGCTGGCCGAGCCTAGCCGCGGCTCCGAGGCCGGGCTGCGCCCTCGCTCGGCGGGGCGGTGGGGGAGGCGGCGTGGGGCCCGGACCGAGCAGAGCGCGCTCCCGGCGGACGCGGCGGCGGCGCCCGGCGCGAGGGTCCGGGATGGGCAGCCATCAGTCTTCTCAGGTCTGTGGCGTCGTCCCAGGGTTCAGTCTCCAGCACTGCCTTTCGCGGGAGGGCGGGGGCAGCCCCGGGGCGGCTTCGGCCGGGCACAGGAGAGCCCGTTGCGCGCAGGAAGTGCGATCCCGCTCGGGCCGCTCGCCATCCCCGGGGTTCGCCGGAACCCGCAGGGTTAACAGGGGCTAGTGGGTCCCGGGCGCGAAGAGAGACCGTCCAGCCAGGAGGGTCTCCACGCCGCACGCGGGCGGGTCTGCGCCAGTGGCCAGGAGCCCCGCCAGAGAACCGGGCGCGCCGGGGTTAATCCCTCGGGCCCAGGAGGGGGGGCAGACTCCGAACCCCGAGATCGGAGGGCAGCAGGGTCCTGAACAGAAGCAAGAGTGCCTCGCTTCCGATGCCGTTCCCCTCGAGCTGCGTGAGCGCCGGCCGGGTGCGTGGTTCCAACACTCTCCAGCGACTCGGCGCTCCTGCGCTGCCGGGCTCGGGAGGGACCGAGGGAGGGAACGGGGCAGCAGGGGTTAACGGCGGGCCGGGGAGCGGCGGGGGCCGCAGCAGCCCGAGAGTCGACGGGCACAGCGGGGGCCCCTCCACTAGCGAGGCTGCCAGCCGCCCGGGCCGCTGCACCCCGCGTCCCCGACCGGTCCTCGGCTCGGCCCGGGGGGCGTAACTCGGTGGCGGCCCGGGCGGGCTCACCTGTTACACAGCCGCGGCCCGGCGCGCCCACTGAGGCACGGGGGTACGGGTTGGGGCGCACCCGGGGCTGCCCACGGAAAGGGCCAGTGGGGCGCCCTGCTGCGCGCTGACCCTCTCCTTTGCTCTCCGCAGGCCTCTGCCGCAGACATGGAGAAACTCAGGTGAGTGCCGCGGGCGGGCCGGGGGTGAGAGGGAGAGCCGGCCAGGGGGCGCGGCGGGGCCCGGTGGGCGCGGGGTGGGCGCGGGTGGCGGGCCGGGGTGCGCGGCTGGGCGCGGGGCAGCGCGCGGGGCTCGGGGCGACCACGGCAGGGGCGTCGTCCCCGACCGGTCCCCAAGGCCCTCGCGCGCTCGCCCCCTGGGACCTGGGGACCCCGAGACCCCGGCGCCGCGTCCCCGCCGTTGCGCCGACAGTTGTCGGGGCCGGGGTAGCGAAGTTTGTGCCGATGGCGGCGGGCGGGGATAGAGCCCGCGCGGCTTCCCAGGCCCCGTGTCTTGGAGCCATTTTGGGGGAACCCCGCGGCCGCGGCCCGAAGCGCCCCCAAGGCCTTCCCGCGCACCCCAACACAGAACGGGGGCCCGGGTTCCGAGGGGCCCCGGCGCGCGCGGCAAGCGAGGGACCAGCCCATTTGAATATTCGCGGCTCCGGCCGCCGTCGCCCTTACCTTCGGACAGCCCCCCCTCCCCCCCACAGTGTTTTCCTCCCGAGCTAGGGCCCAGGCTGTGTGTGGTCACTAGGCCCGGTCCTTGGTTCTGGGTTCGGGGGCCATCGCCCCTGGCCTGGATGGTCTCCTGGCCCCCTTGTCCAAGGCCAAAATTGTCAATATGGAAATAACCGGGTAGCAGGCCCCCAGTCCCTGAGGGGTAGGCCTGACTGAGCTCAGGCCTGGCCCAAGGTGGAGCCTGGATCCAGGGGAGGGGCTGGGCCTTCCCAGCTGACCTTCAATACTGATGATGAGTGGTCTCAGATACCCAGGTATCTGGAGACAAGAACAGAGATCAGAGGCCTGGCACCAGCATATCCCGAGCTTGGAGGGGTCCAGCCTCTTGGGACCTCAGAATAAAACCTGATGTCAGTGGGCCAAGGCCCACCTTGCATGGTCCAGGCCCCAATGGAAGCATCCAGGCCTAGGAAGCCATAGTTCTATCTATGGTCATAGCAATGACCTCAGGCCCAAGCCCAGGCCCTCCCCAGGCCAGGTCCCTCCCTGATGCCCCTCCCTGACTGTTTTTTCACCGTCATCCTCATACTGAGGGAGGGGGCACTACTCAACCCAACTGGGACTGGGGAAAAATTCAGAGGTTTCCAGAAGACAGATAGACTCCCTAAACTTAATTCTCTCCCTCCCTCCCTACGCTCAGCCAAGGGTCTTGAGTGTGGTATGTGTCAAGCCTGGGGCCTGGTCAACCTGACTGGGGACATAGGTAGGTAGATGGCCTGTCCTTAGCTGAAAGGGGAGGGCTGAGGGCAGTGGTTAGGGCCTGGGCCCTGGGACTGAATTGGGTCACATGACCTTCCAGATTTGGTGAGGTCTAGAAGAGAGGACTCAGTATACCTCCTGGAATTGGAGTGGGAAGTGCCCCTCCCCGCCCCCACTGGGGAGGGGCCCATCCTTGTCATCTGCTGGCCCTCTAGCATTGTGCTTCCTCAGCTCCCTCCAGAACATTCTTTCCCTGATGGTACAGTTACTGAGAACCACAGTGGGGTTCTGATTGGAGGTTAGGGTTGGGCCCGGGGAGCCAGAGACCAAGGGGATCCAATCACATGGCCTCCTCCAGGATGTCACAGGATTTGGAGTCCCACAGATCTAGCTTTTAGACAAGTCCTTCTCTTCTGGGTTTGAGCTTCCTCAGCCGCAGAATGAATGTCCCCACCAAGGGATGTGGGGGAAGGGGGGAACAAGTGTCTAGTCTGGGGGTCAAGAACACATCAGAGAGGCCCAGGTAGACTGTCCCCAGAGAGGGAGTACCCCACTAGTCCCAGGCAAGAGGAAAGGTATCTGTGGCTGAGTGAAAGCATCTTGGGTATCCAGACAGAAGGTACTATGAGCTGGGTTCTGCCTCCTGGGGCAGAGAATGAGGGTTCTCAATGCCCTAGCCTGGGACTTTGGAACTAGGTTGAGCTCTGGGAGGTCCAGCCTTGGTCCCTCCCACTGCTCCCCCACCCACCTCAGGCTTGAGCCTGGGCTCAGGCTTGAGCTTGAAGGATGGTTTTAGTAGCAGCCTTTTGTGAGCAGACTTGCAGCCGACTCTCCCTTTCCTGGCCCATCTGCCAGACGGACTCTCACTCCTCATCATGGTCCCTCCATGGAGCCCTCAGCAAGTTACTGCCTTTCCCATGGTCCTCCCTGCCCAGGAAGCCTTTTCCTGTACAGCTATACAGCAAACTTTGAGGTTCTAATGACCCTCTATGCTAGGGTTTTTACCTGATCTGTGCACCAAGCCCTGTCCAGGATGCTGAGGGCCAGCCCAGCCATTCAAAGCAGGCACACAGGATAGAGAACAGTGAGGTCTGCCCAGGATGCTCCAGGCTAGGGACATTAGCTTCCTGAGATATTGGAAAAGGATTCTTAAGGATGCCTGAACCGGGACTCAGGATGACAAGTTAGGCGGGATACTCTCCAAGAGCACAAAGACCTCCGGGCTCAGAAAGCATTATGGGACAAAAGATGAATGGGGAGTGGAGGTCAGGGGCTGTCCCAGATGCCTGGAATGAGGTTCATCTCCTTCCCAGTGCCACATGCGGGCACCCTGAGAACAAGACTTGGCTCTGACCTCTCTTCTGCTAGCCCAGTGCCTGGCAGACACTTGTACATAGTAGGACTCCTTGGGACCACCAGCATATAGTGGGTACACAACCACACTTATTGATGGCCTGGCCTCAGGGCTTCAGCCCAACATCTCCCTCTGAGTCCTGCACATCCCTGCTCAGGTACTCCACTTCCAGCAGACACTTGCACACAGTAGGACTCCTTGGGACCACCGGCACATAGTGGGTGCACGACCACATTTATTGATGGCCTGGCCTCAGGGCTGCAGCCCAACATCTCCCTCTGAGTCCTGCACATCCCTGCTCAGGTACTCCACCTCCAGCAGACACTTGCACATAGTAGGACTCCTTGGGACCACCAGCACATAGTGGGTGCACAACCACATTTATTGATGGCCTGGCCTCAGGGCTTCAGCCCAACATCTCCCTCTGAGTCCTGCACATCCCTGCTCAGGTACTCCACTTCCAGCAGACACTTGCACACAGTAGGACTCCTTGGGACCACCGGCGCATAGTGGGTGCACAACCACATTTATTGATGACCTGGCTGCAGCCCAACATCTCCCTCTGAGTCCTGCACATCCCTGCTCAGGTACTCCACCTCCAGCAGACACTTGCACATAGTAGGACTCCTTGGGACCACCAGCGCATAGTAGGTGCACAACCACATTTATTGATGGCCTGGCCTCAGGGCTGCAGCCCAACATCTCCCTCTGAGTCCTGCACATCCCTGCTCAGGTACTCCACCTCCAGCTGTCTATGAAACTCAGACTGCAGCATTGGGACGTCCCTGCATCTCAGCTGCCTGATGTGTGGTGGCCATGGGCCTCTTCCTGCTACCCTGTTAAGCAGCCCCTCTCTCTGTTTGAGCTGCAGCTTTGCCTCTGTGCTGAGGTGCAGGAGGTACTTGGCAAGCCCAAAGATCCCCTCACTGGTGACCACGCCTTCTGCCAAAGTCATCCTTAAAGCGGTAGCACATGATAGTCCCCAGAGAAGCAGCACAGAGCCGGTGATCAACTGCACGTCTAACAATGTAGAGCAAGCCTGAGGACCACCACTGCCAGCCATCCCAGACCTCCAAGACCCACCCCACCCCCCAGCCCCGACCTCAGAGTCACCAGGACCCTGGCTTTTTGAGTCTATGAGGAGCTCCAACTGTGTTTCACTGGAATCCTCATCTGCCCCCTGGGGCTGGTTGGCTGTGGGAGTCACCTCAGTGAATGGCCATCCCTTTGAGCCACAGGCATTCCCAAGAGATTGGGTCATGGTAGGCAAAGCTGCTGTGGACATCCAAGGACAAGTGTCCTGTGCATGTGGCAGGGCACACATGATCACAGGCCAGAGGCACGCAATGCCACTGCCCGGGTCCTTGGCGGCTTCCCCCATCAGGTAGGCATGGGATCTCTCCTAGCTGGATTCCTGTCATTGATATCCGTCTTGGGTGGCATCGCGGGATCCAGTGTGACTGTGGATTGTGAGTATTCTTTATACAGCCAGTTCCAGCAGGCCAGCACCTTCTGCCACCGTATGCTGCTCACTGTGGTCCTTGGGTGGACAAGACATTGACATTTGACACTGTTGTGTGTCTCAAGCCGGGATACTGGGTTAGCACTCGGGGCCTCAAGTGCCTGCTAGCACTCCACCTTTGAACAGAGCCCAGCCAGCTCCTGCTTTCTGTTTGAAGTCTTTTGTGTGTTGCTAATGGATTTTCAGGAGCTCTGCATGGCCACCTTCTTCCTGAACTTGGTCCCGGTGTCCTGAAGTCGGTATTATTGTTACAGAGACACCCACTCATGCATTTGACCCACACTTTGAACTTCTCACCTTGATGCTTTTGTGGAAACTTGTGCAGGCCAGGCTGACTTCCAAGCTGGGATAGGGGTGGGGGAGGGGGACACACACTCAAGCCTGGCTCCAGAGAAACAAGTGGCTGTCAGGTAGCCTCACACCTATGTTAGCATCCTCCTTCACATGTACCCTCCTGAAGCCAAGGCTGAGGATGCAACCAAGACTCCAGACCCCTGTTCCCCAGGCCCCTTGTGCAGCCCCCAGCACCCCACCCACCCCGGCCCCCACTTCTGCCCCCACTCACCAGATCCACCCTGCCCTCCTTCCCCTCCCTTGAAGGTCTGCCCTTGGCCCTCTGACTTGTCCCTTGGACTTTTGTTTGCCCATTGACCACAGGCTCAACACATTTATTGAGAGCCACTGTTTACCAAGGATATTGTAATCAAGGAATACATAGAAGAAAACACCGTAACCAGTTAGTGCAGACAGGAACTTTCCTAAACAAGTAAAATTGACTTACATGTGCTTTGGGGAAAGAAATGGGAGGGTGACCTGCATCTGTGGGGCGGGGCAGTTTTGCAAGCCTGGGAAGGTAGGTGAAGAGCAAGCCTGGATGGAGGCCTGAGCTCCAGGCAGGCAGGAGATAACCACCTCAGGGGCCCGGTAAGCTCTGGAGGTGGACCAGGAGGTGGGTTCTGAGGACAGAGGGAGCTCACTGAGCCAGATCTGCTGACGAATGCAGCATGACAGGTACTGGGCCTGAGCTCCTGACAGACGTGATGGGGGCAGCTGTGAGGAGACTTTTGTGCTTTGGGGATACACAGGCTTGGGTCTCCTTGAATGTGGGGGTGTCTCCCCATCTCAGATCCCCTACTCTTCATTTCTTTTTCCTCCAGCCCACCCGCCCACTACTCCAGCTAGCCAGACCCCTCAATAAATGAGGTTTTTCAAGGCTCCTGCCTGAGGAAACCTAATTCCACCACTACCTCCTCCTGAACTCTTCCTTTGGGGATCAGACCATTGTAAAGAGGCCCAGCACATGAAGTAGATTTTCTTCTTTCTAGCTGTTTGTCCCTTCAGAGTTTCCTGTCCCTATAGCCTAGCTGGAACCCTGCCCTACAAAGCCTCCTTCATGGAATATGTTGTTCTATGAGAGTGGAGCCACCAATCCTAGCTTGAATGCTAGGTCTCTACCTAGTGGCTGTGTGACCTTGAGTAAACTTCTGAACCTCTCTGATTCTCTGATAATGGTACCTACTTTAGATAGATGGAATGCATTTGAATGAACTTGGCTCTTGGGCCCATATAGCTCCACCCACTGGGCAAGTGACCTTATTCCCATAGTGAGGAGGAGGAGGGAGGCAGGAGGGAGAGAGTCCAGGGTTTGTGGCAGGCTCTGCTGCAGTGTCAACCCTGGATGAGAAGACACACCCAGGACTAGAGATGGATGGCCCAACAGCTAAGAGCATTTGTTCTTTCAGAGGACCCAAGTTTGATTCCCAGCACATACACACACAAGTCCAATTCTAGGGGATCTGACACCCTCTTCTGACCTCTAGAGGTACCAGGCACACACGTCATGCAAGTAAAATACTCATACACATAAAATAAATTCAAAAACTTTAAAAAGAGAAGGAAACAGCCACAGGAACGGGATCTTCCGAGCTGTGCAGGGGCCATCTGCTTCATACATGCCCTGCCGTGGACCAGGTAACCCACATCCCTAGCCAGGGCACCAAGTGTCAGGAGGCCTCATGACCCTGGGGCAGAGATGGAGGGAGGCTCAGGGGGCATAGAGAACCTCTGGAGGGGCATCATGGTAGTCACAAGTGGCCCATGGGATTTTGTTTCAGATAGGGAAACTGAGGCACCCCAAAGACAGCTTCCTTCCTCATGGGGTGCCTCCTTCCAGACGCTGGCACTAACATATATGCTATCGGCACCACAGCTCTGGGGACAGCCTGTGAGAACCGCGTGCACATGTACAGAGGAGCAGACCTGTGAGGGTGGGGAGGAGGGGATGCCATGGAACCCGGGTGTCTGGAGGGCTCCAGGCAGGGACTGCACCTTGCCCTACCCCACCCCAGACCTATGACTACAGAGCAGAGAATGCAGGCCTCCCACAGCTGCCCCAATAGTGAATCCCTAGGGTTGTTGATAGTGGCGAGGGGCTGAAGGTTGGTCCTCAAGCCAGCTTGGTACCCAGGTGACAGGACAACCCCCTGACCTGGGTTTGAGGGGTGTGGCACCCAGGGGACAGGTGACAGGCCATCCGTCCACTGTCCTCTCATGCATACTAACCCTGTCTTAGGGCGGGAGACAGTGGGGGGGTGGGGGCGGGGATGAGAGTGCCAGGCAGGAAAGACAGGAGCCCCAATAAAGCTGAGTACTGTAGATGCTCCCGGGGCCCATGTAGCCCCTCTGCTTAGCCTCCGCCAGGCTCCTGTTTCTACTCTACCCCCCTGCTATGATGCCCCCAAGCACAGGGATGCTAGCTCTCCAGTGCAGGGCACCCTGGAGGCTGTGCCATCCCCTGGCTGATCCAGGCGCCATACCACTTCCAGACCCCAGCTCCATATATCCTGTCCCAGGATGGAACTCCCTCCTACCTTTGACCCCAACCCAAGCACAGCTTGGTTACCTCCCCAACCCAGGGGGACTGCTTCAAGACTAGATCTAGAGGCTGGGGGCGGGGGAGGAAGGCAGGGGTCCATCCTGTAGGCAGGGTCAATGGGAGGGATGAGGAATGTCCAGGACTCTTCAGACATGGGAGAGACTGTCTGTGAGGGAGATTCCCATGCGCCCTGTAGACAGGTGAGACAGTAGGATGGCGATGACTCGAACTAGAAGCACTGGGGACCGTGACAGCCCGTGATATTTGCTTCTGGGGATTATTGTGAGCATGTGCACCCAGGGGAGGAGAGTGGCTGATAGAAAGCAGACACGAGGAGCAACCTCAAAGGATGCTGGGAAAGGGTAGCCAGCCAGCCAGATGCCAGGTGAGGGACAAGAAGGGAGCGACAGGCGTTATTCCGTGCCGCAAGCCAGGCAGGGATGTGGAGACAGACAGCAGGGACAGAATACATTTCCGGCAGCAGAAGGGACAGTGCCTGGAGATCAGGGAAGGTGGTTATTGAAGTGTGAAAAGCAGCCACCCACAGGACTGCTGGAGAGAATGATCTAGAAGGAGGGGCTCACTGATTCAGGAAGGAAGCCAGTGATGGAACTTGCAGAAAGCAGACAGGGCCCAGAGGGTTGTCCCAGGCGCGTAGCACAGGTGTCAGGCAGATGTGGGTAGGTGGCACATGGGGGGTGACATCTGTGGAGGTTCCCTTGGACCGCTTCCTGTGCTCCATGCTGTAGGTGGGTGGGAGAAGGGAGAGGGGCTGGGGGTAGGGCAGAGACACGAGGGTGATGGTGGCACTCCAGGTCAGTCCATCTTTAGGGGCTGAGTCCAGGTGGGAACCTCCTGTCCTTGGGGTGGGGGTGAGGGCATCAGAAAAGCCTGAGGGAGGAGTGTAGGAACAGAGAAAGGGACGGTCCTAGAGGGAACGGGGGCCGTACCCAGCCCCGGGCATCTAGCTCTACCAACCCCAAGGGCTCTCTAGGACACAGCTCCTGGCACATGGTTCTCCTGGCAGGGGAGGGTGACTCCTGGGTAGGGCTGCAGCTGCCTGATAAGATGAGGTGAGGAGCCGCTCTTTGCCTGCTGTGGCTCCTGATCTGACAGAGGGTCCCTGTCAGCCTGAGCCGCATAGCCACGGAAGCTGGAGATAGAACCAGGGCAGATGTCCAGCGTGTGGAGACCTGTGATCCCTAGGGACAATCCCCTTCCAGACAAGTCCTTGCTGTGACCACAGAATCACAAGTGATGACCCCATCCCTAACACATGCCAACACACAGGCACACGCGCACGACCTTTCCACGCGGGGGGGGGGGGGCTGCTGCCGGTTTTGTGACACTTCAGTGACCATGACGGCAGCACAGCGAGACTTACATTGGCATCTGGCCTCTCCACTGGGGTCGGGTTGGGGGAAGGACAGAACAGAGTTGATCCCACCTAAGTGCTGTGACCTAGGACAGGCCTGACCTTACCCACTCCATACTGTTTCCTCAGCTGGAAAGTGGGGGTGGGGAAGGGGGCTCTGAGGAGATGGTGGACAGGATGGATGGGGCTCCTGTGCAGGCTTGAGTGTCCAGTCATCCACTGTCGGTGACTCGCCAGTTCTTGAGGGAGGGGCAGCCACAGGTACGAAGGATAGAGCCATCTAGTGGTGACCACAGTACAACAGCCTCTGAAGATATGCAGAAATGTCGGTACAGACGTAATGCAGCACAGGTTAGGGCCCCCTGAGGTGCTAAGGGTAGGTTATGGCTATTCCATGGGATCAGTGGTGGCCCACAGCTGCCACAGGGAAGCAGGGGGAGAGGGGGGACGGGCAGTCCTTCAAGGTTTAGCAATGTTTGTACCATCTGGGCATAGGGTCCCCAGGGAGTTAGCTTGAGGCTCAGGAGAGGACAGGTTAGGTAATCTTGGGCATTCTAGGCTACTTGACAACATGAACACAGCCCTGGGGTCCTGCCTGACCCTGCTCCTGCACTGTCAGATTAGGTGCTGATACCTGAGATAGCCCATAGGGCTTAGTGGACAGGTGTCCAGGCAGACCACTGCAACTATACACTCAGTCATAAGACCGAGTAGAGGATATCAGAGGGGGTGGCGTGCAGGTGAGGACCCTCCTGGAAGAATACCCCAGGCCCTGAGGACATGGGAAAGCCATCAGGCTCCAAGGCAAACACAGGCCGAGGCAATGGTGGCCTGAGAAGTGGGAATCTGGGCATTTAGGCTGGGTGCAGTGACCAGGGCAGGGTGTGATCTGCTTAGCCATCCAATTGCCACAAGAACTTGGAGTTAGGGGGCCCGGCTGGTGTAGAAGACTCCCGCAATCTTGCATCCAAAGGTAACTAGGCTGGCAACGTGACCATCCCCGGGGAGCAGTTTTTGGCTTCTCCAGGGAGAGTTGACCTGCTTTCAGGTGGGGAAGAGTTAACCTGGGGCAGGCAGAGCGACATCCTGGCAGAGGGGACATGGGAACAAAGTCACCAAGATGAGAAAGCGCTTGCAGCATGTGAAGAATGACAAGCAATTTGGTGTTGTTGGAGCATGACTGCTTGGGCCATGCTAGAGAGAAAGAAAGGCTGTACATAGGCATTCTGCAGGGCCTCACAAAGCAGGGTCAGAGCCACCCCTGGCCCACCGCTGATCCTAGACCGGTGACCAAAAGCCCAGGCCCACCCCATCACCGAGTGGACCAGAAGGCAGTCACCAGGCAAACACAAGATGGTGAGAGAAGACTCCCCAGAGGCAGGAGAGGCATTAAGCTGAGCTTCCCAAGATAGAGGAGGGAAGCTGGACATCCTGGGGCGGGGTGGGGGTGGGGCGGCCTGATGGTGAGTCTTAGGAAGGAACTCAGCGGACAGGACTGACCCTGCTAGCGCAGGAGATTTCAGCTGCAGTGTAGAGTCCTCAGATGGGGCTAGAACCTTAGCCTGGGCACTCTGGAGTGAGCACGGGCAGCCCGGGCTCCACAGGTGCCTGTGTGGCTCTGCATCTAAGATGAGTAGCGACAGTTCCTGCTTCCTTGCAGTGTGAAGAGGCCCCTCTGGTCTACACCTGCTGTTCCTTCAGTGTCCTGAGCTTTCTCTACCCTCAGGACCCTTGCTGGCCCTCGGGGTTCCTCAGAGACGCTCCGTCAGGCAGTTCCCCAGAGAGGAAGACAGATAGAGTCAACAGATTCCCTCCCTAAGAGAAAGGTTTGTTTCCATGCCTAGTAGGGAGGAAATGGGTTCCGTGCATGCTGGGAAGCAGCACATGACAGAGCCCCACCCTGTCTCTTCCTGAGAGGCACCCAGGACCAGGCATCTTACACATTCCGGTGGCTTGGTCTCAGGGCAGTCTTGATGACCAGGCTAGGGCAATCTCTGGCCCTGCTTGAGGTGGGTACAACCCACAGTCCGCTCACTTCCTCCTGGCATCTCTCCGGAATGGGGTGCAAGAGAGGAATAGGCTGGTCCACACCTCAGTCCTGAGACTTACCTGGTGATCTTGGGACTGTGGCATAATATCCCTGGAGCCTTTCCTCGGGTCTGGGAGAATGTTTCCTGTACCAAATGCTACACTGACAGTTTCCATGGGTTGCCTGGCTCAGAACAAAAGCAGATATTTAAGAGCTCTTAATAAATGCCCTGTAAGTGATCAGAATCAGGCCATGTATCCACCCTCTCAGCCCAGACACATTCAGCCCTTCCCTGGACCTCAGTTTCCCCTTAGGTCCCAGACTTCATGTAGCGCAGAGAAACCCAGGCTTCTGAGGTTCCTGCAGAGGTACTCGATTGGAAACTTATTGACAAGGGGTTCGAGGAGGACACTGTGGCCACTGTTGTTGGTCTTGGCCAAGCCAGGAAGGGAAGCAGCCCAGCCCGCTCCAGCCTCCGCAGCCTTGGGAGCGGCTCCCATGGGAAGGGCTGGGAACCCCCAGTCCCCGACTCCCGCAGCTGTCAGCTCCTCACTCCATGCCTGTGGGAACTTTTTTCCAGTGACAAAATTGGATCCTAAGAAAAGTTTTTCTTCTGATTTTTCCTCTATCAAAAAGACGACAAATCCAAAAAAAAAAGGTATACTTTTTTTTTTCAATTACCCAGCATTCCACTACCCAGGCGTAACAAATGAACATTTCTTTTCTTCTGTGATGGTCTGTGCAGTGAGTTTTTAAAATGGGATTACAAAGCTCTTGGCGCGTCTGCCTTGTCCTGAAGCCCTTTTTGAAACCCTGCTTTCTGGGCCAACCAGGAGCTTCTGTGGGTGGAAGTGACCCACCTCGGTGGCTGTTTGACCATACCTCAGCCCTAAGCATGCCTGCCATGTGTCCCCTCAAGCCCGTGTGTCAGGCCTGTCCAAGATGGTTCCAGGTGGGCCATGACCCTGTACCAGGCACACACGTGTGGCACTATCCTCTAGCAGGGCAGTGCCAGATCAGGACTGAGCCAGACATGTGTCCCTTACTATACCCACCCACCGTCCAGCCCGGCTGTGCTGGGGCAGGGGGTGGGGTAGATGAGCAAGTTCCCAGCAGAGGAGAAAGAGACACCTATCATCTGCAAACCCCAAAGCCCGAAGGACAGTCGTGTAGCCATGTCTCTATACCAACCATATCTCTATATCAGCCAATGTGGCCTTCCTGCAGAGAGGAACTCCCTTTCACCAGGAAGTCATGCGCCTCAGGAATAGAGTCTGCCAGAAACCCAGCCCCAGTGCAGGATGGGCAATTGACAGATCTAGAGCAGACAGGAGGGGGAGACTTTCTCCCTACAACATACCTGAGAGGATGCAGGCCTGTGGGTAGGAAGAGAACCCCCAAAATTAACCCAGCTGGTGACCAAGGAACCCTACCCCAGGGGGACTTAGTGTCACCAGTGAGCTCAGAGCCTTCGGAGCCGCCAGTGGGCCATCAGAGGTACAGCTGTCCCTGGATGATCCTGCCCTCTTGTCTCTTGGCCTCAGCCCCGCGGCCGCAGCCAAAGCTGCACCTCACACGTTCTGAGCAGCTCCGTCCTCTTCGCCCACAGGCTACACAGCCCTTGGGTGCCCTTGTGCCTCGGGCAGCCCCGAGTCCTGCAGGGTCGCCTGGCCAGGTCCTTACCCTCGCTCTGGGACAGGTAACACACCTGTTGTCTCCCCTTGTACGCCCCCACTCCTCGGTGTCTCTTTGTCTGTCCCAGGACTTGTGTCCCATGTCTGCATCCAGCTTCCCCAGGACAGATGGCCTCAGAAGAAGTCTCCTGGCTCACAGTACCCCGTCGCTACCGCCCAGCTCCATCGTTGGGCTCCTGTGAGTGGCCAGAGAGACCTTAGAGAAGGAAACCAGTTCCTTCAGGCCCCCTATGGAAGCGTGGTGTCAGGTCTCTGATGCCTGCCCAGGTCCTCTAGTGGGTAAAGAGAACCTAATGCAACAACGCAGCTGCCCTTCCCTCGCCAGGATGCTGACCAAAAAGAAGCCATCATCATCACTCCTGGGGATGGTGAGGCTTTAGCTACTCCCAGTTCCTCAGCCCCCTCCCCTGCGCATATGTTAAGGGGCTGTTTCCAAATTGTGTTCCCCTTCACAATTTGATAGCCTGTGACCTGTAAACTGAAATAAATCTCACTCCCCCTGAAAAAAAAAAGGCTATGTCTGGGTCCCAGGAAGCCCTGACCCAGCTGCTACACCTATCCAGCCAAATCCCTGCCTGTTAGGAGCACAGGAGCCTGCAACTTAAGCTCGTCTCCCAGTGACCTTGCAGCCCCACTCCCACAGGGACACCTCCCACACCATCCCGTCGTGTCAGGTCTTGTATCCAGCGCAGGTACCAGTGACAGCTGTGCTGTACGTGGAAAGGCCATTCTGCTTTACAGGCGTGGAAACTGAGGCTCTGGGAGAGATCTGCTTAGCTCGGGGGAGAATAGGACATTGGCTGGAGATGATGGCAGTACCCAAGTAACCACCAGGGCCCTCCCTGTTCCGGAGCTTCTGACCCCAGAGTACGGCCAGATGTGAGGGAGGGACAAGGAGGAGTTGCCCTGGCGCTCTCTCTCCAGGGTTCAGGGTTCAGAGGTCAGAGGGCAGGCTGGAAGCTGTGGGATACGGACTGGTGGGTGGAGCCCAAGAAGATGCTGAGTGCAGTGGCAGTTCTGACCAGACGAAGGCCTACAGGGAGGAGGGTGCCAGATGCAAGGGAGCACCACCAGCGACGATGGGTGTCTGGGTCAGGAGCCCGGGTGATGTAACCGCTGCAGCGAGCAGGCCGGAGACCTAGCAGCTGGGTTCTGTTGGCCAACAACTGTCCTGGAGGGGTAGGTGGCTACGCTGGCTGGGGGCCATTGGGGGGATTGGGCAGGAAAGGCTGGTGGACCAGTGAGTCATCCTGTGTCTCGATGACCACTAGATGCCCAGGGTAAGCTAAGGCTCTGTGAAGTAATGCTTCTCGGTGGGTCTAACGCACCATGGAGTCTGTTCCTGTTGGTTGGCTCTCAGAGCAGGAGAGAGGAAGGATGGGATGACGTTGGCTTAGTCTTAACAGGGTGGGCAGAATCCAAAGGGAGAAAAGATGGGCGGCTGCAGGCAGGTGGGGCAGGCTGCCTCACGGGCCCCAGAGTGTCCAGATCGGAGGCAGGGGCCTAACATGCTGCAGCCACAGCCTCTGAAGAGCTTGGCCTGGGGGTTTGCAGAGCCTGAAGAGTCAGGCTGCCTGAGGGGGACACCCCAACAGCTTGGCCTGTTCCCAAGGGCTCAGCCGCAAGGAGCCCCCCAACCTCAGGGGCCCACCCACTACAGCTCTGCTTTGGATGAAGTGGGTACCCCATGAAGGTTGCCACCCCACATAGGAGGGGAGGCCTGAGTAGTGCCTGTCTGGATTGGGATGGTGTATCCAGGTGGACTGCCTGGAGGAGAAAAGCTTAGACAGCTGGGCAGGGCGGCGGAACACCTGGCAGCCAGGCCTGTGTGGGTAGCCGTGTCTTGCTTCTGGGTTTCCTTTGGATTTTCCTTTTGGGGACTGAGTCTTGGGAGGACCCGCCTCCTTCCCTTAGGCCTGGGCAGGAATCCAGGAATGCTTAATACGGGCGGGCGGCTGGGAGTGTGCCCACGGCATGCGCAGCTTACTCACAGGGTTGAGGACACCTCTGATGGGCACGCCTGCCCACCCTCCACACCCCTCACTGGATTTTTAAGTCCGGGAGGTCCCCACAGCACATCTGGGCAGAGTTGTGGCTCCCAGCACCTGCCACCCCCTCCCCCCAGGTTTCCAACATGACTCCTGAACTTCCCTTGCACCCCCTCCCTTACAGCAAGTCTTCTAGAAGTTACCTCTTTGCTGTTGGGGCTCCCAGGGGGCAGCACGGAGTCCTGATCCCTGAGGGGACCTGAGTGCTGGCACAGCCCGCCATGTGGGGTACAGGAGTGGGGGGGGGGAGGGGATAGGCCTGAGTGCACACACGCGATTGCAGAGTACATGCCCAAGGCATGCCTGACTGGCCAGTGTGGTGGCCTCAGTTTCCCCATGCTCAGCGCCCCAGCCTGGCCAGCTGCCTGGTGTCTTGCAGTGCCCTGCAGGAACAGAAGGGTGAGCTGCGGAAGCGGCTGTCCTACACCACACATAAGCTGGAGAAGTTGGAGACAGAGTTTGACTCCACGCGCCACTACCTGGAGATTGAGCTGAGGCGTGCCCAGGAGGAGCTGGACAAGGTCACCGAGAAACTGCGCAGGTGAGGATGGGGCTGTGATGGGTTGGGGAGAAGGAGATGGATCACTCCAGTCCCACCTCTGGGGGACGTTTAGCCTGTAGAACCAAGAGCAGAGCAGCCCACCTAGGGCTTGAACCTGGGGCCACTGATACTAGTGGCAGGCTCCCCACCCCCTCATGCATGGTCTCCTCGGGCTTCGGACAAGCTAGCAGCAGCACAGGATCCGCTTCCAGGCCCCACCCCACCCCACCCCACCCCCCACTGGCCACTAATCTCCCGAGATGAATCTGAATGTAGGAGCCGCATCCTTGAGTGACTTGGGGACTCTGGATGCATTGAGAAGAGGGCGATTCTTAACATATTTTCCTTCTGTGCATTTATTTTTCTAAGCCCTATTGTGGGCATCCCCAGCTTAGAAATACAAAGGCGACACAGACCGCCGGAGGTCGAATTTGGTTTAAATATTTAGAGTAGCAGCTGGCGCTGTCCTGAGGGCATTTCATCCCCTATCGAATGGCCCCGTTCTTCTGGGCTTCTGAATGTCACCGTCAAGATGTGCAGAAGCCAAGCTCGGGCAGTGCGGTGCAGCCAGACCTTGGTGGAAGTCCCAGCTCTGCCACTTAACTGTATTAAGCATCTTTTTGTGTCCCTCTCCCGTCGGCAAGGCAGAAATAATACTGCAAAGGTTGCCTAGAGGACGCAAGGGCCACCATACCCAGTCCCCCAGCCACCAGCAGTAGTCGTCCAAAGCTCATCGCTCTGTCTCTATCTGCTTTCCCACGTGGAACCACACTTGCTCTGGCAATCATCCCAGGGCTGCACATACATGTGTCTCCTACACGTGTGCAGTTGACCCATAAGCCACCCTGCCAGCATCTGAGACATGCAGATATGCCTTTCCATGTTCTCTCCAAGGAGCCCTACTGTGAATGGGCAGAACAGTGGGGCTTCGGCCATGGCCTAGGAGATCTTAGGCGCAGACGTAGAATCAGGTAGCGTTGCTTGGATGAGCTTGGGTGCCTGGCAGCCATGTTGGGAAGGGCATGAAGGCAGTGAGGTCGCCAGGGTTGTAGGAAGGTCAGGCCTAGGAAGTCACGATCCTGCTGCTTCCTGCTGTAGGATTCAGAGCAACTACATGGCGCTCCAGAGGATCAACCAAGAGCTGGAGGACAAGCTGTACCGGATGGTAAGGCTCCAGCACTTCTTCTCACGGAGTGGCCCCTTGAGGCTTGCTCTCCCGAGTGGGAGGTGCCCTCAGGGTAACAATGAGGTGAGATCCAGGACAGCTGGGCCTGTGGGGGCAGTGCGGGAAACAGTTGTGGGGTTCTAGCACCTCCCCTATATTAGGATGAGGAAGTTCCCACTTAGTTTTGTCTGGTGTTGGGTGTTCAGTGTCTGCCTGTCTTCAAACTGACACCCAAAGGCGTAGGACAGGTGGGGGCTGGGCTGAGCATCATTCTCCCAACTCACTGAGATGGGCGGGGCAAGCCACGCCCCCACCTCAGAAACAGGACACCAGGAGCCAGTGACTGAGGCTCAGTGGGATCCACTGGCCTGGGCTGGTCCAACTGGTCAGTGGTGGGATGGGATTAAACCTAGGTCAGTCTGCGGTCTTAGCCCTTACACCATCAGCCTTCTGGGCACCTTGTCGTCAACAGCTGTTGGGCTCATTTGAAAGCCTTGACCCAGCAGTTGGGCTATGGCACTGACCACTCCTTCCCCACTGCACAGGGCCAGCACTATGAGGAGGAGAAGCGTGCCATGAGCCACGAGATTGTTGCCCTCAACAGCCACCTGCTGGAGGCTAAGGTGACCATTGACAAGCTGTCAGAGGACAACGTGAGTGCTGTGGACATTTGGCGCCTGAAGGGATGTGGCAGGTGTTTTCTGGGGGCTTCCCAGGGGAAGCCGAGGCAGGCAGGGCCTTTCTGATTCCAAGGGACTCCAGCCTGGCTCCGGAGAAGGGTGTGGGAAGGGCGGTGAGGACTTGGAGCAGTGTCCAGGGTATCTGGGAAAGGACAGACCTCTGAGGGAAGGACCGGAGACAGGATTCAGGAGGCCTCTGTCCCACACAGGATCCCAGCCCATTTGTAACTTCAGCCAGCCCCAGTATCACACCACAGCCATGTAGATATCCAAAGGGCCCCATGAGATGGCCAGCCACCCTCCTGCTGTCCCCTGTGGGCTGACTGTGGACACACTGATTAGCCTCTGCTCCTTACTGCAAGATCGTATGAGGTTCTGAGATTACAGTCTGGCCGACACAGTCTGAGGAAAGAAAACCGGCTGCCCTTTTGAACTATAAGTCCATACAGGGAAAGTACAGAGTTAATTGGACAGCCCACAGTCTGGGTGGTGTGCTACAAGTGTGAAGTGCCTAATCGTACCAGCTGTGCTTCTGTTAGTCTCACTAGTGTGTCGCCACACAGAGGCCTGGTGGCCTGGGCCCTTCCTAGGGCAGGGAGGTCCCAAGCAGAAGACAACTCAAGCAAGGGGCCTAGCTCTCGTGTGCGGCAACTTTCCAAGGTTACCTGCTTCTTCAAGTGGCATCCCTTACTCATCATGGCTGACCTGGGCTGGCTGTTCAGTGACCGCAGCCTTCTGGTGCCCATGACAGCTGCTGTGGGGTCTTATGGAAGCTGACTTGTAACTCTGTTCCTAAGAAGTCCAGGGAGGAGTTGAGGGTCTGGAAGACCTCTCAGGCAGGCCTGGCGCGAAGGCAGCATGGGAGGGCAGCTCAGGACACTGGTCCCGGCTGACTGGAGCTGAGGCAGCTGTCCTGGGCTCTTTGGGCAATGCCGGTGCGTCCTAGGCCATCCGTAGTTTATGGAGGGCAGGAAGGAACCATCCAACACAGGCACATGCAACAGAGATTTATTTCCAAAGGGGGAACACCCCACGTTCCTACTGTTTGCATCTGTTTTCAGCTCACAAGGCTGAGCAGAGTCCCACTTGCACCTGGGGTCACATACCTGTCCCGACCCCAGCACTGCCTGGCAAACCAGCCCCAAGGCCCGCCAACACCACGAAGTGTGTTGAGCCACAAGCAGGAGACTAAGAGGGCAGGGGCTGGGGTTTATCCCTGTCCCTGACTTGTGCCCAGAACTCCCACCGAGTCATCTTTGGAGGGTTTCCAGGAGCTACAGGAACCCCAGACCTGGTAGACCAACCTGCTAACTTCTGGGAGCTCAGAGCTGATGGGGGCCCACCTGTCGCTGCACCAGCCTGTGGGGGCTCTGGTGTTGACTGGGCACCCGCCACACGCCAGCAGGTCAAAGCAGTGACGGTGTGGAGCCCAGGCAGGGACCAGCCAGGACCAGCCACCTTGCCTGCTCTGGGCACCGGCCAGGGCCGCTGCACCAAACGCTCGTCTCTTGTCTTCCAGGAGCTCTATAGGAAGGACTGCAATCTAGCGGCCCAGCTGCTGCAGTGCAGCCAGACCTACGGCAGGGTCCATAAGGTGTCCGAGGTAACGTGGCCCCACCCCACAGCCAGGCCCGCCCCGTCCCAGGACCACCCGGCTCCTTTTGGGCCACCCCACCCCGAAGCCTCTCCCCACCCTCCAGGAAGAAGCTACCCGGTGAGCCTGAACCCTCGTCCCTCGTGCACCTGGGTCCTGGCTTCCTGATGGTGAAAGGTGTCCCCACACCGCACTTCCCAGACACACCCTTGGGCTACACACACCTGTTTGATTTGAGGGCTGCCCCTGGTGTGTACCAGCATGGGACCTGGTCACAATTAGAGACAAGAAACACACATGAAGGACAGGCTTTATTGAAGACACAGAGCGAGATGCCGCAGAGCCCAAGTGGGCACCAGGTTGCCTGGTACCAAACTATAGTAGACAGAGTCCACCATGCCCGTCTGTGACCATTCTGGCCAGATTGTCTCTCCCACCACACATGCACAACGAATCTCCTACCCAGACCACTTTCCATGGCCCCTTTCCCTAGGCCTGGCCAGACCTACGACACTCACAAAATAGATCAAACAGTAGCCGGACACCCCCTACCTGCCACACGCACTCATGGAGACCCTCGGCCTAGCACTGGCCGCTCAATCTTTGTTGCATTTGTTTTTCTGAGTCTGTCTTGTTCAGCTGTGCATGGGGGAGGGGGCCCCACACCGTGTTCTGGCAAGAACACGTCACCCCTCACTCACTAGGCAGGACCCAGAAAGGGGGGTGCTGGCCTAGCTAGGTTCCAGCCTCTCTAGACTGACCACCCCTCCATTGGGCCCATTGGAGTAGGGCAGGTGATGGAGAACCCCAGGTGCTGAGGCCATCTTCATCCATGGGGGTTAAGTTTGTTCCCGCTGGTGTGAGGTGAGACACCTAGGGAGGCCTGTTGTCCGTCTCTCTGTCCGTCTCCTTCAGCGACGACGCTGGTGTGGCCCTGGCCTCGGGGCCAGGGCTGGGCCGCTTTCCTATGACCCGTCCCCATTCTCCTCTCCTCCTCACGCCCGTTCCAGCTGCCCTCGGAGTTCCAGCAGCGCGTGAGCCTGCATATGGAGAAGCACGGCTGCAGCCTGCCGTCCGCACTGTGCCATCAGGCCTACGCCGACAGCGTGCCCACCTGCGTCATCGCCAAGGTGCTGGAGAAGCCGGATCCTGGCAGCCTGTCCTCGCGCATGTCGGATGCCTCGGCCTGCGACCTGGGCTACCGCGACGGCATGGAGAAGTCGGGCCCGCGGCCCCCGTACAAGGAAGACCTCTACTGCAGCGACACGGCTCTCTACTGCCCCGACGGGCGCGAGCACGACCGGCGGCCCAGCGTGGACACGCCGGTGACCGACGTGGGCTTCCTGCGGGCGCAGAACTCCACCGACAGCGCGGCGGAGGAGGAGGAAGAGGCCGAGGGGGCGTCCTTCCCGGAAGCCTACCGTCGTCGCGAGGCCTACCAGGGCTACGCGGCCTCGCTGCCCACGTCCAGCTCCTACTCCAGCTTCAGCGCCACGTCCGAGGAGAAGGAGCACGCGCAGGCCAGCACGCTGACCGCCTCGCAGCAGGCCATCTACCTGAACAGCCGCGAAGAGTTCTTCAGCCGCAAGCCCTCCGCCACCTACGCGAGCGGCCCTCGCTTCGCCAAAGCCGCGGCTACCCTGGGCTCGCAGCTCGAGGCCCAGGGAGCCTCGGGCTATGCTCGGACTGTGTCTCCGTACCCGGCTGAGCCCTACCGCTATCCGGCCTCCCCCGGGCCCCAGCAGGCTCTCATGCCTCCAAACCTGTGGAACCTGCGGGCCAAGCCGAGCGGGAACCGGCTTGCCGGGGAGGACATTCGAGGCCAGTGGCGACCCGTGAGCGTGGAGGATGTCGGCGCCTACTCCTACCAGGCCGGCGCCGCGGGCCGCGCCGCAGGCCGTGCCGCCTCGCCCTGCAACTTCAACGAACGTTACTACGGTGGCGGCGGCGGCGGTGGCGCTAGTGGCGGTGGCAGCCCCGGC
The DNA here is from genome assembly GCA_036184795.1 of Tokudaia tokunoshimensis. Classification (NCBI taxonomy): domain Eukaryota; kingdom Metazoa; phylum Chordata; class Mammalia; order Rodentia; family Muridae; genus Tokudaia; species Tokudaia tokunoshimensis. Next base: position 124,628,798 of record BTHU01000012.1, on the reverse strand, counting down.
GAGAAGGCCGAGGGCCGCGCCAGCCCCCTCTATGCCTCCTACAAGGCCGATAGTTTCTCCGAGGGCGATGACCTGTCTCAGGGTCATCTGGCCGAGCCCTGCTTCCTCCGAGCAGGTGGCGATCTGAGCCTCAGCCCCGGCCGCTCGGCTGATGCTCTCCCTAGCTACGCACCCAGTGACGGGAATGGGGATAGGCTTAGGGTGCAGCTGTGTGGGGCTGTCAGCAGCCCGGAGCCCGAGCAAGGCTCCCGGGATTCCCTGGAGCCTAGCTCCATGGAGGCGTCTCCTGAAATGCACCCTCCCACCCGCCTCAGCCCCCAGCAGGCCTTCCCAAGGACTGGAGGCTCTGGGCTGAGCCGCAAGGACAGTCTCACTAAGGCTCAGCTCTATGGTACCCTGCTCAACTGACTGCCAGCAGCAGGCTGCAGTCAGGAGCTCCCTGCCACCCTGCCACCCTGCCGCCCTGCCCCATATAGGGAGTAGCTAAAGCCCTCGTCCCAGCCCCTGTCAAGAAACTCCAGTTCTAGTTCCTCCTGACCCTCTTACTCCCACCCCAGTAGAACCCGAAGAGACCCCCGTCTGCCCTCTGCCCTCTGCCGTCGTCTTGTCCACCCCAGCTTCTGCTGCAAACCCAGAATATTTCTGCTCTGCGCCCTTCCCTGAAGTGAGCATCCCCTGTTTTGTAAGTGAAGCTATTTTTTTAGGGAAAAGAGTGTTTCTTCGCGCACTTGCCGCCAGATTCTGGACGGCAGCCTTGGCGTACCCCACACGAATCCTTCATTGCCAGTGAGGGTGCATGGGGCCTGCCCCAGGGAAGGGGAGGCTGAGGCCCTAGAGGGACTAGTCTCCACAAGAGGGGAGAAGCCAGAAACAAGGGAACAAGTGGGAAGTTCTGTACATTGAGGAGGGGAACCAAAGCCACTTAGGGCGCAGAAAATGTCTTACGCTCTCGTCTCAGTGCAGCCAGCACTCTGCCTTGATCCACCCTGAGCTCCCCCATGGCCCGGCCTGTGGGCCCAAGAGAGGCCAGGGACACCCCCAGAACAGCCGGTGCTCGTTCCTTCCCGTCCCCCTCCCAACACCACCCGACTCTACCTCAGACATGAGGCTCCTCCCACCCCTGTGAACTTGTCGTCTGTGATGCATGCCAGTCCGTTAGTAATGTACTTCGCATTCCTTAATAAAGGACAGCAGGTGGAAAGAGCCCAGGTTTGAGTTGTTTCTTTCCGGCAGCATTCACCAGTACCTGAAGTAGGGGCCTGGTGTCCCTCACTGATCCCTGTATGGCAGAGCCACCAACTCTGTCCTCTGATGCCACTGCTGTGTCTGCCTCCTTGTGACTCGCCCTGCAGGGGTCTACACAGCCTGCCTTCCAGTTCATGCAAGCCTGTGTCTGCTTCACTGCCAAACACAGATTCAGGTCTGTGTCTCTGCTTCCTGTCGTGTCACCCTGTTTCTTTGTGTGCCTGGTTATCTGACACATGGTCATTCAACCCCTGAAAAGGCATCGTGGGGTTTGCAACAAAGCCTAGGACCGCAGCTCCTTCTTGCAGAAGGGCTCTCCATCTGCTTCTTGTGGACACCCAAGGGGCCTTTCCTGTTGAGAACTACCTCATCCCAGCCCCATGCCCTGCAGCTCTGCCTGGGTCTTCAAAGCTAGTAGCCGCCAGAGCCCTGGGGTGCTGCACAGGAGAACCCCCGGGCTGTGTGTCACTCTGGCCCACAGTACTTCTTTTCTAGAGTAAGCTCTGGGTTGAGGTTTCATGATTTCCTTTTGTCCTCTGTGCTAGAGCCATCCATACAGCCCCATACTGGCCCTGCCTATAAGAGGCAGGGAGAGAGGGAGACAGATGTAGTGCTAGGCTCAGAGCTTCAAGGATAAAGGGCCTCATAGAATCCAAATCAGGGAGAGCTCTCACTGTCCTAGAGGAGAGAGGAGATGGGGTTCATACTGGCTATTGAGGGATGAACAGGAGTTCACCAGGTAACTTCAGCAAAGGCCCAGATGGTAGGACATTCTAAAACAGTCAGTGCTCTCTGGTGCCTCTCTGACAGAGCCCTGGAGCCACTAGTTTCCAATGTTCTGTGCCCATATCTGTTATCATAGGGGACAGTAACTCCTAGCAGTCCCCATATATTCAGATTGCCAGGTGAACCCTGGTAGGGGCCCCCCCTCGTCCACAGACCACCCTCTCTGGAGTCCACTCAGACCCTGACAACTCTTCAGTAGTGACCATCTGTATGCTCAACCCCTGCAAACTATCCATGCCCCGCCCCCAAGACTCCAACAGGAAGTGCATGACTATACTCCCACTGGTTGGCTATCACCAGAGGTAGGGCTAATTTCCCCCTCTTTCTTTCTATCTGGAGGACACTGGTCCTTTCCTGGGGCCTTCTAGATGGTTGGCAACCTCCTGTATGGAGTCCAGCTGGGTTGGGGGAGTATGGAGAGCCATTTGGGAGACAGGAAAAGGAATCGAGGATGCAGGCTTCAGGGACAGGTGGTCCTAGCTTGCATCTGTGCCCTTGGAGAAGAAGCCTCCTCGGTAAGGCACGGAGGGTCATGCCACCCTGTGGGAGGATGCACGGTAGTACAACTCAGATGAAAGTCACAACCTGACTTGGTGAACAAGCCAGGAATGGGTCCAACCTGTGCAGACATCTCTAGACAAGGTGGCTTTTCTCCCAGGATCCCTCTGATCTGATGTTGCAGATTGCAGATGTGAAAGTGGGATGGGGTGAGTTGGGCTGGGGAGGGTGGGTGGAGGGAGAACCCACACTCCAGGTTCATCTTTCTCCGTGCTTTCCAAATTTAGCTTTCCTATTTTTAAATTGCAAATGGTGAACTCCCGACACCTCAGCTAGGATCAAAGTCAATCTTTCTGAATGTTCTTTGGAAGAGGCATTTGAAGAAAGCAGGAGAAGCATGGGATACACTTGCCCTCCTGCCCAGGAAGCCAGCTGGAGGCAAGTGCAGGGGCACAGTGCACCAACCCTTCCAGGAAGAAACCAGACCCTAGGGATGGCACCAGGAGACGACCACGATGGGACCAGTAGAAAGTCATGACTACACCCCTGGACCCGAGTCAGCATGGAAGATTCAGTAGGTGTCTGTCTGTCCTGGCAGCACCATCAAGGAGACAGTCTGAAGAGCTCTTTCCCTACCCTCACTGTCCCAACAGGCCCACTGTGTAGATAAGAAAGCAAAGGCTTTCTCATGTGAGAAGCCAATCCCATACCATCAGGAGGCGGGCCCAGAGTCTAATCAGGGCTCCATGATCCCATTGTCCCAGGGACACTGGCAGGAGAGGACTGGGTACTGAGGTAGACAGGGAACCCCTCTATAGCCACCTGCTAGCCCTCCTGGAAAAGCCTGGTGACCAGAGCCAATCACTGCAGGGGGACAGAAGGTAGAGACCCTGAATGGGAGCCATAGGAAGAGGAGGGACAGCCAGTGTGAGAGACCAGAGAAGGCTGGGCGCCCCTGCTACTGCCTTCTAGCTCATTCAGGCCTGCGCTTGGGATGACACTCATGAAGATGCTACGAGGGGCCCTGAGTTCTTTGAGGATCCTCTGGTTCACGGTGAGAGCTACTGATCATAGCTCCCCATCTTTCTGGGCAAGGAGTCCTAGTCTAGTGTGGCTTGAGGCAGAGTCCTAGTCTAGTGTGGCTTGAGGCAGACGGCAGTTACTCTGAAGCTCTCCAGGAAGTTTTTCAAGTGAGAAGGAAGGAGGCAGTTCCTGCCAGCAGCCTCTACCGAGATTAAATCTGGCCCATGGTAAGACCCTGAAAGCAAGAGTCAGCAGTAGGAGAGACTCCCACCAGTCCTTGTCCTGCCACAGCAAAGCCTAGAGCAGAACGTGGCCAGGGATCCAGCCTGATCAGGCTCAGTTTCACCAGGCAGCCACACAGATCCAAGTAACCCGAGCACCCACTGACCACGGGCCCCATGCTGCTCTTTGGGAGGAGAAACTGAGTCACTGAATAACCACACAGTTTGCTTAAGATCATGTGGTAATGGAGGAAACAGGCGAACTTCAAATCTGGGTCTGACTGGTCCTAAAGCCTGGATCCTAACAGAAGTCATTGGTTGGACATTTATGTGCCAGAGGCAAGGCAGGACACAAAGCCCCGCCCAGGAAGCTTACTCCAATACTGAGTGTCACACAGGACAGCAGAGGGTGGAACCCACTGCTGAGGAAGGAGGAGGCCGTGCTACATCCCTGTGGCTCCCTGGATGAGCGAGAGGGTACGCTTATGGGGAAGGCAGTGGCTTTTCCCCAGGGTGATAGGTACATTGGCTCCGAGGCACCTGAGCGCAGAGGAGGTAGCCATCAGCCTGTGGAGGAGGGAACCTGGGCTCACCTATTGTGGCAGCAAGGACACAGAAGCTTTAGGACAAGCCCCAGCCCAAGGCCCCGACCTGCTTCCCCCAGAAGGTGGTACCCCTCAAGGCCTCGGACACTAAAATAAATGTCCCAACACAGCATCCCTGGGCTACTTCTGGCCTTAAGACTCAGAATGACCAACACTCTTCCAGCTCCCTAGCACATCTGCTTCACAGATGAGGAACTGGGGCAGGGGGGGAAGGGGACAGGTCATGTCTGGGACTAGATTGAAGAATGGGATAAGGTGTGAAGCCACACACCACTCTGCCAAATCCTAGACCTCCTCCCCTTCTGCCCTCCTCCTCCCTTCCTCTCCGTCCCCCTCTTCCCCTTCTCTCCTCCCCTCCCTACCTCTTTCACGTACCATGATACCCAATGAACCTGTAAGTGAGTCCCTGGACCATCAGGCAGTCCAGTCCTAGTTACAATCCTGAGAGTGTTTGAGAGTCATATGCCTGCTCCAGGTCCCTAGGGAGCTAGGCTTTCTGTCTTAGTCCCTGTTCTATCACTGTGAAGAAACACCATGACCATGGCAATTCTTATTTTAAAAAGCATTTAATTGGGGTCAGTTTACAGTTTCAGAGGTTCAGTCCATTGTCATCATGGTGGGAAGCATGGCAGCGTCCAGGCATGGTGCTGGAGCAGAAGCTCAGAATTCTACATCCTGATCTGAAGGTGGAGAGAGATACACTGGGACCTGGTGTAAGCTTTTGAAGTCTCAAAGTCCACCCCCAGTGACACACTTCCTCCCACAAGGCCACGCCTCCTAATCCTCCTAATCCTTTCAAACAGTTCCACTCCCTAAGTGTTCAAATAGATGAGCCCAGGAGAGGCCCATTCTTATTTAAACCACCACACTTCCAAACCCAGCTCACTCAGTCCCTGCAGGTGCTTCTGAGATCCTGCTTCTCCTCTCACTCCTTCAGAGTAGATGCATAGCTTTGGCCATCACAGACCACCCAGCTGGCAGTGGACAAGCAGCAGGGTAGAGGACCAGAGATGGGTGGGAAGAAACACAGTTGTTGGTGTCTAACAGGGAGCAGGGGCGGGGGGCACTGTGGTGCATTGAGCTCCTGTGCAGACACAAGCCCCAGAGCCTCACTGTCTGAAGTAAAACACTCTTAGGACCAGCAGGTGACAGTCCCACCTCAAGCTCCCCTATCTGCAGTAAGAAGGCAGGAAGACATTGCTATATGTGTTCATTGCCAAAAACATTAAGAAAACCCACACCAGGTGTGGTGGCGCACACCTTTTGTCTCAGCACTCAGGAAGCAGAGGAAGGTGGGTCCCTGAGTTCAAGGCCAGCCTGAGTTCTGGGACCACCTGGGCTACATAGATAAACCCTGTCTCGAAAAACCAGAAACAAAACAAAACAAACAAACAAACAAAAAAAATCCCAATCAACCAATCAAACCCTATAGAGCACACACTTATTGATTGGGTGTCACCAGTCACTTGGCAAGCGCCTTTGCTAACACAGCCGTTGCATGCTGAGATGGCTTCTCACCCCCATTTTATAGAAGAGTCATTGAGGCTCAGCAGGCAGCAGGAGCAGCCTCACCTCCGGCCACCCACCCAGGGGCAGGGTCTCAGTTGCCAGTTAGTGCCAGATCTTGATGTCTCCTCCCCAGGAGCAGGTCCCGAGGACGGAAGGCAGCACAGGATGGTAGGTGGTGCCAAGGCAGGCCTGCGTGTGCCCTTGTAGTGTGCACGCCCGGCTGGCAGTGCGGAAACTGAACATCAACACCCGGCCATCGGCGCTGCCCGTCACCAGCAGGTCACCACACGGGGAGCACTCACAACCCACCGCATAGCCTTCCACCTGTGGAGACAGACAGAACAGCTACCTGTGGGGGGGGCTATTTACCCCACGCCGCAGAGGATGGGGCAGCTATTTACCCCACGCCGCAGAGGATGGGGCAGCTATTTACCCCACGCCGCAGAGGATGGGGCAGCTATTTACCCCACACCGCAGAGGATGGGGGGCAGCTATTTACCCCACACTGCATAGGATGGGGCGGCTATTTACCCCACATTGCAGAGGATGGGGGGCGGCTATTTACCCCACACCACAGAGGATGGGGGGCGGCTATTTACCCCACACTGCATAGGATGGGGTGGCTATTTACCCCACGCCGCAAAGGATGGGGCAGCTATTTACCCCACACTGCATAGGATGGGGCGGCTATTTACCCCACGCCGCAGAGGATGGGGCGGCTATTTACCCCACGCCACAGAGGATGGGGCGGCTATTTACCCCACGCCGCAGAGGATGGGGTGGCTATCTACCCCACGCCGCAGAGGATGGGGCGGCTATTTACCCCACGCCGCAGAGGATGGGGTGGCTATTTACCCCACGCCGCAGAGGATGGGGTGGCTATTTACCCCACGCCGCAGAGGATGGGGTGGCTATCTACCCCACGCCGCAGAGGATGGGCTGAGGCCAAGCAGCTGCTGAGCACAGGGTTGGCTTTAAAGCCACTGAGCCTGAGGTCAAAAGCGTAGCTCCTGCTGTGTGCCTGCACCATGGTGGTGTGACCTGGTGTCCCAAGGCCTCTAGCCACGGCAGTCCTGTCAGATCTGTGACCCATGCAGGTCTCCAGTACAGTTATGAATGCCCAGTACCCACTGCAAGCGTACTAAAACAGTACGCGTACGCAGCTTGACAGTACAGCCGAGAGAGTGATCTTCATGGAGGGCAGCCTCGAGCTAGTGTCCTGGGAACAGGACCCAGGTGTGGCAGTTTCTGCAGAGCCGGGCCTGGTACCACGAAGTCAGTGACTCCCTAGCCTCTTCCAGCTCAGCAAAGAAGGCCTCACACGGAAAAGGAGTGCACAGAGAAATGCCACCGAGTCTATCCTCGGCTGCTCCTACTCCCCCCCACCCCCATGACACGTGAGCTGGCGTGCTCCCCTGCCCTGTGACCCTCGTCTACACAGCCAGCAGGCATCCACTTGGGCAGCAGAGTGCCCAGGGGATCCACGTGCCCTGGCTGGAAGCTCTGGGGTCAATGGTCAGCATTTGACCTCGGTAACAAAGATGGAGGTACCTTGTGACCTTCATAGCGCCTCCGTCTGCTCATCCGATAGGGCCACACGGAGGAGAAGAGAGCCAGGTAGTTGCCATTGGTCTGTGCCAGGAACACAGGCTCCCTTGGATGCAAGGCGAGGCTGGGGCAGGTGTACCTCTCCTGAGAAAGCAGGACCATGGAGGGGTGAAGGCTACCACTGGGGAGTTTGCCTCCCACGGATCCCCTGCTCTTGGGACTCTGTCCACTTCTCCTGGGCCCTGGCTAGGAGTCTGCGAGCGTGGCTCTTGCTGTAACAAGTTACCACACAGTCGGGAGCTTTAAGACAACTCTACTGCTTTATCCTGCTGCTCTGCAGCCTGAGGTAGATCCCAGTGGGCTACCAGGGTGTCGACACGAGGGGTCCCGTCTGCAGGGCATGGAGGGGTCCTCATTCCTTTAACCCTTTTCATTTTGCAGAGTCATCTGTGAGCCTGTGGCAAACTAAAATATGTCCCATATACGCGTGAGCGCGTGGACGTGTGTGTGTGTGTGTGTGTGTGTGTGTGTGGTGTGTGTACGTGTGTGTATGTATGTATGGGTGTGGGGGGTGTAGTGTGTGTGTGTGTATGTGTATATGTATGTGTGTATGTGATGTGATGTGTATATGTGTGTATGTGTGTGTATGTGATGTGTGTATGTGTGTGTATGTGATGTGTGTACGTGTGTGTATGTGTGTGTGCGTATGTGTAGGGTGTGTGTGTGTATGTATATATGTGTGTGGGGTGTGTGTATGTGTGCGTGTGATGTGTGTACGTGTGTGTATGTGTGTGTGCATATGTGTGTGTATGTATGTGTGTATGTGTGTGTATATGTGTGTGTGTATGTGGGGGTATGTGTGTGTATGTGTATGTATGTGCGTGTGGGGTGTGTGTGTATCTGTGTATGTATGTGTATGTGTGTGTGTGGTGTGTGTGTATGTGGGGGTATGTGTGTGTATGTGTGTGTGGGGTGTGTGTGTATCTGTGTATGTATGTGTATGTGTGTGTGCATGTGGGTATGTGTGTGTGTGTGTGTGTGGTGTGTGTGTATGTGTGGTGTATGTGTGTGTGTGTGCATGTGGGTGTGTGTGTGTGTGATGTATATGGAACATAACCAAAAGACAGTGACAGCAAGCACAAATGGTGATGGCAGTGGTGACCATTACCATGGTTGTGATGGAGATGGTGGTGGAACTGGTGGTGGTGACCACGGTGATGGTGATATGAGGGTAGTATGATGGTAGTGCTGGTAATAGAGGTAGTGATCACAACGGTGAGGTTGGTAGCAATGATGGTGCTGGGTTGGTCACAACAATTCTACTATCACGGAGGACTCTCTGCCCGACACTATGCTCAATCTTTGTAAGCCTTTTCTCTCTCTCTCTCTCTCTCTCTCTCTCTCTCTCTCTCTCTCTCTCTCTCTCTCTCTCTCTCCTCTGCTTCTTAGTACTCCATGAGGTGCTATTATCAAAGCCATGGGTGGCTGGACCAGACAGGGCAGTCGACAAAGGCTGTCACTCTGTGCAGCAGCCCTAGACTCAACCTATGACTGACTACCCCTGTCCTAGAGACCTAAAATAGATGACCTCTTCCTCCCCCAGACAGAGAGGAGCCAGGGCCCAGCCCAAGGCTGAGGGAATATCCCCATGGCTAACATGCAGAACAATCCAACCCAGGGCTCCTCACATGGAAGATCTGGTTGGAGATCTTTGCGGCGGTCCGGAAATCCCAGGCGATAATGGTTCGGTCAGCAGAATCCCGAGTGGATGCGTCAGTGCTGCTAAGGAACTCGGAGCCTTCCTGGAGGAAGAGAATGTCCAGGGTCTGTTGGATGGTGGCCTTGTAGCCTTTCACCACCTGTAAGAGTAGACGCTAGTCACCATGGTGGGCACGGGGAAGGTGCCCACCCAGGGAGAGCCTCGGAGTGCTACAGAGTACCCAGGATGGGCAGGGCTAATGAACCTATTCTGGGCTGTGCATACTCCCCACAGTCCCAGCATGGATGGTGTCCGTGACTTTCCAACCTCCCCAGGCCATAGCTGTTGCTCTTGGGAACCAATGACCTCTCAGACGCCCGCCCATCTGTCAGTATGTTGGTAGGTCCAATGGGATGCAGTTGTTTCCTGGGCTGGCAGGGTCCCTGGACAGCAGCCATATACAATGAACTCACTTTAGGGACGGGGCTCCCACCTTGCCCTCAGTACCTAAGGAGTATAGTGCCATCCATCAATAATGCTGTCATTCCTCTGAGAGGGCCTGAACGTGTCACATAGCTCACAGCTACAAAGCCCGGACTATTGTCCCTAGATGCGTAACAACAACACAGGGAACAAGCATTCTTAGGACCCAAGTCTCAGAATGTAGTTTACATTTGGTTTTGGTTTTGGTTTTCTGAAACTTTCTCACTGGACCAGGCTGTCCTTGAACTCACAGAGATCCACCTGCCTCTGCCTCCGGAGTGCTGGTATTAGGTGCCACGACCACCCAGCAGAACGCATTTGACTTTTAAAGATATGCTTTATTTTCTAAAGATCATCACCGGCATCTCACAGCCTCCTCTCCTAAACCTGGGGAACCGAGCCCTGAGGCTGTCTTCAATGTGTCAAACCCAGCTCCTGCTCTGACGCGCCTGGTCTGGTAGGAGCGGGGCCCAGCACAAGGACACAAGGACTCAGAGCACGTCCACTGCACGAGCTCCCACATGGCATGGCACGGTGCCAAAGGAAATGCTGAGATGACCACCACCCACCCACCCCCACTGTCTGGAAGGGAGGCACAGCCAGGGCTCCAGCCAGCCCACTGGCACTGGCCACAGGGTCATCAGCTCCCTGGGTGCCACCATGTGGCTACGGCAGACACACAGTTCTGGGGTCATCCATTCCGCTGGCTACCAAATGAGCGATAGTCACACAGGCAGGTGAGGCCAGGCCTCGCCCATCCCAGCTGCCTCCCTTGGGGCTCACACCTGGGTTATCTGCTGGCCAGTTCCTGCCTCTGTAAGTTACTAGGGGCAAACATGGCGACAGGAGCTGCCTGCTTTCTTGTGTGTCATCCCCTGAGGCCAGGATTCGTGGGCACAGACTCACAAGGTAGCAGGAAAGAGCCCCACACACCCAGGACCCACACTGCTGCTGAGATGTACCCCAGCTCGGTGTGAAGCTGAGGTAGGAGCTAGGACTTGGGGATGACAGGACATACCGAGTCCCCAACATCTGCTCCACAAGCTTACACAACACCCAGTGTCCGAGCACGCTGCCACCTTTGCAGCTTTCTGGTGGGCAGAGGAGTCGGCAAGCAAACTGAGGCCTCCCCTCAGCTCTGGGGAGGGGGGCTTCGCTGCCCCTGTCCATCCCTAACAGTTCAATCCCACCACCCTTAACCCCTTCTCCCGTGTCCTTTGGGACTCTGTGGCCATGTTAAGACACCTCCGCTTGCCCTTCTCTAAGTGTCTCCGTCAACCGCAGGCCAGGTCACCAGGCATCGAGAGCTAAGAAGAAGACTGAGACTGCAGAGTGAGAAACAGGTCTGGCCACGTCTCCCCTCTAGACACTCACAGGCAAGTGGCCCGGATACTTCTCCCTGGTGAATCCACGTAGAGCCTTCCAGGTCATAGAGGACAGCAGTTAGTGGGCATCGTGTGCACCCTGGGATACGTGTGGCCTTAAAGGCACATGCTCTGTAGCTGCCTTGGGTCAGGTCAGGGGATGATGGGGGCATCTGGGGGCGCTCCCTGTATTTTCTGAGTCCAGACCACAGCCCAGAAAGATGCACCCAGGGTCCATGAGCTACCCATGTCAGAACTACCTGTACCCTGCACCTTCCAAGTAAACTTTACCAGAACAAAAGGCACGCATCTTCTCAGAACGGCTATGGATAGCACAGTTCGTTAGCGTCTCATAAAGCAAACGGCCAGGAACAGGCCGTGTTACGGATGAACCCTGCCGATGAGGCACAGCTGTGGGCAGGAAGCTGGCCGCCTGAGTACTCGCCACTGAACATGACAGACTTTCCTTCCTGCTGTGACATGCCCTGTAGGCTGGTGAGTTTTACGGCAACCTTGATCATTACCCTGGCAGCTGGCACACCTTACCTCAGGACCGGAGCCAAGGAGGAGAGCCTCCACTGGCAACCGCAGGCCCACTGGAAAAGCCCGGCCTTGGGGAAGGTAGCGACAGCTTGTGTAGTAGCTGGAGAACGGAGACCACCTGTGGACAATGAGCCTGGTCTCCACTAGACTGTCGATGCTGACCGAGGCACGGCTTTGCCTCTTTTGGGCCCGGGCTCTCTCAGATCGAGCGGGCTGTTTCAGTGAGGTTCTGGCCATGGCCCAGGTCTCCGCTCTGAGATTGGTCCATTTCCCTGATAACAGGCATATGGCCTTCTTCAAGTGTGAGAATGTGACAGTCTATGCATGCCAGCTCTAGAGCACGGGTGGAGGGCTTGTCTCTAAGGCTGAGTCAGTCACAGAGCTTTGAGAATGACTATTAACGTGTCCGTAGACATTAGAGAAGCAACAAAACTTCACACTGATAAACAAGCGAAAGAAGACAACATGGCTGGATTCCTCTGTGGGCTAGGCCTTCCCAGTCACAGCTCTTCAGCCGGGAGCCGTGACAGAGAAGCCGGTCAGGCTGACCAAGTGACGAGTGACTAACACAACTCACTCATAGGCAGAAAACAAGCAGATAAATAATGGTCGAGGAAAGGGCAGTCACGTGGGAGAGGCGTTGGTAAGGGGCATTAGATGCAAAGGTTACCATCTGCAACACCAGCAGCTTCTGAGACAAGACGAGAAAGCCCGAGTTCCACAGAAGATGGTGAGAGGATGCAGCTCATCAACAGGGAAATGGCTTCGACCTTGCTCATAACAAGAGCAATTTAAGCAAACTTAAATGTCATCCCTGGCCTATTAAAAGAGCAGACTCCCAGAGTCTGACAGCACCTCTGTTGGGTGGTGTCAGGGTGCTGGACAGCTATAAGCTGCTGGCAGAGATGCACAGACTCAGGAGGAGGGGCTGGGCAACCCCGGGCAACACTTCACATGTGCTGGAGCCCTGCAACCCACAGCCCAACCCACAGCCCACCCCACGCCCAAGAAATGGTCGTAGAACTGCACGGGCAGAATGCCAAAGTGTCAGCATGATGTCAAGGACAGTGAAGAACTGGAAACCGCCCAGTATGCACCACAGAGAGCACAGTGAGGACATGGGTATAGCCATGCCTGTCGTGACACCAGGGTGCCTGTCTTGCTAAAGCCAACTCCAGGGCCCCATGTTCAGAGCCCTGCTGCAGAGGTGGAGAGAGAATGAGCAGAGGGTGGTGGAGAGGTGTGTGCACCAGGGTTTAAATCGTTAGGAACAGTCAGGTGTGGTGGCACACGCGTTCAAATCTCTGCACTTGGGAGGTCAAGGCACGAGGATCTGAAGTTCAAAGTTATCCTTAGTCACAAAGCAGGCAACACTTAAGATCCCATTTAATAAGCACACGATAGAAATTTAAGCTTAAAGTAAAAATAAGTAAGTGCATTTTAACACTAGAGGAAAGGAGGGACAGAATGAGGGGGATGGGGTTACCAGGAGAATTTGATCATTTCTCTGGGGGCTGGGGAGATGGCTCAGTGGTTAGGACGCTTATTACTCTTCCTAAGGATCTGGGCTCCATTCTCTGTATCCTCCTCGTTAGCATCCACGTCAGCTCACAACCTCCTAGAGCTCCGGCTCCAGGGAATCCAACACCCCGTTCTGGCTTCCCTGGCCACCTGCACACATGTGGCTGGCATGCATGCAAACATACATACGTACACACATGTGCACACACACACACACACATACACACACACACTTAAATACAAATCTTTTTTTAAAAAGATCTTACCTTGTAGATTTCACCCATGAATAAGGATCGCTGATGACAGACAGTTTAGGTTTCATGAAAAATGTATAGTCACTGAGTCACTGTTGCAGTACGTACCTGTGTGTGTGTGTGTGTGTGTGTGTGCGCGCGCGCGCGCGTGCGTGCATGAGAGACAGAGAGAGAGAGAGAGAGAGAGAGAGAGAGAGAGAGAGTTGATTACAGGCATAAAACCCACGTTTAACCCAGGGGCCACATAAAAACAGGTCATAGGCCAGATGGGTCTTGTATGCTCTGGTTGCCAACCCTTTCTCTAGACTCATGGACATATTTTATTAAATTAAATTATACTACAAAATTAACTTAAAAAGCAATTTTTAAAATGTGAAGGCATAATTAAGCAAATCAAATTAACCAAGTATTGATTTGGTAGGTTAACCGCACAAATAGGATTGCTTTAAGAGAGTTTAAAGCACGGTAATTTAATGCCAGTTCCTTAGTTGAATACATGTTATTAATGGAAATCAGCAATCTGGTGGTAGTCCTAAGTGGATATACATTGTGAACGAGAACAACAACAGCAACAGAAACCTTGCCAGAAGGTTAGAGCATTTCCCAGCCATCGACTGCTGATACCAAAAAGAAAATGCCACGGTAAATGCAAATAAAATCTTCCCAGAAAAAAAGTTTAAAATAAACACACAGTGAGAGAACAAAGCCCGCAAGCTTACATTTGAACTGGGAGTCAGGAGAGATGATGTATTCTGTCTTAACAACAAAAACACTGCTGGCCAAGAGGTGGGTGGATGGATCTCTAGGATCAAAGCCAGCCTGATCTGCAGAGCTGGTCCCAGGACATCCACGGCTACAGAGAAACCCTGTCTCAAAGAGCCAACCAACCAAACAAACAAACAATACTGCCCAGCTCTGTCCACAGAGGGCAGAGGACACTGAATGCTACCAGAGAGCTAACTGTGACCCCTAAACCTAGTGAGGCTCCCCAGAATGGCACTGGTGACAGTCCAGGACTTAGCGTAACTGTGGCACACATTTGGTGACAGTATGTCACATAGCACTGGTGGCATACATGTCACTGCAGTGGAAATCTACTCAGACCATGGAAATAACTCAGCATGTGGGGGGGGGGGGGGCAGTCACTGCACAACATTACCATGAAACAGAGTACACCAAGCCCAGAAGGGTCCCTTCTACTTGCCTACCATCTAAATGTTGCGAGAAAAGCCCTGGATCAAATTCAAAAGGCTGAAGAAACGCAAACAGTAGCAGGTGGGCTGGGAAGTCCAATGAGCAGCTACAGAAAGATTGGCAGGGCAGGTGAGAAGCTCACTATCAGCAAGCATCCTAGGCAAGCCCACTGTTATTCTAAAGTAAAAACAAACACAGCCTTAACCATCTTGTCAATGAACTTCCTGAAGGAGAAAGTAGAAAGGAGGAAGGGACTAGATATGAGCCATGGGGGACACTCACCCAGGCTAGAGCCCATGACCGAACAGAAAATGTTCATGTAATCCAAAGAAGGCAGGAGAAGAGAAGCAAAGGAAACCAAGATAAATGGGCAGCGGTACGGTAGGACCCAATTTAACCACATCAATAATCACTTTGGATGTAAATTATTTAAACCACTAACTAAAACCTATCAAGTTGGATTTATTTATTTTTCCCTGAAGTTCCAGCAAAGCAAGAAGTACCACCACCTGCAGGCCAACTTGCTTAGGAGTCTGGGGAAGGAGGGTAGCTCGGATTCAAACAGGCCAGATCCTGTTTCAAAAATAAATAAATGGAAATAAAAAAAGACTCAACAGGATCATCCACCAGAAAGCCACTTTAAATAAAAAGAAACAGATAGACTCAAAGTGCTTGGTTGAAAGCCACACCATATTAAAGCTAATCAAATGAAAGGCAGAGTGGCTGCGTTAACACTGGGAGAGCCACTGTGGATAAGAGGGATATTTAAGAGATGGAGGCGTCAGCTTATCTCAAAAACACAATACAGACACATATGCCGAGAGGGCGACTCCCAGAGAGTGCAGAGCTAAGGCAGCCAGCTCTGCCGGGAGGCCAGGGTGAGCCAAGTTATGCCCGGGGATCTTTCTAACAGGTAAGACAAGCCAAGGCCAGGTCATTCTTCACGTTAGGACACTGCACAGGCCTGTGACGTGAACTACCAGACCGGAACAGGCCAAGCACACTAACAGCTTCCTATGGGGCAGACAGGACCCTGCACGGTCTCACTGACCCGGGGGTGAGAACCTCGTGATGCACAGTCACTGGGTGGCTTCCTGCTAGGGCTGAAGGCCACACAGGCTCTTGCTTTAAGTGCTAACTATCCCCTGCCATTTGTGCCATTTAGGGAGAGCAGGGGACCTTCAGGAGAGGGTCACCAGGGGTGGGCCTGGGTTCTGGCCTCCCTGTTGCAGATCTGCTGTGATGAATGGTCTCTACCACTCACGGTACTGCCGAGGCCCTGCCACACCCTCTCCACCATGCCAGACTGGAATTCTGAAGCTGAGTCAAACGGCCCTCCTCTGAGTTGCTGCTCCTCATCAAGTGTTTTGATCACAGAGACACAAAACTAACACCTACCACAAGCGGTGGGGTGACAGGTGACAGGGCTCCAGGAAGGACTGTCCTGCTTTCACTGGACAAACCTAACTATCCTCAAAAGCAACACAAGTTTGTTATCAACGTTTTAAAAATAGCTATGTCCACCGAAAACAGTAACAATGTATCACAGAGTGGTAGAGTTGAAAGCCTGTACCTGCTAAGTCTTCCAAGAAAGAGGTCACATGAGTAAGGAGGACAGCTGTTAAGAATTCTACCACACAGGGCTGGTGATGGTGCCTGCTACCAAGCCTGACTGACTGAATCCAAGTCCTAGGACCTACATGGAGAGAGGAGAAAATTGACTCCCAAAACGCTGCCCCTTTACCTTCACTATGGTATGCACATGCCAGAACACAATAAATAAAGATTAACATTAAAAAACCACCACCAACAACAACAACAAACCCTTAAATCTATAACACAGATTTAGGGGTCCTTCAATTCTATTCATTGTTCCCTTGGAAAGCAGTTTCTTAAAGTTTTTGTAGAAACAGAACAGCAAAACGGAAAATCCCAAATACCGGCATTGGATGCTGTCTGATGACACTCGGGCTTTTGGTTGGTAGACACTAGGGTGTGGTAAAGTTAATCTGTCTCTGAGGTTTTAATCTGTTAGTCAGAGGACATTAGGTCTGACACAAGGCGGGCAAGGAACGGCTCTGTAGGAGAATAAAGATCACTCCAGATAAGATGTAATTAGGCTGTGGACTGTCCACATCCAGCCTCTCCATCCACTGCCCCCCCCCCCCGCCCCGTGCTTTAATGTGCTAATGGGGTTTGCAGAAGGTTCAGTCACAGTTTCTTTTGGGAACTTTGGTTCACAGCAGAAAAGAAGAATCCTAGCCCTCAGGCAACTAGTACAGGACTTCAAACAGAAGCAGCGAACTCCAAACTGAGAGAACTGAGAAGGAATCAGACCTGCTCTAAGGCGCCCGCATCAGCCAGCTTGCTGTAGTTCCGTGGGTCACTGTGGAATAAGACAACCTTATTTCTGACGGTTCTGCAGTTTGGAAAGCCCAAGATCAAGGCTCCAGAAGATACAGTGCTGTGAGAGGTTTCGAGGGAACAGAGGAGACAAATGCTGTCTTCACAGGGCAGGAGACACGGAAGAGCAGAGACAGGGTCCTGACGAGTCCCTCTGACTCTCGCAAGGACGTTAATTCTACTTGAAAGAACATCCATCTCCTAATGTGTCACCTCCCTGAGCACTAATCTCTCATTTTAAATTGTTTTAGGATTTACTAATATGATTTATATCACAGGCGTTAGCACCTGCATGTGGAAGTCAGAGGACAACTCTGTGGAGCTGGTCCACCCCTTCCACCTTCATGTGGGTCCCGGGAGTCAAACTCAGACTGCCAGACTTATGTGGCAGGTAGCTTTACCCACTGAGCCATCCTGCTAACCCTGGAGCCATCTGTGAATACATCACTGTTGTGTGAACGCGAGAGTCCTCGTAGGCTGTGTGGAGTAAGTGGGTCACTGACAGATGGGCCTTGAGATTCCATAGCCTGTTCTACTTCCTGTTCACCATCTGCTTTCTGACCACAGATGCAATGTGACCAGCCAACCACCTGCTCAGGCCACCGTGTTCCCCACGGTGAAGAGTTGTCCGCCTCAGACTGTGAGGCAGATGAAAGCCTCCTCAAGTTGCTTTTCCTCAAGTCACAGCAACAAGAAAAATGAGCATTACAACCACCGAAGGGTGTGAATATGGAAAAATATATACATTCAAACCACAACATAGCTGCTCCTATAGAAAAGAGAGAGACAAAAAGGGTCTGGAAGACCCACCCAATACTGCCAACCACGCTGACAGAACGAGGCGGCGCACAAGGCGGCATGAAACAGGCCATGTTAGAACAGCAGACAAGTCTCAATTTAAAAGGGCCAAAATAGACAATGTGCATCCTACACCCACAGTGAAATTAAGTTAGAAACGAATTACAAAGGCATTTAGGAAAACTCTCGTGTCTTGGGAATCTAAATACAAACTTTTAAATAATCCACAGGTCAAGAATAAATCAAAAAGGAAATGAGAAAGTATTTCAAACTGAATGAACATAAAAACACAATACATCAGCACTGCTCAGCAGAGATGGGGTGCCTACAGGGAAATTGACAGCACTGATCGAGTAAAAGAAGAAAAAGTCTCAAGCAATGACCTCAACTCCCACGGAAGGGAACTAGAAACAGGAGAGAAAATGAAATTCCACAGTGGGTGGACGAAAGGGTAAACAGGATAGAAAAGAAATTCCTGCTTCTTCAGAACGCAAAACAAATAACAAAAACCCAGTGAAACCAAAACACGCTGCTTTGAAAGATGAAATCTGTAAATCTTCAGTGGATTGCTGGGGGTGGGTGTCTTACCAGCATCAGGGATGCGTGGGGACAAGAAGACAACCCTAGGAATGATTCAGATATAAAATGCCATCAAGACAAATATTCCATCCACATTTCTACCTCTGATGAAATGAGTAGCCATCTTGAAAGAGAAACAGCAGGTCACCCAAAGAGGGATATAGATCTTAGGTTTAGTAGATACATTTTCAAACCTTTTCGCAGAGACAAATGCATGCAAAGTGGCTTCACTAGTTATTTCCAGCAACTATTTACATCAATTTGAACAACTTCTTCAAAAGGCTGATGAAGGCTGCCCTCGTCAGCTCACCTGAACACCACACCCACGCACAGGTTCCAGGGACCCTGAGATCCACTCCCTTGTGACAGAGGCACAGATCATAAAGGGAAGACATGGTGATGGAAGGTCTACACCACAAACACACAGGTGCTCTAATGTCTGAAAATCACCTGACAAATCTCACATTAACAGAATTAAAAAAAAACAAAAACAACAACAAACCATGATGAAATTAATTCCATCAAAGTAGGAAGGGTATCTAATACAATCCAACTACTCCCAACTTAAAAATCTCAGAAAATTAGGGAAAAAAAAAGGCTAATTCCTGAAACCGAACAAAGGGGTCAAGTCAGTGGCCCTGCAACAGGGAGAACTCGGCCCTCCCTGTAGGATCCAGGACCCAGGCAAGGCTGGCCACTCTCAGAACTGCCAGACAGCACTGTTGTACAGGTCTGAGCCCAGAGCAAGGAAAAATGAGTAATTAATAGGTAAGTCAATCCATCTAAGACGGAAAAGAACAAGTAGAACGGACTGGGGTTACAGGTCTATGATAACCTACTCTTAAGAGCCCTCCTAGTATCTACAGAGAACACACCAGAACAAAGGCCCGTAGGAGAACTGCGGAATCCAAGGCGGATATTCAGAGGCTTATTGTTTCCCTAACAATAAGCAATCACAAATTGAAATTTTGAAAACTAGCTACAAAGCTTGTTACTCACGATGACTTACAATCACAGCATCATAACCGTAAATACTCGGGGATGAGCCTGCCCAGGAACTAGGAAAAACTACCCGAGTTCCCGACAGACACAAAAGGCTGCTCCTGGGTCAGAAATCTCAGGCTCATTCAGAGTTCAGTTCTCACGCAACTGCAGACACGAAAGCAAAGTTCAAGTAGACTTTGTCTCATTTTGCTAGAGTTTGGCAAGGTGATTGTAAGTCAGAATGCGTATGAGATAAAAATCAGAGCAGTGAAGACAGCAGAGAAGCAAGTGTGTGCCGGTCGGCCGGCCAGCCTGAAACTCCTCCTGAGGTACACGGCAATTCAGATAGAGAGGTAAGCAGCTCAGATCATGAAGACAGACCCACAGACGGGCAGCAGCTGATGTCCCACGGAGACAGAAAGGTACCGCTTACAGGAACACAGATTGCCTTAGATAATACAAAATGATTTTGTTAGAAATACAAAATTCCATCCAACCTTGACCATATACAAAATTAATTCTAATTGGACCCAACTTTAATATAAAGCCCAGAGCTATAGAACTCATCCGAGTGAACAAAGGACCACAACAGCTTCTGAAGGTGATGGGCATATTAATTATTCTGATGTGGAGATCTATATTAGATGCATGGATACTCTACATATCTATGACGCAGGTAATTGAGCATGCTGGTACAGGTCTGCAATCCACACATTTAGGGGACAGAGGAAAGGATGTCAGTTCAAAGCCAGCCTAGTCTATGTGGAGATTTCTGGGTCAGCCAGGGCTGCGTGGTAATGCCTTTTTATTTTTATACACATAAAAATATATATGTGTGTATGTCTATATATGCCAAGATTCATGAAACTTCCTTCACACTTCAGACATGTGCTGGTTGTGATCTGTCAACCAAGCCCACAAGGCAGTTTGAAGAGGGAGCCGAGAACACAGCAGAAGCAAATAAGGGCAGTTCCTGGGGCTGAGAGGACTCGAGTCGCTGAGCCCAAGTGGAAGAAAGTCGTAAGCAGGTCCTGCAACAGGAAAGTCACGGAGCCATGCTCGGAAGGAAGAGCAAGCAGCTGCCGCAGCGATAAGGATGCAGGCTCTGCAGGCAGAGGTGCGGCAGCAGAGCCGACCCCTGTAGGTGACATCTACACTCCCTTGAAAGGATCGAGGGAGAAGCTATGCCAAGTTCACATTATTATATATTATATTGTTATATACAGTATGTATTACATTATCATATATGATATATTAGTGTACGTTGCATGTATGGTATTATATTATTGTATTTTGTTACTTATGATACTTTTTGCTGTTGTTATTATTTTATCATCTTCCTACTAGAACACGCAGCTCCAGATGGCCTTGCTTGAGTACTCTGTCAAGGATTAAGATAGAACGAAAGCCAACATGACTAGTTAGAAGATGTAAGAGGAGTCGCAGTTGACTTTCCTGAGTCCAGCATTAACCTTTCATTAAAAGTAGACAAGAAATAAAGTACAGAGTAATAACCCTCGTGGATGTAGAGTCCTTAACAATTGCCAATTTGGACCCAGCCACATTTGAGGATGGCGTATCCCAGCTGGGTTAGACTCATGTCAGAAAGCCAAGGGTTACTGTTTTTTTAATAATCAATCAAAACAACCTATGAACAGAATATACAAAAACATACAATGCAGTAAAATCAGCTGGAAATAATCCAATACCAACATCAAATTTAAAAAGTTCAGGTGGTGCACACTTTCATCTCCGCACTCAGGGTTAGGGGCAGAGGCAGGACATCTCTTGTGCATTGGAGTCTATCCTGGTCTACATACCAGTTCCAGGACAGTCAGGGCTACATAGATCCTGTCATGAAAAACAAAATAACAAGAGAAACGGTGAGCAACTCACTCACTCACTCTCCCAGGAGCCATCGTGACCTGTGTCTGGGAACAGTGACCACACCATTGACACCTCCACAGCAGGGTCTCACATCTTGCCCCGGCCCCAACCTCCAACCTCGTATACTGAGGACCATTTCTGGAACAATTAGCCCTTGTGAGACAAATCACATCCGAACTAGTATGTATATATGAAGAAATTTAACTTGTAATTTATGTACAAAGAGAGATCAATACCAATAATTGAACACTAAATGGAGCAAACAATAAGGATGTACCATAACAAAGCTAGACAGGTCATGCAGTGTTGGAATGTCTTAATGTACTAGGGTGTAGGGGTCTGGATAGGAATGGCCCCACAGGCACATATACTTGAATACTTGGTTACTAAGGAACGGTGCTACTTGATAAGGATTAGGAGCTTTGTCCTCGCTGGAGTAAGTGTGGCCTTATTGGAGGAAGCGTGTCAATGGTGGGCTTTGGCGTTTCAAATACTCAAGCGAGGTCCTGAGGTTCTCTCTCTTCCTACTGCCTGTGGATCCAGATATAGAACTCTCAGGTCCTTCTTCAGCACTATGTCTGCCTGCACGCTGCCATGCCTCTACCATGACAATAAGGGACTAAGTCTCTGAAACTGTAAGCCAGCCCCCACTAAATGGCATCCTTTATAAGAGTTGCCATGGTCATGGTGTCTCTTCCCAGCAGTAGAACACAGACTAAGACATGGGACTCTCAGCGAGCTCCACACGACTCTTCTCCCTCTGACAGCTTCTCCCGCCTGCCTGAAGGAAGCACCTCACATCTTTACTTCGACACATGGAGTGGCTGACACCTCTCTTCTTGGATGTGGGGGTCATTATTAAGTAAGCAATGGCTATGTGAATACAAGCACCAGGGTGCCACAGAAGACTGTGAGAACTGAGAGAGCAGCGGGGTGACTGGCAGGCAGGTGGCACACCCAGTGTGGATACTGTGAGAACTGAGAGAGCAGCGGGGTGACTGGCAGGCAGGTGGCACACCCAGTGTGGATACAGTGGGCATGAGACCGTGTGACATCCTAACAGTCACAATGGTCAGTTGATTTCTGAGATTTCCCATTGGATACTCTGGGCCACGCCTGAGCATGGGTGACTCCTGTAAAGAAAGTCCTGGCTGGGGACATCCCCGTGTCACGTATGATATGGATGGGCAACAAGAGCTCGTGTGGTACAGAACACAGCTGCCCAGGAGACATGTGTACACATGCCATGGTGGAGCTGCCGGGTGGAGCGGCTTGTGAGATGCACAGAGACCAGAGGCATATGTGAGTGGCACCATCAGGGAGACATTGGGGAAAGAAAGGACAAGCAGGCAGTTTATTACCCAATAAATACATTATAAGGAAAACCTGCAGATTAAACAAGACTGAAGAGACTTATCAACCAAATGTTTAGGTCCTGATTTGAACAGGGCAACTATTTAAGGCAAATTAGGAGGCTATGGGGAAATCTGAACATAGACTGGATATTTGATGGTATTAAGGAATTACTGCTGAAGTCTTACAATGGATAATAGTATTATAATAATTTTGAAGTCCTTATCTTTAAAAAAAAACAAGTATTTACAAATAAAATGGATGTCTGAGATTTGCTTCCAAATTACCCAATGGGAGGGGAGAGGAGGGAGGGGAGAAGAGGGGAGGGGAGGGGAGGGGAGGACGGAGGCTGTTGAGGAATGGGTGGGATTAGAATAAATCAAGGCTGGCCACCAGCTCATAACCACTCAGAAAGTGCTTCTTGTGCAGGGTCATTAAGTAGCTTCTCTACTTTGGTGGATATTTAAATTTTTCAGTAATGAAAAGTTTCTTTAACGTGCTCTGCAGGGAGGAATTAGCTCCACAAATGTTCATTCTCCTTCTCATCGGCTGGGCCTGAATAATAGGCAGGGTGGGGATGGGGTAGGTGGAGAAAAGACACAATGAATATCGCGTGGTACAGCTGTGGCGATGCGCATCTGTCCCGTGCCCACAGGATCCAGTCTTCTGATGCTGGGTGTGCCTAGTGTTGCGTAAGCAACAAACCTGGAGCTAGGCTGTTCTCCTACCTAGGTGCTGGCCGTTTCTATAGAAACCACGAGAGAGATGCTATTCCAGAGAGCACAGCACATCTCACTGGCCTCGCTCGCAGCTCCTCGTTGCTCTGCGCACACTTGCCCATCAGCATCTGAGAGCCGGCCTATCAAAGAGCCCTCACCGCTCACTTTTAAAATAGGTACAGCTCATTATAAAGCACCTGCTCTCAAATGTTTCCAAGGAAACAGAGGCCCCAAGACACCCCTCTCTAAATTCATTAGCATTTAACACTCCCCAATGAGGCTTAAAGATGGCACACACGGTTAATAACCATATGCTGGGAGGACACCTTCCCCTTCACACCTAGGTGTGACTGATGAGCTGCCTGGCTCCCTGGAGACAAGCTGAGAGCACTCTAGGATGTGTGAGGAGGTCCCAGGATCCAAAGCCTCCCTTTGTTTGGCTTTGGGGCACAATCCACAGAGAGCTGGGGGTGGAGGCCCTGTCCTGACCAGTTCCAACCACTAGTCTGACATTCTTTCCTAACCTTCCTCTAAATAAGTATGCACACCCACATGCATGTACACACACACACACACACACACACACAGAGGCACACATGCACACATGCATGCACGCACGCCCAGAAGTCATGTGGCCTCTAGCCACACAACCCTTTAGCATATATTCTCTTACATATGATATCCTTGCCTGACGCTATCCTTAGGCCTAAAATACCCAAATGTGACTTGTTGCCTAGACAACTCCTTTGCATACTTTAAAACCCCTAAAAGTGCCTATATGAAATCACTAGCTCACCCCTTTGAGATCATCTCCATTGCATGGCCTCCAGAGACAACAGGGTGGAACCAGTTTCCTCCCTAGTAGTGACATCTGGGCCTGGTGGAGATGAACCTGCATCCTCTATTTCATGGCCACTCAGCCTTTCTTTGTTTGTAGGCCCCATAAGGAGGAACTTGAACTGACAGGACTCGGGCAGAAGTGCAGTCGGGTTGGCTGTGAGGTGCAGCCTGCTTGAGTCCCCACAGTTCTGAGGAAAGAGCTGACTGCTGAGACTGGGAAGGTCATGGGCTGGCAAGGACTTTCAGCCCCCAAACCCAGCAGACACCCAGTGACACCAGCCTCCAGCACTGTCCACCCAGGGTGAGATCTGGGAGAACAAAGGCCAGGACATCCCAGTGACCTCCAGCCGCTCCTGCCCACGGTCTTCCTGGTGTGACCCTCGCAGTGCGGCCCAAGGAGCTGTCCCACGAGGGGTTCTGGGAAGGAGTGAGGAGCAGATGCCAACAGAAGCCGGGACCCACTCCTATCATGGCCGCCTTGGGGGCATGAGTGGCTCCTTCCCCGGCGTGAGAGTGTGACTGGCCAGGCTTCCATGTGCAGTAGCAGCTCCTGGGGCACCGTGGGCGACACCCCACACCACGACACCCAAGATTCCACCTCAGCCTCTTTCCGTGCAGTCTACATGCCTACTTACTTGGCAATAATTAATTTGCTTTTGCCTTTTAAAAATTCATCAAAGGTGCAGGAGAACATTGGCCGGAGCCTGTGATTCCCTGCTGGCCAGGATACTGCCCTGGGTGCCATCCTGTGCTGACCGCACAGATGCTTGGTATTTTGGTCAGGGTGAACCCAGCTGTAGGAACAGATCTATCCTGCTGTTAGCAAACTGAAGACAGCTCGACCACTATTAGCGAGCTCATGGAGGGCTGGGGCTGCTGTAACCATCTGAGCAAAAAACACCTTCCGTGTGCCATACATATTACCCACAATCCTTGAGGACATTCTGGGAAGTCAAGGTTAGCACCCTCATGGTACAGATGAGGACTGTGTATACTGCCCAGGACCACATGGCCAGCTGGAGGCCTGACTACCACTGTGACGAATCTGCAGCCTGATACTTGACCTTCCATGCTACACACCAATATAGTAGCTGCTCAATTAGTGCTTCCTGCTGTGACTGTGACCAGATTCCCCCAGAAAAAGTAGCATACTGGACACTAGGAAATTTCAAATTATAGATCCAGACCATGAGGGAAAGAGTCAATGGAGTTCCCCAGTCCCCAGCACTGAAGGTCGGTCACAGTCAGGTGCCAGCCCTTAGGTTTCCCGGCCTTGGAATTCAGCACAGTGAAAGGTGTAGAGGCTCTCCAAGCTGCACAGGAGGGTGGGGGAGAGATTCACATGTCCCAGTTGTCATCAAACTGCAGAGGCAACCAAACCAGGCCCTGACATCCCAGGAACCCCGTATGCAAGCAGATGAGGCCAGGATGCCCTTGGCTGGGCTGCAGGTATGTCTCCCCCTGACTCATGCTTCTCCGACAACCATCACCCCTACTTCTATACCCTCCAAGGCCAGGGCGCCTGGACAGGAGAGCCTGAAATGAGCCAGTCTGACTGACAGGCCAGTGAACTGGGGACAGGGACGTCTCTAGGGACAAGCGAACCCTCAACTATATAAACCGCAAAGGGACAGAGGTAAGAATGAAAGGGACACACCTGTACCCTTGCGCCTGAGCACACATAGTGTACATCAGGAAGGCAGATGCATGTGTGTACGATCCATGCAGAAGGCAGCAGCAAGCCCTGGCGTGCATTCTCTGGATGGTGGTAGGGCCAGGCAGGCTGTAGGACCTACTTACTGATGCCGGCTGCACAGGGCAAGCCCTCCATCATCGTAGTGCTCCCTCTGTCTCCCCTGTCACTGCTCACTACTGTTCCATACATCCTACCTGACACCAAGATCCGACTTCTGTATTCGCCTTGCATGCTGGGACTAATATGCAAAGGGAGGAGGAGGCATAAGGAGATGAGGAACGCTATCCCTGGACCTGCTGGACTCAGGACACTCAAGGGAAGGAAGGCAGCCTCCCCCTCCCCAGGACCTAGCTTCTGCCTACTTCCTCCTGGGACTCTGAGTCCAGCCAGATACCTCCTTGGTCACTGCGCACAGCCTTCCTCTCCTCACCGGCTCCTCTTCAAACAGAACTAGGTCTACATAAGCCTCCCAGTGCCCCAGACACGGGAGATGATGAATGAGCCAGGCAGCTGCTCTAGAAGGAGTGAGATACCCAGCCCTAACACGCATGCATGCATCTGGCCAGCACCCCACCTAGGAAGTTAGATGAGTACCTCAGTGTTGTAATAAAGAAAAAGAGAGATATAAATACACACAACAAAGGACTGGTTAAATACATCATGGCATACCGGATAATTGTTAAAAATTATAGCATCCAAAAGTCTTTTAACAGTATGGGAAATGCTAATGATGTGATATTAAGCTGGGGAAAACCACATTAAAATGCAAATGCATATGCCCAGAGAGCGGCGGTGGAGGCGCCAGCCATTGGTGGAGGGGGCCAGCTGGCTGAGCTGAGCATTGCTAGGCATCGTTCTCTTCATACCGCTGGGGTCATCATGGCCACCTAGAGGTCACAACTCTCCAGCCCACCCACATCTGTCCTGGTCCTGGGCCATCCATGGGTCCCTAGTGCCTCTCCACTTTAAGTCACAGTGGACCTCAGCGCGCCCTCTCTACAGATCATGGTCCCTCTCATACTTAGTAAGGGACAATAGGGAAAGAGAGACAGCTACTGCCAGCCTATGTGGCATCTTCTGGAGGAGAAGGGCAGAGAGAAGAGAATAATGGGTGAATGATACTCATTCATTATACTCATGTATAAATGTCATAATAAATGCTAATAATCATATATGCACATGTATGTAAGAAACAGGTACCCTTTGGTGCAGCTCACCAGCACACGGGCATTGCTTGCACGCTGGAGCCCTCACTGTCCTCTGGCTGGGCACTGTGTGAGCGGACTGCACTGCCATAGGCAGAGGCGTTTCCTGCAGCATCTTCGAGTCTGGCAAACTAGGGAGAAATCATGCACACAGCAGGAGCTCAGCAAATGCTCAGTGAGCAGGGGGATAAGACAGAGCACATAATACCTTACTTAAAAAAAAATTCAAAGTTCTGGTTAAAAGCCAAGCAGTGTGCTTGATGGAGAGTCGTGCTGTAGGCCAGCGCTCGTTCTCTCGGAATGCGTTATGTGCGGAGTGCAGACACTACATGACTACAGCCTGGACGTGCCACTCCCCCTCAGTATGTCTGTGACAGATATGAAAGCACACATGCGAAGCTGCACAGGCTTCAGCTGCTGTGTAACAGAGCTCTGGACTGCAAAAGTCTCCGAAAGTCAGAATCTGCAGAGTTCCGTGGCGGAGTCCTGGAGGAGGAAACCGTCAGGCACTGAAGTCCAGTTGCCGAGCCAACTGTTTCTAGTCAAGTGCTAGAGTCTGTGATTCGGTGGCGGTGAGGGCCGTGGGAGAGCTCCCGAAGACGGGCATCCGTGGGGACCCACAAGACAGCTGGCATCTAAGCAAAGGAGGCCAAATGGGGGGGATGAGCTAAGAGCAGGCCTGGGGCTGTGGGCACAAGCCAACGGCAGCCCAGTGCCACTGACCAGACAGAGAGCGGACACAGGTGCTCACTGGGGAGGAGAAGCAAGCAGGAGCAGGGAGCAGGACACAGAGGCAGGAATGTAGCCAGGGGATAGAGACCTGCCCTCCTTCCTCCCCTCCTGCCCTCCTTCCTCCCCTCCTGCCCTCCTTCCTCCCCTCCTGCCCTCCTTCCTCCCCTCCTGCCCTCCTTCCTCCCCTCCTGCCCTCCTTCCTCCCCTCCTGCCCTCCTTCCTCCCCTCCTGCCCTCCTCCCTCCCCTCCTGCCCTCCTTCCTCCCCTCCTGCCCCCCTTCCTCCCCTCCTGCCCTCCTTCCTCCCCTCCTGCTCTCCCTCCTCCCCTCCTTCCTCCCCTCCTGCCCTCCTGGCCTTCCTACCCTCCTCCCTCCCTCCTCCCTCCCTCCCTCCCTCTCTTCCTCTTCCCCTCATCCCTCCTCTCCTTTCCCTGTTCCTTCCTCTTGCTCCCTTCTTTCATTTTTCTTATTCTCTAGAAGTTTCAGTCCAACAGCAGGACCTTAGTGGAGCTGTAGCGGCAGCCTCCAAGACTATGGCTCAAAGTAAATATAAATAAATAAACAAATAAATAAATAAATAAGTAAATCAGCCTAACGGAGAGACAAATCCCACAGCTACAGCTGGACACCTCAAGACTCCCAATAATGAAACAGACCGTGCAGGAAACAGCAGGGGTGCAGAATGGAACCCCCAGCTGCCAGTCTGCTGCCCGTGCACTGCTGGGCCATCTGCCCAACAGAGGAAGCATGACTTCCCGGCACACGCCAGTAAGCACAGCCCCTCTGGGTGAGGACACCAATTCCAACAGAGGACACCATACGACCTGTGTTTCCAACTGCAGCAGAATTAGGTTAGAAGTTAATAACAGAAAGATATCTGGAGAATCTCTTCATGTTTGGAAATTAAATAATATAATTCTAAACCCATACGTCAAAGAGGATGTCAGAATAAAATTAGAAAACTTTTAAATTGAATTAAAGCAGCATATTTTATTTGTAACAGGCAGAAAAGGAACCTGGGTAGCATTTAGTTGTTTCCATTAAAAAAGAATCTAATGACCCGACTTGCTGCTTCTTAGAAAGGGGGCGGGTGGAAGCGAAGCAAGGAGGAAGGGGACAATGGTTGGAGCAGAAATCAATGAGGTTGGAAACAGAAAAGCAGTGAGGAACCTCACCGACACCTCACCGAGGTGACCGACTGACACGTCTCCAGCCGCGGTGACCACGGGGACGACACAAACGCCATGGTCAGACATGAAGAGGCACCATGACATTCCACCACTGACATGGACACAAAGGGACATTACATACACGTTTCACAGCCTAGATGAAACTGCCTAAGCTCACTCATGAAGAAATGTTGCTCTGAATAACCTTCTATCGACCCTCCGAAATATCAAACAAGACACCACTGTGTGCCCATGACGCTGGAGCACAGAGGCACAGCCAGGACTGAGCATGCAGTCTGAAGGTTCGAGGCTGAGGGTCTCAACCACCAGTAGCACGGTACTCGGGTTACCTCCCAAGTTCCTCCAGGTCACAGTGGAGACCAGGAAGGACTTCACACAACCTCACACTCCAGAAAGCACTTCAAAGTCTGAAGCCTTTGCATATCTACAAGAAGCTAGAGTTGAAAATTCTGCACCTGGCCACACATGATGCACTGCAGTCAAAAGGAAATGCAGGCACACTAAAAATAGTATATAAATGAGCTTCGAGCCGGGTACACAGGGTGCAAACGAAATATAAACAAATGTTATGTTTAGTCTTCGGTCCTGTCCCCAAGTTATACCATCATGCATATTCAAATATTCTAAAATCTAAAAGAAGCAGGGACTCGAAACCATTCTGGTGCCAAGCCTTTGGGGAAGATGTGTGTAGAAATATCCTGAGCATTCTGCCCTTAAGATGCCTGCCCTCAGGAGGACTGTCAGCAGAACCCAAGACACTGTGGCTTACGCAGCCTAACTGAGGTGCAGAAAGGACACGGTCAACCCCAGCTGGTGCAAAGCCCTCTGTGTGGCATGAGAACACAGGGTTCTTCTATTTAGGGAAGAAAACACCCGGTCCTGCCCATCGTGGCCATCCTGTCCCATCCTGAGGGCAAGGCACAGGCACTAAGAAGCACGTGCGATTCGGGAGAGGCACAGCTCACTGGAAGGATGACCAGGCCAGGACTAAATGGCAATACCTCCCCAATGCAAACAACTCGCACCATCGTACTGGAAGTCCTTCTGCAGATCCGCTCATCTGGCACATCCCGACTGTCAGGACGGAAAGCGTGACAAGGGGCACCAGAGTCAAGTGAGAAGCAGAGCAATGCAAGGGGTGACGGGTGCTGTGACTGACGGGGATGGAAGAGCTGTGGTCACCATGCTGTGGCCCTAGTGAAGCGTGGGACGCGTGCGGCGGGAAAGAGTGCTCCAGGCAAGTGGAGAGTCCCAGGAAGGATGACGGAGACAGAACTGAAGGAGTCCTCTGATGTGCTTGTTGGTACACTAGAGATGGCTGAGAACATTTTAACAGCAATCTCCAGAATTTATAGGAGCAAAGAGGAAAACAAGTGGAGGAAAACCCACAAGAGAGTGGAGGACCACGTAGGAGGGCATATCAGGCAGGGCAGTGCTGGGAGTCTGGACACTCAGCTACACACAAGATAAAGAGCAGGGGGAGTATGACCACTCAGCACTGAGGGGCAGAGGCAGGGGATCCCAGGGCAGGCTGACCAGCTAGAACAGTCAAATCCAAGATCCCACCTCAGTAAGCACAGTGGGGAGCACTGAAGACTACCCTAACATCAGCTTCTGGCCTCCATGAGCACCACACACATATACATGTGCCCACATACATGAGCACACGTACACACACACATGTACACACACACGTACATGTACACATGCACACAGATATATACACACGTACACACACATGCGCGTGCGCACACACACACACACACAGCTATAAGGAATGACAGAGCTGAGAAGAACAAGATCCTTAGGATGATAAGAACTTCCCCATATTGATGATAAGAGTACAGGGCAGGTCCCAAATCTGTGCCCCACCCCACAACCCCCACAACCCCCCTAGGCCCCCTGCCAGCACCAGGCAACTAGGAGCCATATTTACAAGAACCACATTCAGACTCCTCTCAGGAGTCATGTAGACAATGTGGTAGAGTGACTGGGGGAGGAGAGAAAGAAACCAGCAGCCAGGAATTCTATGCCATGAAATTTTAGCTTGAAAGGTAGATAAGAGGCCAATAAAGGGGCTCAGTGGATAGGGGCGCTTGCTGAGAAAACCTGACAACCTGAGTTCAATCCCAGAATCCACAGTAAAAGGAAAATAAGAGCTGGAAAGATGGCCAACTCCTTAAGGTTGTCTTCTGACTTCCAAAGCACATCATGGCATACAAGCATGCCTGTGCATGTATGCGAGTGTGTGTGTGACACACACACACACACACACACACACACACACACACACAGATGATGATGATGATGAAGATGATGATGAAGACGATGACGATGATGATGATATATTGTTAAAGTAGAGGAAAAATAAAGACATCGAAAAAGAAAAAAAAACCCACAGACTTGAATGAGTTTGTTTCCCATAGGTCTGACTTACAAAAATGCTAAAAGATGGTTCTTAGAAAAAAGAAAGTGATAGAAGTGAGGAGCTCAGATGTGCATTCCAAAAAGAAGAGGAGGCTGGTGAGATGGTTCAGCATCTTTGTACCTCCTACCAACCCTGCAAAACTGAGTTCACTCCCTGGAACCCACTAACTCCTGAAAGTTAATCTCTTACATATAACACATACACAGACACACATATACAGAGACAGAAAGACAGACAGACAGACAGACAGACAGACGGAGAAGGAGAGGAAGGGACAGACAGACAGACATTCAAAGATATAAAAAAGAAAATAAGAGCTTGAAAGATGGCCAACAGTTAAGAGTACCTGCTGCTCTTGAAGAGGACCTCAATTCACTTCCCAATATCCTGTAACTTCAACTCCAGGAAATCCAACACCCTGTTCTGGTCTCTGAATGCACACACATGCACACACACACACACACACACACACACACACGAGAGAGAGAGAGAGAGAGAGAAAGAGACAGAGACAGACACACAGATGAGAGAGAAATACGCAAAGACTCAGACACACAGAAAGACACATAACATATGATATGTTACACATACAGAAACACACACTTCAATAAAAACACATTTTAAAAAAGAAAGAAGGCTAAGCATAGCGGCCCACACTTTTGATCTTACTACTCTAGAGGCAGGCAGATCTCTGTGAATTGAAAGGCAACCTGGTCTATAGAGTGAGTTCTAGGACAGCCAGGGCTACATAGTGAGACTCTGACTCAGAAAGAAATTAAGAAAGAAAAATAGAAAGAGAAAGAAAGAAAGAAAGACAGACAGACAGACAGAGGAGGGGAGAGAGGAAGGAAGGAGGAGAGATAGAGGGAGGGAGGGAGGGAGGGAGGGAGAGAGGGAGAAGAATATTCAAGAAGTATAAAATGGACTTAAGTAAAATCTCATTTTTCTTCATATGGGAAGTGATGAGTTTATTCAGAAGGAGCGGCAGTTGTGACGGAGAGCAGGAGATACCAGGATTCTTTGCTACCATAAGGTGTGACTTCTTACCCAGGACAGGTGTCCTGTGACTCAATGTGAGGGTCACAGAGACAGGCCACAGTGAAGCGCTTCTAAATGGACAACCAATAAGAAGGAATTCCAGCTCCAGCAGGAGCTGAACTCCCACTGCTCCGCCATCTTCGCCTTTGTGTTCCCCACGGTCACTGCAGCTTTACCTGAACACACACGAGGACTGCCACTGCGAGGCACC
This sequence comes from Tokudaia tokunoshimensis, assembly GCA_036184795.1. Classification (NCBI taxonomy): domain Eukaryota; kingdom Metazoa; phylum Chordata; class Mammalia; order Rodentia; family Muridae; genus Tokudaia; species Tokudaia tokunoshimensis. The sequence continues at coordinate 124,596,244 of BTHU01000012.1, read as the reverse complement.
ACCAACCCCACCTGTGATACCCAGTCCCAGGGCACTGCACTATGAATCATGGGGAGGGCGGTACTGTACAGAAGACTTTCCATACTTCTATAAATGCAATGGTTAAAAAACAGAAAACAGAACCTCTGACTACTTTCCTGCTGTCGTTCGTTCTTCAGCATGTCAGTATTAAACCAGCACAACACAGGATTGTATTATAATTCTGACTTAAAAGTTAACTACTGCCACAGTTGCTAACTTGAGTTTCATAAAAATCATTAAACGAGACACTAAAGAGATTGCCTATTGGTAAAGTGCTTGTCTCAGCAAACATAAGGACCTGAGTCCAGGACCGATATTTTAAACAGCCAAGTATGGTGGTGTATGTTTATAATCCCATAGCAGAGGAGGAAGAGACAAATAGACCCCTGGGGGCCTGCTGGCCTGTCAGTCTGGACTATAGGCAAGTTCTAGGGCAGGGAAAGAACCTAGAAAGAAAGAGAGAGAGAGAGAGAAGAAAGAAGGAAGGAAAAGAAGGAAAGAAAAAAGTGAAAGAAATGAAAGAAAGAAGAAAGAAAGGATGAAAGAAAGGAAGAAAGGAAGAAAGAAAGGAAGAAAGAAAGGATGAAAGAAAGAAAGAAAGAACAGAAGAAGGAAAGGAGGGAGGGAAGAAAGGAGGGAGGGAGAAAAGGTGGCTGGCACCTGGGGATTGACACTTGCAGCTGTCCTCTGGTTTCCACACATGTGTACATGCACACACACACACACACACACACAAATCATTAAATAAATTTTGGCTAATAACTTCTAAAATGACCCTAAACATGCTTCTGTAATTTTATACTTCATATTTATTCAAAGCAGTGTTCTTAGCACTGACAATTTTAAAATTAGAATATCCACCAACTTTGAAAAATGATGAAGATGCTTATGTCCTCCAGTATCAAATAATCTGCCCATACTTAATGCTCTGTATAAAAACACACACGTGCACTACCTATCTCATTAGTACACAAATCTGTGTTCATTTTTAATGCTATGTACATAAATTACATGCATATCAAAGAACTGTTAAAATAAATTTACTTATAATTTAGTACCAATAAGTGTCTGATTTATAGACATATTTTATATATCTAGAAACCTAGAATTCACAAAAATTTTATGGGCAAAAGTAGCTGCAAGTGGAAAAAGTTGAAGATGCCCTCGTATAAAGCACTCAGCATGGTCTCTGGAGATGGCTCAAAGGGTAGGTAACAGCACTTGTTAGGCAAGTGTGAAGATCTAAGTTCAAATCCCCCCACATAAAAATCTCATGTTATTTCATACCTGTCACCCCAGCACTGGGCTGGGGTGGAGAGACACAAGGATGGCCAGGACTTTTTGGCTGCTGGCTTTACTCTGGGTTCAATGTGAGACCCTGTCTCAGGGGACAAAGTGAAGAGTCACAGAGAGGAACACCCAAAGTCTTCCTCTGCCTTCTGTGCATACATGTTCACACACACACACACACACACACACACACACACACACACACATACACACACACTCAAAAACAAAATTAAAACACTAGAAGTGCCTTTGGAGACCAAGAGTGTCACTGGAACGTAGACTTGAATTAGCTTTAATGTAGCAAGTTCCTCAGCAACCATCCAAAGTAAGAAGTAAACCAGTGTGCTAAGAGAGAAGCGAACAGAACTGTACGAGTGCTCAACTGAAGGCAGAGGAAGAGGCAGGTTTGGTGGCCTAGGCCTGGAGTCCCACAGATGGCAACTGGAGGCAGGAGGATCAGGAATGCAAGAGTAGCTACAGAGTGAGCTCAAGCAGCAGAGGCCACATCTCAAACCAGAAAAAAATGATCTCTCAATAATCAAAAGAAAGCAGAAACTCCTACCTTAACAGCAGACGATCAGGGAAAGCCAAGTATTCAGGGACACGGAGAGGTCAGATCTCCAAGCATGCACAGTAAGCCTTCCAGGGTAAGCAACTAGTAAGAAAGTATCAAAATGCATAAGGCTGTACACTGGCAGGCCTGCAGCAGCCGGAGAGGGTAGAGCCAAGTCACAGCTGAGGCTGTCAACAATTCCTTCAAAAAGCGCAGACCCACGAAGACATGCACAGGTGCAATCCCAGCATTTCAGAGTGGAGACAGGAGAAGGCCAGCGTGGGCTATGGAGTGAGGTCATGTCTCTTTAAAAAAGAAAAAGAAAACAACTGAACAAGTGGAAAAGAAACATGTCCAGCAGAGAGGAAATCAATAAGGACACTACTGGGCTCGACAGGGCTCATAGCAGACAGCTAGAAACAGGCACTGGCCCAGGGTTGCAGGGCCTGGGGACAGAGGCCAGGCTGCCACAAGCACAGGGCTCCTTTTACAAGTGATGAAAATGTTCACGACTGACTGATGTGATGGCCGCCGTGTGCTGGAAACACACCAAAACCACCGTGCTAGCACGTTAAAGAAGTGAGTAGGAGGGTATCTGAATAAAGCTGTCTCCAAAAGATTATCACGTATTTAACGTAGATTTGGACAAAATAAAAATAAGTTGGACATCAAACTGGTGAGTTCTGGACACTGTTAGTCATGGAAAGTTAAGTAAAGGAAGAAAATCTATATTTAAAATTTAAAAATTTTAAGAACTTCAGAGTGAGAAACTTCAGAGTGGGCACAATGTCTTGTTAGAGGATACACAAGTCAGAGATCCATACACAATGTATTTATAGAATCATCACATGTCTAAAGAGCCTGGTATCTGGTCGAGTTTCCCAGTGGACAGGTGCTAATGACCACTGTAGGCTACTGGCCTCTGGGCTCCCACAGCCTCTCACTGGCAGCCTCACCCTAGGACGCAGACTCTGGAGAAGTTAGGGGCAAGGTCTTGGAGGTTCTGTATTCTGGGAACCAACTGCCCTCCTCTGCCCAGGGTTTGAGCGGACACGGCATCAGACATCCGAAGACACGGATCCTGTCTTCAGCAGTGGCTTTTCTCTGTAGACTGGATCCCTGGGAGCAGATAGTCCAACTGGGCTATCACATCACACCCTGGGGCAACTCCCGGTATCTGCTAAGAGCTCAGAAAACACCTGTGACATTGACAAATGAGACGTTTCATCTTTCTGAGCTAGAGAAAGTAATGCCTGGCTTCAGATCTGCCCCCCCAGGGCTGCCTGCCCCAGCCTTGAGAGCTGACTCTGTCAGGGTCAGCCTCCTCTCTGGACTGCAGGCATGCTCTTGCAGGGAGTCAGGGTAACACTTCCTGGCCTGGGGGTGCACCTCCCCTCCCAGGCCTTCTAGGACAGAAAGAGGTATACGCAGGGTGCATAACAGAGGTTTGAGGGGTGGCCCAGGGCCTCACCCACCTCCACATAACAGGTGGGGTCCTGGAAAAGGCAGGGCACACCCAGAGTCCTCCCACATGCCTCTCTCTCCACATGTCCAGCTCTGTTGGTCTCCTGGTCTCATCTACATTTAAAAGTTTACAGCAAAGCTTAGTCAGAACCGTAGAGAGGACAAAGAGTCCGGATAGAAAGGCGTTTTAATATAAAACAGATGAAAGAGACGAATGGAAAGTAATCAAAACCTCATTAGGGCAAATAAGCAACCTGCCTACAGTGTCACCAGAACTGATGGCAGGGAGCATTGTGTGGGCGGAGCTGGGTCTCCAACGGCTGCCCAGGGAGACACAGGCCCATGAAACCCAAACAATCCCACTCAGGCCTCAAGGCTGTGGTCCCTCAACGCCAGCCACCTGGATAGGACAGGGAAGCAGGCAGCTTCCAGATGCTCCGCCCATTGGGCGGGTGGAGAGGTGCAGCCCCTCTCAACTCAGGCCACCCCTCCACAGGGAGGAAGCTCCACCTGGGGAAGGCCACCCCAGCAGCAGCCAGCGATGACATCAGTGGATTGTGCCTCTGTTTGCATGCCAGCGGGACAGGTTAACTACTTAGAATCTTCCCATCAGTTTTGATTAGAGCTATTAGTTGTTCTTGGAAGTTTTTCTCTCCCAGAGCCTACTGTGTGCTTAGCACAATGGTAGGTTCTAGGAATATAGAGGCAGAGAGGCCAATCCCTGCCTTGGGCAAGGTTCCCTTCTCCTGGGACACTCCAGTTTAAAGGCAAAGGGCTGTGGTGACAAAAGCCAGGCTGGAGGCCCACAAGGCCAAGAGCCACCATCGCCTCACGTTAGGACACGTGTCCCAGGGGACCTCGCACATGGCTCCAGAAGTGGGTCAAGAAGCCAATTCAAGAAGTCAAAATGTCCCTTTAAACACTTAAGAAGGAAAGAATGTAGAACAAGCATGAAATATTGATGATCCGTGTCAAAGCAGCACCAGGGTGTGCTGAACGGAAGTGAGCTGGCCTGTCAGAGCTGATATGACCGGGAGAACCCTGGAGCGGGTGGAAGGCAGAGGTTTAGGGGAGCAGTGGGAGCCTGCAGCAGAGACACAGCAAGTCTGAATGCATCTCAAGAGTAGAGCAGGACTCAGATGCAAAGGCGCTCGGACCCCTCTCTGCCCAGCATCAGTGCACAGGAAGGGAAAGGAAGTGGGCAGCTGCCTCCGTTCTGGGAGACACCCGTCCTAGATTCCCCAGGGCTCCTCTAGTTCCCAGCCCAGGCCTGCCTTGTTTGCACGGCAACTTGCTGAGGTAGGGTTCCATTGTCCATTCTTGCAAAAAAGGCAATCTGCTAAGTACGGGATATGACTTCTAAGCTTCCGCTGGGACTTTTTAAACAAATCTTATAAAAACAAATTTGAGAGGGGAGGAGTTGCTTTGATGACTTTTTCTTTCTAACTTTTGCCTCAAAACAGAATGACCTTGAAGGTGAGTAGTATCATGGGACACAGTGTGGTGGGCCCAGAGAGCTGAGTCTATGTCTCAGTTTTCTGTCAACTCTACGGCTCCCACACCACGCAGGGCTCAGAGCCAAGGTATCATCTAGCCAGACTAGAAACCAGGGGGCTAGTAGCTGCTAGATTCCACCAGAGGCAGGAGCTGGAGAGCCCATCCTTGGCCAAGAACCACAGAGCCTGGTTCACACAGTCCTTCACCCCACACAAGTTCCCTTAGTGCCCACACGGCCATCATTCTAAACTGTCTTCACACCCCATTGTGGAAGACCCCAGAGCAGCCACTGGCCAGACCACATGGCCCTGGATGCCTGCTCCGATGCAGGCTCATTGGAGGATGGATGTAGAGGAGCAGAGACAACTGGGCCTGGGAACAAAGAAGCCCAAGGGTGCACAAGGAGGTCAGAAGCTGCTGAAAGGTCACAGATGGGACAGATGCACCGAGAAGAAGGCCCAGGGTGCCCACATGAGGGAAGTCAGGGACCAAGAGGTTCAGATGTCCTTCCAGACTGGCTTCTCAAAGGTTTCCACTCCCATCTCCTGCTGACATGCAGAACCCTCCCCAACACAGGAGGCAAAATCTACATCCTACTGAGGGTTGTCTCTCTCCTCATGGGGCAAAGTTGAGAACCTGCTCAGCCGACTCCCTCCCTGTCTCTCTACCACACTGATGGGGGACGACATCCTCGAAGAGGGGGGTGTGAACCTAAGTCCCCCACAGCGCAAACCTCTGGCCCTGGAGAGAGGGGCACCCACAGCATCATGAAGGTCAGACTAAGGACGCCGGAGCTCCAGACAACAGCCCTCTCAGAGCAGGTGCCAGAAGAAAGTAGTCAGAGAATGTGGCCCCGGCAGCGGCCGGCCAGCCTAGTGTGGCTGGCTCATGTGGAGTCCATCCCGCAGATGCCGGAAGCAGAGCCAGGCACTTTGCCATGATGAGAAGGACTCCAGTCAGCAAGCCATGGCAAGAGATAAGACAAGGGACGGAGGGAGAGAGCCGAGCAGCCCATTTCCCATAATGGCTAAACTGAGTCAGAATCCCAGCGTTTGACATTTTGCTGAGTTGAAGGATTCAGAAAGCCTCCTGGCTAGCATGGAGCTTCCAAGTTCTGTGTCCACTGTCCATGAGACCTGTGCCCACAGCCCTCGGGCGAGGCTGCACACTGTGCTGGTCCAGCAGCGATGGGCCTGAGACCCTAGGTCCTGATGGCAGAAGCCTGCTCCTTGCCTGCAGAACGTCGGCCTGCTTTGACTCAGAATTTGAGTTATTAGACTTGAGGTTGAGGACCTAAATCTCATGTGTGGAAAAACTCTGAGAAGATGCCACTGCTGTGAGCTGCATGACTGAGCAAACCTTAATTGTCCACTGAGAGAAAACAAGAAAAATGACCCAAACATTGCTGGCTAGAGAACCATCTGGGAAAAAAAAAGTCCTCTGAGTAAGTAGCGTCTGTGAGAAGGCCTGGAGCGCAGCCAGGTACAGTGGCCACTTTGTTAGAGGGTCACAGAGATCAGCCTCAACCGGACCACAGTCAGGTCTCTCCAGACCCAGGGTCAGTCAGGCTGGTATGTGAGGTTGCGCAGGCTGCGTACGTAGTCTCAACTCTGTCACTGTAGTACAAAAGTAGCCACACGGGACATAAGTGAATGATTATGGCCATGTTCAAATAAAACTTTATTTACAAAATAATAAGTGAGCTAAAGAAGTCCTTTTTTCTTATTCATTCTGCATAGACACCTACCAGATGCTGTTCTGGGCACAGGGACTAAGGCAGGAACAAGTGAGCAAGACACACTAAGTCAAAAGAATGTCACTGAAACTTGACCTCTAGCAAAACCCTTATAAGCTCCATTAAAACAGCAGCAGCAGCAGCAGCAGCAACAACAACAGCACAGATTCTAGGATGTGAAAAGAAAGGGAAGAGCGGACCTACTCTGCGTGAAAAGGGGACCAGGAGGTGCTGGGGAGCAGAGGCAGCAAACACAACATCATCCCAACCCCCTGGCTGGCTAACTGGCCCCTCCCCTGAACTGCCTGTCGTAAGAAGACACGTTGCTATCCCATAAGCACTCCTTTCCTGGGCATTGACAGGAATCTCAGCTTGACTGTGAGCCAAGGCCTGTGTCCCTCCACTTCCACCCGTAGTGCCCATTGCCACCCGGCTGTGACGGTCAGAAAAGGGCCACACTGCTGGCCATGTGAGTCTGAAGCCAGCCTGGTCGACTGCAGGCTTCAGCACCAGGGACAGAGCCTCTGCAGGTGGGGTGATCAGCAGTGCTGTCAAAACAGGCAAGCTGTGTTGTCCCCAGAGCCCAGCCGATGCAAACAGAAGCAGTGTGCCCCTCTCTGGTGTGACCCCGTGTGGGAGGACTGTTGGTGAAGAGGAAGTGAAAACAACCAGTGCACAGATCCCTTCACCCACGTTATTAGCTCGGCAGAGACTCGCAAACGTGCCGAGGGCAGCAACAGAAACATCTGCTTCTAATTGCTTCTCCCCAGAACTCGTCAGCTGGCGTCTGCCCCGGGAGGAAAGCTGGTATTTTCAACAAACTCTTAAATCAGATGGCATCCATAGTGAGTAATTTCTTACGAGTTTAAACTTTGAGGCTAAAACACAGAGTGTACCTTTACAGAAGAACCGGGCCATACAGTGGTACCACGCCAAGGGTCTGTTTACAAGGTTTTTTTTTTTTGTGTGTGTGTGTGTGTGTGTGTGTGTGTGTGTGTGTGTTTTCAAGGCAGCTGTAGCCCTGGCTGTCCTGGAGCTCATTCTGTAGACCAGGCTGGTCTTGAATTCAGAGGTCCACCTGCCTCTGCTTCCTGAGTGCTGGGATTGAAGGCATGTGCCACCACGCCCACTACAAGTTTTTGATTTATATACCATGATCAAATGTTTCCGTCTATTTATTATGTATTTGTGTCCTAAACAGAAAATGTTCCAGTGCTTTCAAAAATTCCACTGTGTCCATTAGTTTATTTGTAATATGCCTCTTTCCCAACTACTGTTGCAAAAAAAAAAAGTTTCTTTTGCAAAAGCAAAGTGGTGTTTTGAAAGTGTATGGATCTATGCTACCCCTTAGGAAGTGTCTCAAGAAAGAGGCCCATCAAGTACCCTGAAGCAAGGATCTCTGTAGGCTCTGCTCAGAAACCCATGGCCCTTCCACAGCCTGCACCACCTTCCTGGAATGCTAGCCTGGTGCACAGTGTGGATATGGATATAGAATCTGACCTTTGGAGACTCTGATGCATGTCTCCCCAAGTGACAAGGATGCCTTTGGGTATGTCTCCCTAGTGCTCAAGACCCAACAGCATTGGTCCCTCCATGATGAATGCAAGAGGACACTTTCTGCTACCCTGAACCTCTTCCTACCCTATCAGCTTCCATGCAAGTGGAACAGGGCACAAGAATGTCTCAGACTGTGCCTCTATCTGCCTAAGAACTGAAAGTAGCCTGGGGCCTACACCTCCTCCAGGAAGCCCTGTCATAACAAGCTGAAAACATTGTGCCACTCTCCACATGCACACGAGTACACACAGAATGTTCTCTGCACCGCAGTGCATTCTTCTGGAGAACTCCAGGCAGAATCATTTTCCACATACAGTGGGTACTCAACAAATCTTCCTGGTGATACTCTGCATAGGCTTGTACCTGGGATGTTTTAATGTGTCACAGCTCAAAATTTCTCTCTAAAACCTATTCTTAGCCCCCATTAAATATGAAGCCCAAACTGTTCTCCCTCAGATATGCAGATACTGACTTGTCCCTACTTATTGACCTTATGAAGGAAAATTCTCTCACAGAAAGGCTGGCCCAGCAAGCACTGAGTACATGACTTAGTCAGTCAAAGTGCGTGCCCTGGCTGCACAACTCCCTTAACTCATCTCCAGAACCCACGTCAAAGGTTGGGGGAGTGGCATGAGATCACACACTCACTGCTGGGGAGGTAGGGACAAGTAGATCCCTGGAGTGCTCTGGCTAGCCAGCCTCCCCTAGCCAGCAAGGCCCAGGTCCCTGTGAGACCATGTCTCAAAATCCAAGGTGATAGCTCCTGAAGAACCCAGGATAGGCTGATCTCTGTTCTATACGCATGTTCTTTACACACACACACACACACACACACACACACACACACACACACACACTCCCCACACATGAAAGGACAGCCTGAGAAGAAGGGTGTCACCTTGCCAGTCCTCATGTCCCAAGCTTTGATCTCAGAGCTGAAGCCGCCACATAAAAAGACGTTGTGGTCTTTTGGATGAAATTTCAAGGTGGTGACTCTGAAGTCACTCTGACCACTAAACACTTGGGTTCCTGAAACACAGACAGACAGGAAAAAGTGAGAAAATATTCAAATCACAAGTCTTTTAAAGAGGACATGTTCACACAGCTCACCGGGGCCCCTAGAAACATAGGAGGAAGGCAGCTCGCTCCCATTTCCTGTCAAACCCACCAAGACCCAAGCTAATGCAGGCAGCTGATCCCAGAACTCTACCTCTCCCACATTCTGTGAGAGGTGTCTGTATTATCTCATTTAAACCATACACCAGCTAACCCCAACATGGCTGAGAACAGGCTCAGGGAGGTTCGGATCGTTTCTCAGGCTGCATAGGTAACACAGGAGATTGTTTACCCAGGAGTCTAAAAGCTAAAACCAGAGTTGGTTGGCATTTATTTCAGGATCATCTTCCAATCCCTATAAAATTGGAGACAGATTTGTTACAGAGGGCAGCAGGTGTGGGCGACCCGACATGCTGGGCCACAAATGGCAGTGACCCGCACAGCGGCCCAGTCACAAAATGGACATCAGGTGTGGCTCACTGGGGTCTCATTGGTTCTACAGGACCTGAGACGGCCTTGGCCATTTTTCATATCGTCATAGACAGTTGTCAAATCCCTGTGCACACTATAGTAACTATCTGGCACACACAGACACATATGGTGTGGAAAACAGCTGTCACTACGGTTTCCTAGAGGCAGGCAATAGAAGCTTCAGAAGTGTCCATCAGTCAAGGACGGTTAAAGACAGCACTCCCCCCGCCACCCAGTATGACGTGTGCATCCTACAGCACTGCTGGGACTCCTGTCACACTTCATTTGCCCAAACCCGCACCAAAGAATCAGACTAGCTCTGAGAGGCACCACACAAGGAAGCACCTGCCAAAAACATGGAGGCGGCTCCCCTCGGAGGTGGCAGAAGGACTTCCTCAGCCAGAAGGGCAATCTCGGCCGCCTTTGGCTACCAAGTCTCCTCCACTGAACCAGGGCAGTGGCAGAGCAGGACATAAAAGCGGACAGCCAAGGGGCTGGGACGGTGGCTGGCAGGAAAATGCTTGCCATACAAGCACGAGGACCTGAGTTTGACCTCAAAGTCCACGTTAAAAACTGGGCTTGGTGGTGCATGCCTGTGACCCCATATCGGTGGAGGAGAGAAGTGGAGTCAACAGATCCCTACAGCTTGCCTGACAGACAGCTCCACCTCATCCCAATGAGGGTGACCCCGTCTCATTAGCTCGACCACCGGCTTCCATGTACATAAGCAGGCGCCTGCAAACACAGAGCTGTCGTCCAAGACAGTGACGCAAGTCAGGACAGTGTGCTCTGCTCGCGTCTAAGCCCTGGAAGGCTGTGTTTGTTCATTCTGGGCAGGAAGTACTCCCTGATGACTTCCTCTGTCTGCTGACCCCATACACCGAGTAAGAACTTGGCCAGCTCCAGCTTGTCCGGTAAGGAAATGAAACTCATCAATCATGGCTTATGAGAGTCACGGAGGGACAGAAGCAATGGCCAGAGCCGCTGTCTTCAAGCCTACCCATCCCATCCAGGACCTAAGCAGGCTTCACTGTCGGGCAGTGGTTTGTAGACGTGTGACAGAATGCACCAATGTGCCAGTAGAGCATCGACATGGGTTTTAAAGACTTCTTTTATTTTTTTTTAATTGTGTATTTCTGTGTGTGCTTGCCTGAGTGTATGCCATGTGTGTGCAGGAACCAGCATAGGACAGGAGAGGGAGTCAAGTTCCCCATAGCTCTGTGGTTATAGGCCTGACATGGGGGCTGGTCCTCTGAAAGAACAGTATGTCCTTTCAACCACTGGGCAAACTCTCCGGTTCCATTATCAGCATATTTTATAAAACCAAAAATAGGATATCTTACAGTGTGAGGCAAAATAAAACAACCAATTTTAAATACATCTTAATATGCCATGTATTAAGAGTATCAAGCAACTTTTTAAAACATTTTTTAATCAATGTCGGGAATGTGCGTGTCCACACAGAGGTCGGTGGATAGCCTGTGGGGTTGGCTCTATCCTTCAGCTGGATAGGTCCCTGGTCAACAGGCGTGGCAGCAGCTGCCTTTGCCCGCCGAGCTGTGCAGCCCGCCCAAGGGCATAGCAACTTCCATGAAAACAGAAGAGAGCAACAGAACCAAATGTGGTCTCTCTTATCTAAATGCAGATGCCATCCTGTGACCCAGGGCTTGACAGCCATTCAACTGTAGTTTCTCTTTACCCAAAGAACACAAAGAGGCTGACAGAGTCTCCTCACGGGGATGTAGGCTACTGTCTACTGTCCAGCGACACGAAGAACTTAGAACCCATTTTCTCTAGCAAATAGGAGCCCCTGCAACTAACCAGAAGGTGTTCTTATTATATTCCTGTGTTTCAACAACTCAGTTAAAAGGCAAATGAAATACTCATTTAAAGGATCTTAAACCAGGTCAGAAAACCACTGATCCACGGGTTGGGCTACGGACAGTAGTTGGTTGCTTTGGTTTTGTTGGGTTCTTTTCTTTTGGTGCTAGGAATGGAACTCAGAGCCACAAAGGTGCTAATGAGCATGCTTCCACTGAGCTAAACTTCCCACCTCCAAAGTACAGTCTTGAATAGATGGCACGTAAATCATTTTTAGCAACACCAAAAAAATAAACAGACCTACTTTCAGGTAGCGGGGCTTAGCTCTATAGTAAAGCTGTGCTTACTATGCCCAAAGTGCTTGGCTCAAATGCCAGCACAGGGAAGAGAGAGAGAGAGAGAGAGAGAGAGAGAGAGAGAGAGAGAGAGAGAGAGAGAGAGAGAGAGACAGAGAGAGACAGAGAGAGAACATGAAAAGAAAGAAAGAAAGAAAGAAAGAAAGAAAGAAAGAAAGAAAGAAAGAAAGAAAGAAAGAAAGAAAGAAAGGACTTTCAAAAAATCCTTTTTAGAGTGAAAAATAATAATTATTAATTTTAAATTTGGGGAAGGTCAGGGAGAAGTCTCAGTGTATAAGTATAAGGTGTTGGCCATGTAAGCAGTAGGATTTGAGTGTGGATCTCCAACTCCCACATAAAAAGTTCAGAATGGTGGCACATTCGTATGATCCTGGTGCAGGGATGAGGGGGAGACAGAAATGTGGGGTTCCCTTGGGGTTCACTGGCCAGCCATGCTAGCTGAATCCGTGAGTCTCAGGCTAACACAAAACGAATGCTTGAGAGGAGGGCTCAACCTTTGTCATTCACTGCTCCTTCTCATCCAAGATATCTTCATGCAACTTCAGGAATATAGGTTTATACAGTAGGTACAAAGACCAAATATTTGCTCACAGTAATCCTTAAAAATAATTTTAAAACAATTCTTTGGTATACATATAATTTTACTCTTTACTAAAGATGAGAGCACATTTGCATTCTATATGTGCTGCCGAAGCGAGCACATTTATTTGGTTTTTTTTTGTTGTTGTTGTTGTTGTTTTGAGACAGGGTTTCTCTGTGTAGCCCTGGCTGTCCTGGAACTCACTCTATAGACCAGGTTGGCCTCGAACTCAGAAATCCTCCTGCCTCTGCCTCCCAAGTGCTGGGATTAAAGGCATGTGCCACAACCGCCCGGCTCCACATCTGCATTCTAATGAGATGGATTACTTGTTTATTTTTACATGAAGAATTACGTGTTCCAGGATTCAGGAGGCAGAGGCAGGACAGCCTGGGGCACACAGTAAGTTTCAGACCAGCCTAGGAAATAGAGTGAGGCCCTGACTCAAAAAATAAACAAGTATATTTGATACAACAGGATATACTCTATTTTCAAAGTTTTCAAAATTAAAAAATGTTCATATATGCCAAGAACGGCACGTTGCATGAATCCATTTAAAAAATGGCAGAAGTATATCTAGAGCTATTTCAGAAACTGATGGAAACTCTGTCCCAGGCCAAACTCATTCAACATTTTTTTTTTGATGAATCAGATTTTAAAAGTAATTTTAAGTCAAACACTCTAACACAATACCACCTAAGGATTCCTAACTTGATATCTACATGCTGAGGGATATAAAATACTAAAAGTTCTTAGCTCCAAGAATGGAGCTGCTACTTTTCTGCAAGAGCACAAAACTTTTTGCACATAGGGTTAGCACCGCACTTCATCACACACAGCCTTGTGCCCAAACTGGGGCATTTGGGTGGGTCTCGTCAGCATTACCACCGCTGCCTAACGGCAGGTGTTAGTACACAAAGCCCGTGATGTTTGCTCAGACTGAGGCTGCAGGGAAGTTGTGAAATGCAGCATGCCTGAGCGCTGCAAGAAACATCTTGGATCCATTACTCGTTTGAGCTTGAATTAATTTTTGGTCACTGCACACTCAGAAACCCTTACCAGCTGCTGAATGTTTCGCAACCCCACACTTAGTTACACGACCCTGTTGAGCTGTGATCACAGATTTAGAAGCTAGGCTGTAGAGAACGGAAGACAGCCTTTTAAAGCTGCAGTTCTATTTTTGTTTTGTGTTATGCTGTTGCTCAGGGACCCCAGCAGACTGTGGGTGCCTAGTGTGGGTGCCCTCAGACAAACACTGCACAGCAAGCTAACCTAACTGGGATGTGCTTTTTCTCCAGTTTACTCTTATGTTTTTCACAAGCCAAGCTTCTCTCCCCGCCCCTTTTTGTGACTGTATGTTTGCCCATGCAGAGTATGGAGACCAAAGGCAGATGCTCAATGTCTTCCTGACTTACTTTTTGAGAACCTGGAGCTCATCAGTTAGGGTAGACCGGCTAGCCAGGGCGTCCGTCCAGGCACTTGCCTGTCCAAGCCTCCCCAGGGCTGGGATTAAGGCAGGGGCTGCCTACCCTGGCTTTTATGTGAGTGCGGAGATCCCAAGCCAGCTCCCCCATCACGCTTGAGAGACAGGTACTCTACCCACCGTGCCATCTTCCAGAACCTCTTCCATACCCTTAGGCTACAGTCAGGGATCAGACACCCAGATGACAGACAGGTAGCAAATGACCAATGGAACAGAATAGGGAGAAAGTGAGTCTCTTCCCCTCTGCACCCCCAGATCTGGAACTTACTGCCCATCCTCAGACCCAAAGCAAAGGGACACGCTCCCTGTGGGGAATAGATGCTTTCCTGGGTCCTAGGAGCACAGTATAGGACCAGCCATGTTCTTCATTTTGAAATGGCAACAGGATGCTTGTTAAAAGTTGGTGACACACCTTGCTGAAGACAGAGAAGGAAGGGGGAAGGCTGGGCTGCTGGAAGGTGATGATTGAAGGTTTCCTGCTAAAAAGAAAAAAAAAAGAAAAAGAAAAAGGTATTTCCCTCAACTACTAAAGATGCTGAAAATCTGTCTTTGAAAGGCTAAAATTTTCCACTTAGAAAGAGGCTGCTGAGTGCATTTCCTACTTCTAAGAGCTGGGACTTTGCTATCTTCTTTGTTAAAGGGGCCCAAAGCTAAAAGACTCCTAATAAGCTAACAGGTACCTAATGGGAAACACTAGAGAAAAGCATTCTGCTCCAGGCTTCAGTTCAGAAATCAGCATCGCAGCATCACTGTCACTGGGCTGGATGCTGGAGACAGGGTGATAGATACTGAGAGCCAGAGAGACCCATGTCCTGGCCCAGCTCTTCGCTGGTCCTTCACTGCTGTCTCGTGCAGTCAGGAGGACTGGACGTGAAGTGTCATGTGAAGCACTCTGGAGGAAGCCACCAAAGAGAGCCATTATTGTTTGAAAAATTAAACCCTAACTTACTGAATTCATCTGTGGTTAAATTAAAAGCTAAAGCCAAGGGATGCTGGGTTCTAACAGTGGGAACCTTAAGAGACTGATGACTGCAGCGCTTCCACGTGAGGCCTGGAGAATGCAACAGGCCTGGGGTGGCTTCTGCCTTTGCCGAGGAGACTTGCAGAAAGTCTGGGAGACAAGTGAGCAAGGGGAAGCTTAGCCACGAGCAGGAGCTGATCTGAAGGTTCTTCCCCTGGAATCTCCCACATGGGGGCCTGTCCGTCAGTTCTCCCCTGGGCGGTGCTTCTTCCACACTTGGGCTAGCTGTAACAGACCTTTCACCTTGGGACTATCTTGCTTGTCTGCTTGTTATAGGAAATTCTGTTTATTCACTGCAGGCTTATAGGAAATTGAGCTTTAAAATATGTAATCCATTGGCACTTGGCTGTATTGATCTCGTTATAATGAGCTCAACCAGTATAAAAACTGTTTGGATCTTCTTGGGGTTAAGAAAAATTACTTCTTTTCCTTTTTGGATCAATAATGATACAAATAGAAAATATGTTTCTGGGCTTGGGGTGGGGGGTGTTAGCACAGAGTACTTGCTTATGAGTCTGAGGCTCCAGGTTCAGTGCACAGCCCTAGATAAACCATCCTTTAAAGCAAAGCCGTGGGTCAAGGGTTCCACAGAAACCCCGAGCGCTCACTCTCCAGACACCACCGTTTCCATAGCTTCTCCGACCAGTAACACTGAGGGGCAACTGCTTGGAGCTGGGCCTCTCCCTTTCTTGGAGAGAGAAGTCAGGCTTCCCTTAG
This sequence comes from Tokudaia tokunoshimensis, assembly GCA_036184795.1. NCBI lineage: Eukaryota > Metazoa > Chordata > Mammalia > Rodentia > Muridae > Tokudaia > Tokudaia tokunoshimensis. The sequence continues at coordinate 124,580,625 of BTHU01000012.1, read as the reverse complement.
GCAGCCCCTCATGGAGCCGGGGTAGCATCATCTGACAAGCTGATGCTGCATCAGGGGCTGTGGTCAGGTAGGCTCCAGGACCCCAGAGGCCCTCCATTTCCTTCAGCATGTCTGCCTCCCAGACCATTCCTAGATCATCACTGGCATTTCAGACAAAATGAAACCCAAGTACAGGGAGAAGGGACGTCTATGCCCCTACAGCGAGCTCACGTCAGCTAAGTTACTCTGAGGTCACAGTGGGAAGGGAACCATCATGTACAATAAGCCTGTCCGGCAGGTCTGTCTGGATCCTGCACTTGTCACATGACAATCCTGGGTAATGGCAGGAACGAATCTGCATCTCAGAGCTGAGGAAAGGGAGTCTGGTGGGGAGAGAACATCTGGCCCTACGGCCAGCCACACAGACACTGACTGGCTTGTCTGACCCCAAAGTCCCTCTGTCTGCATCCCACCTCCAGACCCGCCAGCGACTCGTGACCTTTCCTCCTCCACGGTTCTTTGTCCCTAGCCACAGACTCACGAACACGTAGGAAAAATGTTGACAGGGAGAAGCTTGTGCTGTTGGGCCGTGGTAATTGAGCCTATGTTCCCAGGCAGCAGGCATATGACTCATTTCGCTAAAATCAATATCGTTACACCATCCTCTGGGAAGTATTCAGCCAGCTGTAAATTTAACCATCCTGACTCAAAGTTAACGAGAAAAGAAGCTTGCTAACTTTCAAATCACCCTCTGTGTATCAGGAGCAGGGGCCATGTTGGCCTGCGGGCAGAGGCCAGGCAGGTAGGCCCTGTCTGCATGCCCACTGGCGTGGCTCTGGGCTCAGCCGCAGTGTAGCTCAGAGCCTGACATCCTTACTGCAAAGTCATGCTCAAAACTACCCTTCAGGGGTGGGGGTGAGAGTAGACACAGCAAAAGCAGGAGCAAGTCCTGCACCAGGCAGACAGTAGGGCCGCATGGACGGGGTGGGAGCTGACAGACAGTAGGGCCGCACGGACGGGGTGGGAGCTGACAGACAGTAGGGCCGCACGGACGGGGTGGGAGCTGACAGACAGTAGGGCCGCACGGACGGGGTGGGAGCTGACAGACAGTAGGGCCGCACGGACGGGGTGGGAGCTGGCAGACAGTAGGGCCGCACGGACGGGGTGGGAGCTGGCAGACAGTAGGGCCGCACGGACGGGGTGGGAGCTGGCAGACAGTAGGGCCGCACGGACGGGGTGGGAGCTGGCAGACAGTAGGGCCGCACGGACGGGGTGGGAGCTGGCAGACAGTAGGGCCGCACGGACGGGGTGGGAGCTGACAGACAGTAGGGCCGCACGGACGGGGTGGGAGCTGGCAGACAGTAGGGCCGCACGGACGGGGTGGGAGCTGGCAGACAGTAGGGCCGCACGGATGGGGTGGGAGCTGGCAGACAGTAGGGCCGCATGGGCGGGGTGGGAGCTGGCAGACAGTAGGGCCGCATGGACGGGGTGGGAGCTGGCAGACAGTAGGGCCACATGGACGGGGTGGGAGCTGGCAGACAGTAGGGCCGCACAGATGGTGTGTGGCAGCTGCTATCTTTTTCCTTCCAGGCCCAGCCATTGTCAATTATCTCTCTGGACAAAACTGAATTTCTTAAAATTAGAAGGTGGGGAGTTAGCTTGCAAACCAGCTGTGTCTGGCTGTAAGCAGCTTTGTTGAAACACATCAGCCACCATGCTAACATCAAACATGGTCTGACCGAGTTCAGATCCGGGGCCAGTCAACAAAGGGGGCCTAACCTAAGAAGGACCAGTTGTTCATTGATGGACGCTGCCCACACAGAGGAGAAACGCAGTTACTGTAAGCCCATTCCAATCAATAAAAGCATGCTAGGGCCTGGGCGTCACCTTCTTCATAAGGAGGGCTGGCATGGGCATCCTAGCTATGGATAAGAACTGGTTTACGGAGATGAGGAAGCCCTCCCTAGACTGGGGCCAGTGAAAGGATGCTTAGTTTCCAGGAGAAGGGTCAGAGATGACAGACGCATGCAGAAGGGGCTAAAGGGAGGGTCTCGTGTCATGGCTAACAGAGGTGGGGGTGGACAGCTAGTCACTGGGCAGAGGTGTACCTGAAGGACAGTGGCCAGGGACCATCATCACTTCAAACCCTTCAAGAGAAGCCAGCAGTATCACTGGACCTAAGCGGCAAATAGACAGAAATGCCGGTCTGACAGCAAGCCTCTCCGTGGGGGCTGCGACAGCCAGCGCACAGTTTCCTTTCTGGTTTTCAGGGGCACTAAAGGTCCTCCTGAAATGTGCTGGGGAAACCCGAGTGTGCCACAAAGCTGGAGGACCTGCAGAGGCGCTGGCTGCGGCCCAGCACGAGCTTCAAGCACCGGCTCGGGAGCTGGGCTCTTCAGAGGCTTACACTGACCGAGCCCTCTCGCATGGCCTCTCCTTCAGAGGCTTACACTGACCGAGCCCTCTCGCATGGCCTCTCCTCCAGAGCCTCCTCCCCACGGCCTTCATCTGAACACTTTTCACTCTGCCTATGCCAAGAGCTCTGAAGCCGCCAGGGCTAACCCTGTTCCTGCTGGAGCAGAGCTGTCCAGAACTCAAGAAGCATCCTTCAGCAGCCACTCAATCAGAGGGGTCAGTGGAGCTCCGGCAGGCACTCCATCCTCCCAGGGCCTGTTTTCTGAGCCACCGCCTGGAGACAGCCGAGCACCCTGTCAAAAGTTAGGCCAAGATAGTTTGTCCAGGGAGGGGAGGTGGGAGGGCATACTAGTCTGCGTGTTGACAAGATACCTTTGCCAGCCCCATAAGCCCAAGCTACATCCAGCTGTCACCAACAGTTGGGTGACCTCAAGAAAGTCACCAAATACTCAAAGTCTCAATTGCTGCATCAAAAAAAAAAAAGGGAGATAGATACAATGTCCTCCCAGGCCAGTGGGGGGACTAATCATGCCACCTAAGCAAAGGGCCTAACCCATTTATCTGTGTCAGCTCAATATGGGCCTAGTGGCAAATGGGACACCAGGGTTATGGCAAAGACTTGGACAGCAGACCACTCTCTTTCTTTGTAGCATCAGCCGTAGTCAGGATGGGGCTGAAAACAATTCTTAGGAAAGGAGTGGCCCGTTAGCGTGCAGCTCCATCTGGCCAACCCTTTCCACCCACCATGACCCAACAGAAGGCACAGGGACATGAACACGAAAGGAGGTGGTCAAGGCAATGAGCACCCCAGAGAGAAGGGCAGATGGCACAAGCCAAGAATTCCTAGAGTTCTTCCAAGGGCTCGACTATGGGGTCTACACACCCACCTCTGACCCCAGCTAGAGAAGGCACGTGTCACCCCACTGCCAAGAGGAGCTGCCACCCAACCACTAAGAAGTGCAACTCTGAGGGGCTGACATCTGCAAGAGGACCCTTCAAAGCTGAGCAAGCTCTAGAGGGACTCTACGGAGATGACTAGCTGATCGGTATGCAGGACAGGTCACGCGCAAAGCCAGTGACACTCAGGGCCTGGGTGGTGTCTGCCAGTGTTCCCTGAGGCTGCCTGTGCCTAATGTAGCAGAGTCGTTCGTTAGGGAGATTGCAGACGGAAACAAGAGCGCCAAAAATAATTAATCTGTGAGCAGATTTGATTAAGTGTTGATTCATGGCTGTTCCGTAAGCCAACAGCCCGTCAGAACTATAAATTAACGAGATAAAATGGCGCTGGCCCTCCATATTTCAGGCTGGGTATTGACATTTTAGAATCCACAGATTTTTAACTGTATTGATTGAGGACACCAGGATAAATGGCCTTGGCACCAAATTCCCATTAATGACAATGGGCACCAAGTGACTAATTCCCAAAGCACTGCAGAGAGAACGCCCTGCGCTGCCTTCTCCTGGCAGGGCGCTCTAATTAGATTGAAATGAAAAAGCCAAATGACCATGGGCGGGAGAGGCAGAGGGAGGAAATGGAAGATCAGACTTGGGGAAGAGAAAGAACAAGACTAGTCAGAACCAGACAAAGGCCGTGGGCTGCACACATGCTAAGAGTGGTCCTGGCACGACACGGGGCCAGAGACGGGTATGCAGACATATGGGTGCCCACCCTGGCAGCCCTTGGGAGCTTCATTATTCAGGATAGGAGGACCAGGCAGGGGCCAGCCTCAGCTGTCCAATTATACAGATGTAAGCCAGCTCTGTTCAAGCCACGGACAAAGAGACCACCAAGACGGCCACACCCTCGAGGACACACTCTTGTCAGGATATAGACAGAAACTGGTGGCTATCCTCACAGGAGAGGCCTCATCCAGGGGCCAAAGGTCTTCTTTGAGGCTGGGCTAGCTCCAAACAACCCATCAACTCTGTCTTCTCTGGGGACAAAAGCTATTCAGCATACCCCAGCATAGGTCTTACACACAGTAGGTATTCAATAAGTAACAAAGCAATGTAATGAAAAGAACTCTTCATTACATGAGCCCCCAGACAGACACCGTTCCCAGCAGAGGAGGACGAAGTGCCTTCCACCACTCCCTACTGGATGGCAGCTCTCAGAAGTGGGGCCATGCCTCTCTCTAGCTACCCTACACACAAGAGCCCCTTGGAGCCCTGTCAGCATGCTGTTCTCCATGGTCCACCACACCTGAAGGGACAGCATCTTGTCTCCCCTCCACTGAGCCACATGTCACATGATGCCAGCTGCAGCTGCAGGTCCTCCGACCACGATCCCCTGCAGCCCCAGCCTTGTCATCTACCTGCCGACTGCAGTGACTCTCTAACGTGTCAGGCATCGGACCCTCTTCTCACCCGCTGCTGCTCACAGCCCTGATGACAAGCTCGGCAGTGGAGGCTAGACCCCATGTCCAGTGGTCCCCTTGCCGTCAAGGGGCCAAGCCAGGACTGCTGTATAGAACCTACCTGGGAAAGCTGCTGTGGCTGGCTTCTCTTCCCTTCCCTACCTCACGGAGGGATCCTAAGGATCTGCCCACACCACTGACCTCCCCCCGGCCCCCGCCCAGATGCATGTCAGGGTTACACTGGGAAAAGCCCCTCTGAAGACTCAGTTCCCTGGGAAACTCTGTTCTCCTGCATGGACTGACAGGGATTCTAAACTGATGCCAACAAAAGGACACCGTGATATTTCGGTCCCAATTACACTGCAGAAGTTGATTAAAAAGCTGCCACTTTATCCGGCCCTACAGCTCGGTGCTGAGACAACCTTGGCTGTCCTTTGCTGACTGGCAGAGGACTGGTTCCAATGCTTTGTAGACAGCTGTGGTGCCACTGGCAAATGATGTGCATGCCCGTTGGGGAAATGAGTCTGTCCTGAGGCCTCTGCCACACCATCACCATGGATACTTGGCAGTCAGGACCCTCTGAGGCTTCCCCAGTGAGGGGGCCCCCAGCTGACCTGGGACAGTTAAGACATCAGGACACACCTGTTTCGAGGTCTGTTAGGTGCAGGGCAAAGTCGAAGCCGCCACTGAGGATGCGCCGGCCACAGGGAGACCACCGTGCAGCCCTTACCGCCTCACTGTGCACAGAGTAGGTCTGTAGGCAGTGCCCCGAGTCCACAGCATTCCACACCTGCAAGGGAAATAAAGACAGGCAGCACCAGACACTGTGATGAAGGCTTTCAGGAAAGGGCTCCTGGGGAGTTGGGTTCCCACTATTTCATATCAAAATAGCAGCTAGAGTCTCTTCCTCACAGCAATGCACAGGTTTCCTTTCTCCAGGGGGAAACATTATTTCCTGTCTCCACTCAGCCTTCACACCTGCTCCTACCTGCTGACCACAGACACCGTCACAGTCCCTGCCTCCTACAGTCTGCTACCTGTCCTGGAATGGAGAGAGCACACAGCCAGGCCATAGTCAAGGGACCCGGAGAGGGGCCAGCCCCAGAGCTCAAGGGGCTGTCTTGCCTCTTCTTAGGAGAGGGATACCTCCCCTCCCCTTCACCCTGGCTCCCCATGGGGAATGAGGGTCCCGGGAGGATACCCAGTACACACTTGACTCCTGCATGTGGCTTTCAAGCCCAGGCGCAGAGCTACAGTGCCACAGCTGGCAGGCCTGGTTCCTGCAGGTGCTTGGCTCTGGTCCTGCTCACCCTGCGGGGCGCAGAGGAAACACTGTAAGCACCTCTCCTTGACACTGAGTCTTGCTGGTCATGTGACAACCCCAGTGGTTCCAAATCACTGGGTCTCAGTCTCCCCTTCCATGAATTGGAAACAAAGGCACCATCCCAGATAGGAGTAAGGCTGGAGGTGGGGTCAGTTCCTTAGCACACAGAGAAGGGCTGCTGGACGTGCTGGCTGTTGCTGGCAGGGACTGGGGTTCTGAAACAACAAGGTTCCCTGGCACTAGCTAACCACACTTCCTCAGTAAGAGAAAAGCAAACAAGAGCACCCTCGCACTTCCACACACCTGCTCCCTGGCACCTCCCACTGAAGGTGAGCGAACTCTGCCTGCCAAGTCCTGATGGCTCTCAAAATGCAGCCAGCGTTCCGGGAGGGTTCCCGTGAATATGTAAATGTCTAATTAAGCAAACAAAAGGTCATGAGAAGCCCTCACAGAACTCACAGAGCCCCCCCCCACCCCCATTCCTTTCTTCCATAGCAAGGGTCAGGAGCTAGGTCTCAAACTAAAAAGAGTTAAAACCTGCAAGAAGCAGCAGAGGTTCTGTTTAAAAACACAGAAGAAACAAAGGAGGAGCCAGAAGATGGGCCGCCCGCCGGCCGGGAGCAGAGGCTCGCAGCAGTGCAGAGGCTCACGGCAGAGCGGCAGAGCGCACAGAGCGGCCGCTGTTCCAGAACTGGGTACAGACCGATGTCAATAGAAAAATTAACTGGGCGAGGGTAACTCCGCAGGGTTCACATGGTTAGACAGTAAGAGGCCAACACTAAGTGCACAGGACAAGCCGCACTTACAAAGTATGATGTCGTTTTCTAAGAAGCATGAACTACAGCATCATACTAATTAGGCTGGCCAGTATAAAAACAAAAACATAGATAGCACGCGTTAGCACGGATGCAGAGAAATCAGAACCCCTACACTGCTGGTGGGAAGATAAGCTAGGGCGGCCATGATGGACCGCAGCCTGGGGATTCCCAGGAACCTGTAGATTTTCCGTATGACCTAGCTATTTCGTTTCTGAGAATAAACCCCAACTTCTGGTACTGGGGGCTCAAGGAAGCTTTGCCTTTATTCACATGGAGAGAGGGTAAAAGGAGCCCACTTGTCCACAGACAGGCGAGAGAATAAACAAGCAGCAGCCCTCTATACAGTGCTGTGCCTCTTAGACAGGGCTCCCTGTTGGCTATAGCCCGGTTGACAGTGTTTGCAGTGGGCAGGCCAGAGAGGATGAACTCTGGAAGGTGTCGCTCCTTGGTGCTCCCTGAATAGTCAGAACCACAGGGCGTAAACAGAGAGCCAGCTGCCCAACAGTATGAGCTATGCCTGGCTACAGTGATAAGTTTGTTACAGTTTACCTTATTTCGTGGATTTTGAGTTTTCAGGGTTTTGGGGGGGAGGGTTGGTTTTGGTTTGTTTTGGTTTTGGTTCTTCAAGACAGGGTTTCTCTGTGTAGCTAGCTCTGGCTGTCCTAGAACTAGCTCTGTAGACCAGGCTGGCCCTGAAATCACAGAGATCCGCCTGCCTCTGCCTCTGCCTCCTAGTGCTGGAATTAAAGGCATGCGCCACCACTGCCCTGCCACAGTGTTGTTCTTGGTTTTGTGTTTTTAAGCACACATAAGTAACGTATTGTTTATTCATGCATTTGTAGGAAGACACCCCCCCCCCAAAAAAAAAACTGAGCTTAGGATGGTTATCCCCTCTCTGCATGGCCAGGAGCTGTGAACACTGCTCAGTATTTCCTCTGAGAGAGTGAATGGCAGGCGGGGGTGGGGGTGGGGGGGAGAGGGGGACAGCAGAAGGGGAGGAAAAGGGTGACTCTGGCGCAACAGTATCCAACTGGTTTCCCCTGTAAAGCTCTTACACTTATTCATTCAACAAGCATCCGACTGCTTGCTAGCCAGGCGCTGCTCTCAGGAGAGAGCCTGAATCAAAAACCGCTGCCCCCCAGGGTTGACAGTCAAGAAAGACAGGTCCTACACGAACTAGCAGAACAGTGTCCCACGTACTAAGGCTGATGTTACAAGGTCACCAAGGAAGGGGGCTAAAGGGTCAAGAGACAAGATCCAAGATCCACAGGGTGGCCATGTTAGGTCCCACTGAGTATGCAGGAGCATAAAGACCAGGCTGGCCAGAGAGGTGAGCAGGATGCGGCAAGACGGGAAGCGGCCAGAGAGTGTTCTATGGGCTCTCCTGAGGAAGTGTACTAGGTCTCCTAGCTCCAGTCTACAGGGCCCCTTTAACTGCCCCACGGGAAGAAGATATGGGGAGACAGAGTGGGGACTTCAAGCAGGAAGGAAGATGTCTATATGGGAGTCAGAAGTAACAGGAAACCAGTAAAGGGAACAGAGAGACCAGGAGTGCCTTAGGTCTCAGGCCTGAGCATCAAGGGGAATGGCCAGCTCTGGGAGGAGAGAGCTGGAAGGCAAGGTCAGCATTGAGGGAAGGAAGCAGGTCATGAGAAGGGAGGACCGGGCTCGCCCCCGCCCTTGTATTTTAGGGTGTAACACAGACTTACTTCTAAACCTTTCATTATGTGCAGTAAGATGCTGAGTTAGGGAGGAGGGAAAAGAAAAAGGGCAGAGTGGAAGAGAAAGGAGGCAGGGAGGAATGAGGAGCAGACAGAGGGAGCAGGGAGCACGGGAGGGCTGAAAGGAACAAGGCAGAGGAAAGCTCAGACAGTGTGCTGAGTTTCTTGGGTAGCGGTGTCCTGCATGGGCCTGGGTCTAAGGAGACACACAGATGGTACACAGTAGGACAGCCCCCGGGAGGTGCAGCTGCACACCTGTCTGATGACACAGGAGCACAGTCGACGAGGACCAGTCAGTCCCAGCTTGCTATCAAGGGCGAAGGCAAGAGGAATCTTTGCCAATTGTTCTTCCTAATTGAATTGAATGTTCACTGTCAGGCTTTAAAGATTAATTCCCAAACACTGCCACAGCCCCGAGTGTCTGCCTTTTTTCAACCAAGTAATTAGAGATCCCAACTGCCTTCACGGGATTCAGGAGCTCAGTCTTCTGTTCAATGTTCTACAATTATTAACACGGTCTGTGTGTCCAGCCAAAGCCACAGATTTGACAAGAACATGATGAGAAAAACGTAGTAGAGTTGGGTGTCTGTGTCCTGGTACTGCTGCTGCTACTACGGCTGCTTGGGGTCTCCCAAGGCTGACCAGCCTGTTGCTTTGGCCTCAGGCAACGCTCTTGATTGTCTTTGGTTTGGGTTTTGTTTGTATCGTATTTAACTTATCATCATTATTGAGAGGGGACACATGCATACCACAGCAGGTGTGTGGAGGTCAGAGGACAACTCTGACAGACAATTCTCAGTCCACCAAGGGTTTGTGCAGCAAGCACCGTTACCCACGGAGCCAGCCTATAGGTCCTGTTCCTTGTTTTGAGAGAAATACAATCTCCTTACAAAGTACTCAAACTCTACAAAAGAACACACAGAGTGGGGAGAGCCCTGTAGGGATTACTCTGGTATGGTTGTTTCTCTGGTTACATAGGAAATAAGCACAGTCCACCAAAACATAGTTTTCAAAGACAGAAAAAGAAAATCAAATAAGAGCCACCCCTATCTCCACACCTGTAGACAACTTACTGTCACATTTCGAGGGGTGGCTGTGCTGGCTTTAAGATCTAGTCTCAGTAGCTCTCGTTCTGCCTCACCAGCTCCGGCTGCTCCATAAACCACTTCTCCAGACCACTCCCAAACTCACAGCTACCTGAGAGCCCACCCAGCTCGTACCTTCCTTTGCCAAGGGAACAGGAGCAGCCCATGTGTGCACAGGAGCCAGAGGAACCTGCTCTGGGCTGTTTCAAGGCTCAGGCCTGCTTTAATCACAGACTGAGTTGGAAATAAACTAAGTTGGCTGTGTAGCCCACTGGCAAGGCACAGTAGGGAATCTAGGTCCCAGGCATCTTCAAGCATCAAGGTGAAGCTCTTAAACATCTTTGTCAAATGGACTCCTTATGAGTTCCGGGGTTACTGCAGATGCATTTTTTTTTTCAATTCTGGACTGTTTGACTCTAATACATAGAAACGTAATTCACTTTCTACACTGGCCTTGAATTCTGTACCTTTAATTCGCTTTTTAGTTTTAGAAGGTATGTTAAAAACTCAGCAGGAATTTTTCCCACAGATTCCTGTGTCATCGGCAAATACATTTTTTCATCCTTCTTTGCTTTCATGCACTGGCTGTAATCTCCACGTTAGGGCCAAATAGACACAGGAAGAGAAGTCAGCTTTCCCTTGCTCCAAGTCACACAAAAGCAGTCCATCTTTTCCCCAGCACAGGGGTAAAACCGACAGTCTTGTACATGCGAGACAAACACCCTGCTATTGAGACAGACAGACACACACACACACACACACACACACACACACACACACACACAAACACCATTCAGTCTTTCACACAGCTGAGTATGTTGCCAGAGCTGTCCTTGTAGAAAGCCCTTATCAGTTGAGAGACCCTTTCTTCTGCTTTCTCAAAGTTGTTTTCTAAAAAGCTGTTCTGTGTGCACGTGTGTTATGTCTGTTGAGTGATCAGCATGTGTGAGCACAGGAGCATGTACGCCATAAGAGGTCACAGAACAACTTTGGACACTTGGTTCTCCCCTTCAAATGTGAATTCTGGGACTCAAACTTAATCACTTGTGCTGGGTCACTGTCCTGGCCCTGAAAGTTGCTTTTTTTTTTTTAAACATATATAATCAGGAATGGATGTTAGACATTTGCCAAACTCCATCAACTGAAATGGTCCTATTGGCTTTCTCTTCACAGTTAATCACTAATATTACAGCTCCATCATCAAGAACTGCACTGCACTGCCTGATTCTCAAAGCCCAAGCCAAGCTCCCATCCCGGGACTGATCCTGCCTAGTCATGATGTTTTAAGTGCATAGTTGGATGGATTTGCTAAAGTTCTGTGAAGTGGAAACTTGAGGGTTCTTTGGAAGGTCAGTCAGATGGCGTTTTGCTCTGGCAAACATGTGAAAGTGGACACAGGCGTGAAAGGCTAAGGCAGACTCGTGAAGGAACATTTGACTGAAGCAGACACAGGAGAGAGGATGCTCTAGCAAAGCAAGCATGTGAAAGGACACATGATGAAGGAGTCTTTGCTAACAACACACATGTATTGGTCCGTCATACAATGCATAGTTGAGCTGCATTTGTTGGGACTCCATAGAGAGAAACGCACCAAAAACATCTCGTGGTGTGCTGCAGTTTCTTGCCACTTCCGAGGACTTGGGCTGATTGGCTGCACATACTGAGGCAAGACACGTGCTGAGGCAAAACCTGAGCTGAGGCAAGGCATGTGGAAGACATATGATGTTTGAAGGGTGTAAACAGGGCTCCACAGAGTGATGGAGACTGAGCTTGGCTTGCTGGTACAGCTAGCTGTGCAACACTTAAGGGTCTCAAGTCTCCGATGATCTTCGCGCTTCCCTGAAAGAGGCACCACAGAGAACTTCTCCTGGTGTCCCTCTGGGTCCCTCCTGCTGATTCCAGTCAAGGCTGAGGCCTGGCTTGTCTCTGCTAGGTTGTGTCACTGCTGTTGCTAATGGGACTCTGCTGAATTGGACTGCTGATGTATCTGTAAAGTGATTGTGAGTGGATTGAGCTGCTACTGCCTGCTGACCTGTGAACTGAACTGCCGATTTCCAGACCTCACAGACTGTTGCTCTAAAGAACTCTTTCCGAACAGGTCCAATTCCCCCGTATCCTTTCTTTTCCACTTCCTCTGGTGGGTGATGGGCTACAAGAGAGGTTAAAGCATTTAAGAACTATCATTAAAAGTAAGGTTTGAAATAATTAAAATTACAGTTTTGACAAAAAGCTTTGCTGGCTCATCAGAGATATCAGATGGATGCTCGCTGCTGCTGTCTTGCCTTGGGTCAGGAGAACTCGTTGTGAGGTATTCCTCCACTTTGACGTTCCAGAATAGTTGCAGGATAGCTGCTGTAATAACACCCCCAAACTGAGTGGACAACAGATGCCCGCCAAGGGCTATGGGAGTAGGTCTGCTGGCAGCTTTCTCTATGCCTAAGTACTTACTACCTTCGTGCCTGCCAGTCATCCTCCACATATGTCTGTCCCCAGACCTCCCTTGTGTGCACACCAGTCACAGCACCAGAGCCCAGGCCTCATTTTGCAACAACTACCTCCACACAGACTCAATCTCCAACTATGGCTATGTTGTGAAATGCCAGAGGTTAGGACTTCAAAAGAGAAATTGAGGGTGGCAGAGGTACGTGTAATCCAACCTACAGCAAACGAGTACTCTCTCTCTCTCTCTCTCCTTAGGTGTTTGTTAGAACTCATTAGTGAAGCCATTAGGGCCTCGAGTTTTCCTTGTGGGAACAGTTTGAACTAAAAATTCAATTATTTCCATGGCTATGAGATATGTTTCTTCTTGGGTAAGCTTTTATTATTAGGGTCTTCTGGGGGATTCTTCGTGTCACCTAAGCTGTGGCATTCATTAGCGCACGCTGATCGTACATTGCCTCTGTATCCTTTCAATACCCGTAGCATCTATAATTAGCTCACTCTAATCATCTCTCATATTGGTAATTTGTGTCTTTTCTCTACGTTCTTGATTCTAGCTAAGGTTTATAACGTTCATTCCTGAGGTGGACGTGGTAGCTGACTCCTGCAATTCCACCCTCAGAGGACACTGAGACAGGAGCATGTCTGGGAATTAAAGGTCAGTCTGGGGTGCAGAGCAAATAAAAATCAAATCAGTTTGGGCCAGAGAGATTGCTCAGCAGTCAAAAGTGCTTGTCATGCCGCCCCGATGACCTGAGTTCAATCCACTGAACCCATGGTGGAAGATAAAAATGACGCCTGAAAGTTGTCCTCTGGCCACCGACATGTGCACCATGACACATACGCTCCCACGCGTGTCGTAAATGCAACAAACATGCTAAACTTATTTTTTAAATTCTGTCAAAAACCAAAAAGAGCAGTTTTTAAAATAGCTGGCTGTCTTTGTGGCTTCCTTCCCCTCTCTTTCGGGTCCTTCTGCTCTGCCGTCCATCATTTATTTGGGCTCAGTTGCTCGGCCTTTCCTAGTGTTTGACTGGAAGTTGAGATCACTGGAAAATTTCCCCTAAAAAACCAAGTACTCGGTGCTACAAGGCTGCTGCAGCCGCGCTGGTCTACACCACCTCCGAATACTCCCTAGGGCAGCGTCTGCCTAGAGTATCCGTGCTGCTTTGTTCTGTCTGCAGCGAAGTTGGGGGTAGAACCCAAGACTCTCAAATGCTAGCCACACCCCAAACTGGACCCTCAGCCATTAGAAATGTGTCGAGTTTCCAGATATTAGGGAATTTTCCAATTATCTTCATTGTTGGCTTTTCACTTAATCCTGTCTAGGAACTCAACTGGGAATGATTTCAGTCTATCTGAACCTCCCAGTCAGTTTGTTTGATGACCACACCACGGTTATCTTGGTGGATATCCATGTGCACTGAAAGGAATCTGCACTCCGCTGTTGGGATGCGGAGGGTGGCGTGGATGTCAATCAGGCCAGCCGACGACAGTGCTGTCCCAGTCCTCTGCATCTAAACTAGTTTTCTGTCTTGTCATCTACTGATTGTTGAGGAAGGCCTGGAAGATTCCAGGCCACTGGTGGGTTTTACTGTTCCCACATCCCGTCCTGTCGGCTTTGCTCCGTGTGTTTTAGAGCACTCTTGTTCTGTGTGTATATAAATATCTACGTGGCTGGTGTTATGCACCTAGGGGGATGCGCTGTGATGAACTGATCCCTCCTGTTATTATAAGATGACTCTCTTTATCCCTGTAATATTTCTGCTCTGAAACCTGCTTTGCTGATATTTATACAGCCAGGCAGGCGTTCCTTTATTACTGTTAGTCTTGCTTATCTCCCCTGTTCTCTCCACTTAACCTTTCCATGTTTTTATATTTAAGGTGAGTTTCCTGAAGGCACTGTATAATTGTGTGCTGCCTTTCTATCCAAACAATCTTTGTCTTTTAAGTGCAGTGTTTAGACCTTCCATTTGTTTTTGAGAAGGTTTAAGTTTGTGTGGTTTATCCTGCCTGGTATTTTTCCCTCATTCTGTGTGCCCTTCTCCGTCTTCTGTTATCTCACTATATATGTCCCACTGCTAGGGCCCATAACCATGGATCTCTCTCTGCTTCTTACTATATGTCACTTTAAGGTTTACAGCACACATCTGTGACTCATTCTGGTCATGTCACACTTCCCGCACCCCGTTTTCCCATTTTTCATCTCGTGTGTCATCTCTACATGCTATAAATATATATATGGTCAAGTGAGGTCGGAGATGGCTTGTGAGTAAGGACAGGCACTGGCATTGCCTCGTGCGCTCACCATTCTGCACCCGCCTTTCCGGGACCAGGTGGAGAATCCCACTCAGTGCCAGTTTCCCTCTGCAAGAACTCCCTTTCCCAGTGAAAAGTCCCCGTAATGCAGGCTTGCTGGCCATGTCTCACTCGGCTTTTGAGTGTCTGAGAACATATTGCACCTTTGTTTTTTCAAGGCCTTTCGCTGGGGATTGTAAGCAAAGGTTCCTGAAAGATCTCACCTTACTCTGAGCCTCAGTCACTGCTTAGAGCTTCAGTAACTGAAGAGGTTCGAAGGTTAAAGATCCAGAGCCTAATTACAACTTACCTCAGGCTACCTTCTCGGCTTCCGTGTGTGACCTGACAGCCTGTGAGTAGCTGGCAAAACCTTTTGGACTGTAGTAACAGATCACTAGCTTTTACCAGCCCAACACTGAGTAAGACGCACAGAGACTTCTCCGCCTTGCCACAACCCATTCACATGATGTCCCACCAATGCACTTGAAAAGCGTCTTTGTTTTTTCTATATTTTTTATTTACATTCCAAATGATTTCCCCTTTCCCGTTTCCCCTTCCCTCCCTCTTTTCCCCATTCAACCCCTCTCGCTTCTCTGTCCTGGCATTCCCCTACATCCAGTCTTGCCAGGACCAGGGGTCTCTCCTTCCATCTTCTTGGAAATCTATTGATATGCAAATTGTGTCTAGGGTATTCCGAGATTCTGGGTTAATATCCCCTTATCAGTGACTGCATACTATGTGTGTTCTTTTGTGATTGGGTAACCTCACTAAGGATGATATTTTCCAGTTCTGACCATTTGCTTAAGAATTTTGTGAATTCATTGTTTTTAATTGCAGAGTAGTATTCCATTGTGTAAATATACCACATCTTCTGAATCCATTCCTCCGTTGAGGGACATCTGGGTTCTTTCCAGCTTCTGGCTATTATAAATAAGGCTGCTATGAATATAGTGGAGCATGTGTCCTTATTGCATGCAGGGGAAGCCTCTGGATATATGCCCAGGAGTGGTATAACAGGATAGCAAACCGGTAGCCAACATCAATCTAAATGGAGAGAAACTTGAAAAGTGTCTTAACGTATGACTGTCTTGTTACTACAAAAATGTAGTCACATGGGAACATGGATTTGGGGTGATCTGAATCTGTGTCCCAAGGCCATACTCAATGATAAATTCTCTATTATTCCCATTGAGGTGAGAGCTATGTTTGTTTTTTAGTTAGTGTTTTCTTTTTTTCCTATTCTTATTTCCTTATTTATTCTCTATATGAGGGTTTGCTTGCACACATGCCTGTGCACCACATGCATACCTGGTGCCTTGAGGAGGCCAGAAGACGGCATCAGATCCTCTGGAACAGGAGTTTCATAGTTATAAGACACTATGTGGCTGCTGAGAACTGAAAGTAGGCTCCCTGCAAGAGCAGCCTGTGCTCTTAACTACTGAGCCATTGCGGCCACCCTGAGGGTTGTGTTTTCACGTTGACAGTATCAAGTGTTCACTTGCAGTGGTGTGAGTTCCTCGTCTCAGTGCTTTAAAAGGGAATGTCTCTATCTTCTGGCACCACTCTGTGTTCCTCTGGATATAGTGTCTTTTTCTCCTTTTAAGATTTTCTAAGCCAGAGAGATGGCTCAGTGGGCACAGCACTTGCCTCCCAAGTATGAGGTCCTGAGTCTGAATCCCAAGAACTAATGTAAAAGTAGGAGCAATAGTGTGTTCAATCCCAGAGTTCCTGACACGCGACGGCCAGGCAACTAGAAAGGTACACACAAAAGCAGACAAGGGACCCCGTCTCAAACAAGAGGAAAGGCAAGAACTGACACCCAGCAATGTCCTCTGACCTCCACATGTGTACCATAGCACAAGCCCCCCCACACATACATTTTCTTTCTTTCTTTCTTTCTTTCTTTCTTTCTTTCTTTCTTTCTTTCTTTCTTTCTTTCTTTCTTCCTTCCTTCCTTCCTTTATTTCTTTTCTTTTCTTTTTATTTATTTTATTTTTTTTTGGTTTGGTTTGGTTTTTGGTATTGAAGGTAAGACAAAAGGCTGTCCTAGAACCTGTTATGTACCAAGCTGACCTCAAACTCACTGAGGTCTGCCTACCTCTGACTCCTGAATGCTTAAAAAAAAAAAATAGACATTTTTAATAAAAAGATTTTCTGTGGCCCTGCTACAGCTGAGAGCCATGTCACCATGTGCATGGCCCATGTTACCACCAAAGTCCACATAGATGTCCTCTATGCCTGAAGCCATGTAGATGCCCATGGCCCATGCTGCTACCAGGGGCCATGTTGATGGCTGAGGTCCATGCTGCCAACAGAGCCCATGCGGATGTCAGTGGTCTGTGCTATCTCCTAAAGCCTTGCTGATACCCATGGGCTGGACTGCCCCTGGACACCATACTGGTGTCCGTGGCCCATGGGCCAGAGGTCATGCTGATGTCCTTGGTCTGTGCTGCCACCAAAGACCATGATAGTGTCCGTGGCACATGCCAACACAGGATGCCATGAGTATGCATGTGGAAGTCCATATCTATTCTGTGCTGGCACTAGCTATAAGGTCAAGGAAGCGACTTTGGCAGTGGTATTGATGGCTGCAGACTCACAGTGGAAAAAGAGTCATAGAAGGCTTCTGTGACAACACTTACATGGACAACACCCTCACCACCACCCCCACACACCCCCACCCCCGTCAATGTAACAGCGTAGCCAGGAAGCCACTAAAGAGAACTCTCAAAAATCGTGGGAAAGATGCTGAAGTGTAGCTCTCCACAGATGGTGGCTTCTGGTTGGGATGCAGTTGGGGAAGGACTCAGTTTCCTTTAAGGGGCTGGCCACTGGGAGTTTGACCATACTCCAGTGAGTATATAGTCAACACAAATTGGGCTTGTTTTGTTTGCTTTTGCTTTTGTTTTTGTGTGTTTTCTTTTTCTTTCTCTCTTTCGGGGTAGGGGTCACAAGAGTGGGGAACAGACCTAGGAGGACTGGGAAGTGAGTGTAATAGGGTACATTAATCAATAAAAATATTATGTTGAAAATAAAAAATAAAATAAAAACAATTTCATAGCTAAGTGTGGTGAGGCATATCTGCACTCCCAGTATTCTGGGCTGAGTATAGGGACCAGACTCAGAAGCTGAGGCAGAAGGATCTCCAGTTCAAGACCAACCTGAGCAATCCAGTAAAAGACCCTGTCTCACTTTGTACATTCAGCCCTTATTTGTAAATATTATTTTTCTCTAAGAATCTTCGTCTCATGTGTCTTAGGAGCCTGAAGGTGCCCAGGGCCCACTGATACCTGAGTGCTCTCTCTACATTTTGCTTAGGGTTGGCCCTGTCACTTTCTTCAAGTCTGTGAACATTTCTGTCTATAATTTCTAATCTAGTAAGCTCATGCTATGTATTTTTGTTTATAATGTTCCACATTTGCTTGTTTGTTTGTTTGTTTGTTATTAACCACAGCACATGTGGAGGTCAGAGGACAACCTGCAGGAGTTGTCCACTATGTGGGTCTCACAGACCAAACCTAGGTTGATAAGCACCTTTCCCCACTAAGTCAGTGTGTTAGTCCTGGCTGCTGTCATCCACATCTCTTCATTTAACATAGTACCTTTCTCCTCTGGCACGGGGAGTATGTTACTGTGGGTCTACTGACTGTGCCAATGCCCGCCTCCCACCCCCCCACCCCACCCCCCGCTTCTCCGGTGTTGGCCCTCTGCACAGCTTCCCTCCTGTTTGGGGCTCATGCTCTCCTACTTCCAGTGCTTTGGAATCCTTATTTGGATGCTGGGCAGAGTGAATGTTACTTTGCAGATGTTTCTCATTTCTGTATTCCTATAAAGATCTTTGTAGTTTCTTCTAGAACACAGATAAATACCTGGAGACAGCAGACTCCTGACAGCGGCACTCCTCTAGTCCACTCCTCCCCAAACCCTGGCCAAATTTGACTCCCATTCCCACCTCAGCCACTCAGGGACATCACAGGACCATGGTTTCTCCTCTTTTGCTAACCTAGAAAGTCCCCAAGCCAATAACAGACACAATCAAGCACTTGTCTTATTTTGATACAGTCACCCGCACTGCCTGTGTTCCATATCTGAAAGCCACTGCATGAACATTTTGCCCGACTTCTTACTTGTTTAAGACTGGGGCTATAACCTGGTCTCTAGTCCTCCTCATGAACTAGAAGCATTGAGCTCCACAAGACACCTAGAAATGCAGGATGGCTCAGCAGGTGAAGGTGCTTGCTGCCAAGCCTCAAGACCAAAGATTGATCCCCAGAACCCACATAGTGGAAGGAAAGCACTGACTCCCTCTAGTTGTCCCGATCCCAACATGAGCAACACAACGTGAGGGGTATGCGTACACACACAAACACACATACACACTAAATGACATTTCAAAAAAGTTTTGAAATACTTGGAAACCTTTGCCGACTCTCTGCAGCTCTCCCTGTTGCTTGGTGAGTCATTACTGTTACCAGCATAACCCCGCTGGGACCAGAAATCCTTTGGTTTATGCCCACCTCCAGGAGGCAGACTTGAAGCAGAGAAGCGCACAAAGCCTGACTTCTCATGTAGACGGCTCCATGAGTGTCAGTCAAGGAGTTCATGTGATTGATCATTCCTGGCTACTCTGGCCGGACTGTCCAGTTCCTATGACTGTTTAAAGAAGGGTGTTAAGTCTCCAGCTGTGATTGTGGATTTGCTGACTCTCATTCTGTGAAAACCATTCTCAAGTACTCAGATGTCCTGCTGGCTGGTGAACACGCACACCTGCGTGCTACCTTCTCCCCCCCCCCCATGCCACACCTCCTGTCTCTTCTCGGGTGACACCATTCGCCTGCTTGTCTGCCTGGTCGGCCTCCCCGGCCCTTCACGCTCACTGTTTGGTCGGCCTCCCCTGGCCCTTCACGCTCACTGTCTGGTCGGCCTCCCCGGCCCTTCACGCTCACTGTCTGGATGCTGCCTTTTATTCTGTGTGTTTACCTTTACCCTAGCCGTTCCTTTCCTGACAAAACCACTTCTCAACAACATGTAGTTTGTTCTTTTTTAAATACATTTTTAAAAGATTTTTAAAAACCTTTATGGGTGTTTTGCCTACATGTGTGTTTGTACAACACAGAGGCCAGGAGAGCATGTCAGATTGGAGCTGGAGTTACAGGTGGGTGTGGGCTGCCATGTGGGTGCTGGGAATTAACCCCAGGTCCTCTTCAGGAGCAGCCAGTGCTCTCGACCACTGAGCCATACCAGGTCTAACTTTTTAATCCATTCTGACAATCTCTTTTCATTGTCGCATTTACTTCACTTAATGAAGTTGTTGATGGAATCAGATTTTTATTTGCTATTTGTTTTCCTTTTACCTCTCTCTTTATTCTTCGTTATCCTTTATTGCCTTTTTAAATATAACTGAATAGTTGTGTGATTCCATTTTCCTTGGCTTCTGGCCTTTTAGCTATCTCTTTACATTATCTCTTCGGTGGTTGCTCTGGGGGGTTCTGATATACATCCTTAATGTCTTGTTGCCTTCTTGCAAATGAGGCTGTCCCAGCTCACACACAGCATGGAACTATAAATGCACTGCTTCCAAACCCACACTTCACCCCATAGCATCATGGATTGCATTTATGTGTGTCATAAACCACACAATGCAGCATCCTCTGCCTTCAACATTATGTGTGTTTTTAATTTAAGATGAAATAGTCTTTCAGACCCTGACATGCATATTTCCGCTCCTGTGTCCTCCAGTCTTTGCTGCAGCCTAGCTGATGTTACCCCATTGAACCCTGAAAACCTTCTAACAAACACCACAGTGCATCATGTCAAAGTCTTCATTTACCCAGAACACACACACTGCACCTTCATGAAAGGACACTGACCTCTCACAGCTGGGCTGGGCTGGGCTGGGCTGGGCTGTCCTGCAGTCTCTGGGTGACAGTCCTATTTCTCCGGCTAAGATCAGGGTTTTCACTCCTGTTCAGTGTTTGCACCACATGCTTTTCTTGACAGTCTGTATGTGGACTTGAGGGATTTTTCTAGTGCT
Source organism: Tokudaia tokunoshimensis (assembly GCA_036184795.1). NCBI lineage: Eukaryota > Metazoa > Chordata > Mammalia > Rodentia > Muridae > Tokudaia > Tokudaia tokunoshimensis. Next base: position 124,560,155 of record BTHU01000012.1, on the reverse strand, counting down.
TCACACTTGAGGTCTAGTTCTTCTTCCTGTCTTCTGAAAGTTCCAGCAGTCCTCTAACTGATCTTGTGCCCTGTCCACAGTCCCCGGGCATGTGCTCTTCTGAGCTCCACTTCCGGCTAGTTTTCAGGCTGCATGGGGTTAACTGCCTACCTCCTCCACTCTGCTGCGTGGTCAAGGGGTGCAGCCTTGACTTCAGACACTTTCGGTGCTGGTACTTGAACTCGCTTACTTGAAGCTTTGACTTCTCCGCAGAGGATTCCTGTATTTATTCACTGGGGGTTTTCCTTTCTGCCCCATGAGCACATCAGTGATGGCTACTTGAAAATACTTGTCGGCTAATTTCAATATCTGGACCATCGTGGAACTCAGACTGCTTTCCTGCTGTCTCTGGCTTTACCTAATAGTTTGGGGTAGAATATTAGACTACACCAAATGTCTGTTGTAGTAATTCCGATTCTGTTGTGTTCCTTTGAAGAGTATTAATTTTAGAAAGAAAACGGGTCGCTCCCTTAGCAGAGCTCGCTTTCAGACTCAGCCCAGCCCACCCCTGCCCTACAAATGGCGGACCTTCTTACTCAGCATGCTCAAGGTAACTGGGCCGAGGAGCAGTGTCCCCACGTGTGGGCTGGGGGGCCATCAGACTGTCACATCCAATGTGGGGCTCTAGCTCCCTGCCCTCCTTGGGGGACATTTGCTGTAGTTGTCCCCACTCTGTCCTCAGATTCCTCAAGTCAGCAACACCACAGTCCCTTTCTCCAGTGTCTCTGCCCACAGATGAAAACACCAAGGCAGGAAACCAGGTCATCTTCCGTCTACTTTCTGCCTGCTTTTTGTGACCTTGCAGTACGTTCAGGGGGCATCACTGTGGCAGAGCCGACAGTTACTAGCAATGAGAGGGGACAGTCCACCTGGCCCCCTGCTTCACTACCCAAGGCCATGCCGAATTGTCGGTTTTAAGCTTCCATTTTCCAACATGGAGTGTGCTGGGGTTCAGTCAACACCTCCCCCATTTCACTGGATCTCACACCTGCTCCACACACACACACACCAGGATTGCATTACTTAAGTAAACATCTTCTCCATATCCTAAAACTATTTAGGACAGTGGGGAATAAAGGTATTATTTTCTGGGATGTGTCATTACACCACAGATCGCATGAAGGCACACTGGAATGCACAAACTATTACCATCCACTACAGGCACACGAGTGGGACTGGACTGCAGTGGGGTCTATCTCCTCTGCTGCATAGATGGGGACACTGAGGCACATCCTCTCTTTATTTTTGTACAGCTTGAGAAGCTGCAGGGCTGCTAGCTTACTTGGCAACTCACTGGAGTGCCTAAGGGCAGGGTACCAGCCGCTGGTGTCAGGGTCTCACATTTGCTCACTCAGAAGGAGCAAAAGAAGTGGCTTCTTACACCACCTCCTCCCACCTCCCAAAATGTTCTTGATACTACAAGATGCAAGGTCTCCCAGAGTAAGGGCTGAGGAGAAACTGGACCAGACGCTGTAAGTACACGAGCATCCATTACAGGGAATGCCAACCGATTACTCTCTCTATTCAGCACCACCAGAACAGAGGATGGAATTTTAAATGTCAACAGAAGATGTAAAAGGGCAAAGAAGAGAGAAACAAATGGATTAAGACCAGGACATCAGTGAGTACTCAAGAGGTGTCGTGTGGGGAGATCACCAGGGACATCTGCTTCAGAGTGCCCTGTAAGTCCCTAGTAGGTGACAGTTGGAGGCAGTTAGTCTTGGGAGGAACTAGTCCTCATTCCTAAAGCTCTGCATCCTGAACCTTCTTCTGAAGGAAGGACAAAACCTATCGTCTTGCTTCCCACCTCCCAGTGACAATAACTTCTTGAGCAGGTATGCTTTGAACATCTTTAAGGACTTCACTAGAGTCAACCAGGTCCTTACCAAAACCCAGCAAGGAGGAGACATCCTCCTCCTTGCCCAGAGATGAAAAACATCCAGGAGATGAAGACAGTGTTGACTGCACACAACTGTAAATGTGTTAAATACCACAGAATTTTACACACACAGAGAGAGAGAGAGAGAGAGAGAGAGAGAGAGAGAGAGAGAGAGCGCTAAGGAGGAACTGAGGGTGAAAGTGCACATTTGTAATCCTGGCAGTAAGGGGCTGAGAATTAAGTTCAAAGCAAACCAGTCTATACAGGAAGATAGTGTATAAACAAAGAAGGTTATAATCGGAAGTATTTTATTTTCCTGTAACTACAGATTGTGAAATGCAATGGTGTGCTAGTGTGTGCCTTCACCCCACTGTCTGTGGCCCACAGCAAGCAGAGAAGTCTTGAGCTGAAGCCATTCCATCTCCCCTGATGAGAACTCTCAAGAAGTTCACCTCATAGGCCAAAAGTCCTGTCAGATGCCTTGACACCCATCCCTCATGCGCACCCAGCCCCGCCTCCCATGACTGACCGCCACAGCAGGCTACCTTCTCCAGCCTTCTTGCCCTTCCCCTGAGGTACATGTCTTCTGCTCTACCGCAATCCCAATCCCTTCCTTACTTCAGTGAGACACGTGTTCCTCCAGAAAGTCCTCCTGTTCTCCCCAGGCCAGGTGAAGACACAACAGATGTTTCCCTGGCACCTAAGGCTTTCCTGGCCGCGTGCCCTCGTCCCTCCCAGGCTGAGTTAGGTGCCTAATGCCAGCACGTCCTCCATCCTCCCTTGCACTGCTTCTGCACTGGTCATCTGAAACGTTCTCTCATTATGACCCTCATGGTACCCCACAGACTGCGGTCTAGACTCCCATGCTCCATAATTCCAGGTGCCTACCCGGCCAACAGAGCCCATGAGACCCTCTCACCCTCTGACATGGCTGTGGCTGGGCCATTTATAGATGATGAGGCAGACACTCCAAGTGGGAGGCACCCGGCCAGGTTGTACAATGCGAAAGGAGCAGGCCGGGGCACGTGGGCAAAGTAGCCGGGGGTGGGGGGTGGTGTCCACCTCATCCACGGCAGGGGAGCTGGGAGGGTGCTGGAAGAAGACAGAAGGCGACACTGGGTGTGACCCTCACACTCAAACACAGGCAAGAACTGTGAGCAGAGCCAACAACAGTTTCCACTTGGCATGCTTCTACGGCTGCTGTTCATGCCTGGGATCCCACTGAATGTAAAACTGCCATCCCTGCTTCCGCCGCTTAACGGCTTCCAGTGTTCATAAAACCCCATTTTCAAAGGTGTTGTTCCCCATCAATCCCAGAATCAGAGAGCACAGATATGGCGGGGGCCCTGAACTTGACCATTTTCCCCTGGTGCCAACAGCTACATGCACACAGCAAGAAGATATAATGGCCTGATTTGGCATGGTGGGAAGGAGTAAATTGCTTGAGTCTGCGAAATACATTACCTCAATCTCACAAATGGTTTCTGAAAATCATTAGGCTGCAAAAAACGGCCTCTGCAAACCCTGCTTCTGCTGCCTTCCGCAAGTGCTCAGTGCCACCCAGGCACCGCCTGAGGCACCGCCAAATTCAGAGTGCTTCATTCTGGAAGCAGCAAGCTGAGGCCCCGGCCTGGGACTGCTCCCAGCCTAGGCCCTCATGAGAGGCAAGCGGGACGTCCACGGGCTCCCCGGCAGCAGCAAGTCGGACATGAGCTCTGCAGAGACCTGAAGAAGAGCTCTCTTCCCACCAGGGACCCCCACCACCCACATGTGCTAGACACCCCAATCCACTCCACATGCCACTATCCACACATGCAGTCCATACACTTGACCTGTCCCTGTACCGTGGCCATGCGTCTCCTCCGCAGGGTTACACCTTTAGAAACAGTTTCTAAGTCTAAAGGGACAGTTGAGAACTAGCTGAGTGTCTTCCAGCTCAGCTACCGCCCAGCTGAACCACGCTCCTTCCCAGCCGGGGGTTCCTGCAGGATGAGTACGCACTGAATCCTCACAAATGGTTCTATATACACATCAGCTGGCGTTCCCGAGATGTGAAAGAGTACTGAGTTCATCTATATACTCATGTGGCTTCAGTGAACACAAATTTATTTTTCCCATAAAAGTTCAGCACTGACTCAAAGTATGGTGGTAGGGCAGGTGACATGAACAGGGCATCTATGTTCATGGGTTTCTGTGGTCTTGCAGCCTGTAGCTGTCAGAAGCGTCAGGACTGGAGTGTAATGGGTAAGGCCCCTGAGCTATGGCGGTGTGAGGCGTCAGAAGTGAAGGCCGAGCAGCCCCTGCAGAGTGGTGCAGGCGACCCCAGTGCCAACAGAAGCCCTGCTGTCATTGACTGTTAGCCAAAGCTTTCAGGTACGGTACATGACTTCTGATTTTTGATTTCTTTGTGTTTATTTTGCATGTATGCATGTGTACACATACGGACGTGTCACAGCACACGTGTCAGAGGACAGCTTGCAGGACTCCGTTCTCCTTCCATTACGTGTGTTCTAGGGGCTGAGCTTGGTTCATCGAGCTTTACAGCAAGCACCTCTACCTGCTGCACTATCTCGCTGGCCCCCAGGAGTTTTGGAAACAGGAAACGGCCCTGTTAAACTCTCCAGCTGCTGGGTGGTTTTTAAGCTGCTGTTTTGAGTAAATCACCAGCAGCGCCGTCGCTTACCAGTTGTACCTAATTAACCAGATTCTACAGATTCTAGTCGCCACCACTGACCACAGCTGTCCCTTCTGAACATCCTTAGGACCCCAGGAACGAGGGTTCATAGTGCCCATTGGCTTCTCCTCCAGATTCTGATGACCTCACAGCTACCCTATTCCCACTCCATAGGAATGGAGGCAGGATACGAGACCTTATTAGCTAACAGAAAGCGTTAGCTGTACTAAGAACCTTCTTATCATTTTACCTAGATGGCCAACTTAAACCCCTTCCCTAACCTCAGTCTCATCCAGGCCTACCCCACTGCCCACAGAGGGGCGATGCTGAGTCAGGACCATGGAGTTATGAACCCAGCAGCAACAACCTTCTACAGGGCAAGGTAGCTTTGCCAGAATGCTAACATTCAATTAAGCCTTCAGTTTGTCTCCCCCTTGGAACCTTACCCTGTCTCAAAAAAAAAAAAGGCAAACATAAAAGGCTGGGGACATAGTGCTCGGTATGCTTATAGCATGCACAAGATTCTAGGTTGAATGCTTAGTATGGTGTGTGTGTGTTCTCTTGTGTGGAGTTAACCCTCATGAAGCCACTGTGCATACATTATAGACAGAATAACAAAGCTGAATCCCCAAGGCAGAATCTGGCCAGCACCTTGAAGGAGTCCCATAGCATTCTTCTTGCAGTAAACATGCAAATCTGGCATTCAAAACAGTCTAAGTTGCTTTATGTTGTGCCTATTTGCATGACTTTTAATGGCAAACAGTAATAAAGTGTAACCGAATCCTCTAATCCTAAATGTGTCAGACTTTGCTGCAGAGAAATGCATTGATAATAGACTGCACAGTTTCGTAGGAGGAACTGTAGGGCAGAACTTGCAGACTGCTAGAAGACATGAACAGACGCTGGGGGGGACACAGGAGGACAGAAAAAGGACACTGAGGCTTTACTCTCAGGATACCTCAGGTCTTACCCCGTGACCCATGAGGTCTGGGTAAACGACTGTACCTCTGAACCTCCATTCCCACAGCTAAGGTTGTCTGTTCCCAGGGCCATGGAGGCCCTTGAACGCATTAAAGCAGTGACAGAAAAGGCAACACAGAAGCCACAATTAGCTCTTGGCTCTGTCCCAGCCTTCCTCCTGCTGCCAAAATCTGTGTTGGTACACACAGGGCTGTGGGCTGAAAATCATGCCAAGGAGGGGATGAGGTGGTTTTGCTTCCTTTAAGGATGCCCTTTCAGTGAGGCGACCAGCAAGCAAGAGGGAGTGGAGACCCCAAAGGCCAACACAAGGCCGGCGTAGGCTCTCCTTTGCTAGGTGTGGCAGATGGCAAGAAAGGTGGCTACTTTCCACTGGGTCTAGCCTGGGGTGGGAGACCATGTACTTTTACCAGTACTTAAAAGACATCTGTGGTGTCCTTCTCTGGGGCAGCTCTCCTGAAGAGCTCACCACAGGCACATCCCCAAGCCCACCAGAAGGGAAAGACTCAGCACCACCATTGTCCACTGTGAGACCCCTAAGGTTCTCTTCCTGTGTCCAAAACTTAGTAAGACACACTATGACGTGCCTCTCAGGCAACCCCAGCTAGAAGTGGAGGCAAGGTGTCTTCTTCCAGGGAACAACACCTTTGTGGCACCCAGAGGACTGAGGGAGCCATGGACAGGCAGGCCCCGGCCTACGCTCGCTCTGGGGGGTTCCTGGCCGTGGAGGTAGCACAGCTCCTGAGGTGGCTAGCGGGTGAGCTTGTGCACAAAGAGCTTCGCCCCAGAGTGGTTGCTACTACTCAGGCACCATTCAGTCAGCAAATATTCCTCACGCCTTCCAAAGCTAGTTTCACCTCAGCCTGCAGCACTGCCAATTAATGAGAGAACAAATTAAACTGTCATTACTTTGGTTTAATTCTGTAATTAAAGAACTTCAAGAGGCGACAGGCTCTAAATAATGCATGCTTTTGTCAGAGGAATGTGGAGTTCTGGGCAAGGGGAAATAAATAAATAAATAAATAAATGAATAAATAAATAAATAAACGAATGGGGAAGCTTTAGGGGAAGGAGAAGAGGTGCAGCAAGGATGTTTATCCCTAAAACACTGGAGGGAGGGAACAACCTGGCAATAGCTGAAGGACTCAATTTGTTTCTGAATTAAGGCTTCAGCTATGGAAGGCAGGGGGATGAGTGCAGCCCCTCCCCTCCTCGCATCTGCCATAAACAGGAACAGAGTCCTGAGTAATTCAATCGGTGGCTTTTCCAGTTGACAGGCAAAGCACAGCAGTCATTCTGACATCTGCTGCTTGTGACTCTCCTTTTTATGTCAGTTCAGGGGAGAAAGAAAGAAAGAAATGGAACGCATGTGGCACGTAAATTTTTTTAAATGTGTGTCCCTCATCCAGCAGACCACGCAGCTGCCACACGCCACAAACCTAATGAGGTTGTTCCGTGCAGCTGGGGACAGAGGCAGGGTTGGGGCTGGCTGCACAGGATCCAGACCCAGCTTGGAAGACCCTGCCTCAGGCAAGATGAGGTTCCACTGAGCAGACCCAGCCCCCACCTCGGTGGGACCAGGACTCAAGAGGACAGGCAGCATGGGGGACAAGCCTGCACCCTGATACACAGTGCAGGAGGCCTGAGTTAGGAACCAGCACCAAAGCTTGCAACTCCAAATTAAATAAGCTACTGGGATGTTTTCTTCTTGTCAAGCACTAATGTTTTCATAAATCCCATACACAATATAATTGCTGTGTCCTGATTCTCTGAATCACACAGAGAAATGGTATTCAGACACAGCCTCTGCTTATGTTTCTATTGGCCACGGAACCCATTGAAACATTATTAAATGGGGCTTTTTTTTCCCCCTGTACTATCTCGAAGTTCCAAGAACAGCTTGGAGGTTTCCCTGAAAAGGCTGGCAATGTACTTAGTACACAGAATAGCGGCTGCTTTACAAACTGCACACTTTTATCTGATTACTGCCCCGCCGCATTCTGCCAGCCACGGGATTAAGAAGCAAAAGAAATTACACTGACGGGAAAGGTTCTGAGCAACAGGTAGAAGGCAGGAATTGATCTGGCTTCAAGACCATTGTCAGGGCAGCAGAGATGGGTCATCTATACAGTTTGTCCAGCACATGAAGCTATAGGGACATAAACTGACTCTCACAGTACTGAAAGATTTTTTTTTTTAATTTACATTGCTAAATGTGGCAATTTTCCCTTAGTAGCCTAGGAGTCCCAGCCTCCGGTTCACAGTCACCTACCCAGTACCTGTCAGACTGCCGGGAATTCAGTAAATGCTTACTGAAAACTGGCTCTCTGGTTGAGCGAATGCAGAATTTGACTCCTGGGCCCACAGAGCAGCACTGTGAGGAGCTCGCTGGCCCCCGGCAGGAACATCCTGACTCAAGGGCCCGTTTGTCAAGGGGAAGCTCAGGATGCACAGCAAAGGAATTTCCTCATCTTCACCTAAACAAGCAGCCGGAAGCCAAGGAGCATCAGTGCTGCCCGGCTTGCCCTGCACTTTGTAAAGCAAGGGGCTCCCTGCACTCTGCTTCCAGGGCAGAGAGAGGCTTCTTAGCTATAAACGAGGAAATACGGTGTTCCATGCAGGATTCCTGTGAGGACTGTGGGTCAGGACTTGCACACAGTAAGCGCTCAATATAGGAACACAGCTACTGGGCGTCTGCACCTCCACCAGAACCTCCCTCCTAGCCACCTCACCGTTTTGGCAATGATACGACTGGAAATAACAGCCACTGATAGAGTTAGCTGTGATAGCTTGGGTACCTTTGGTGGCAGGCTAGGAAGGAAAACGTGTGCACACACTTCTTCAGGGAACCCCAGCCTTCCCACAGGGCAGAGCCCTGCACCCATAACTCATACCCTATTTTCAACCCTTGCAGAAAGGTTCAGCTAAGACACTGCCTGGGAAGGACCCAAACTGCTTCTGTGAGGAGAATGCTTAGCTGCTGAGTATCTACACTGATAAACCAGACACCACAAATAAACAACCTAATGGTGCACGTCTCGGCCTTAGGAGGACAAGACATGCCCTCAACCAGAAGAGAGAGAGAAAGACAATCAGGTAAAAGCTAATGGAGTGGGGACGAAAAAGCAATATAAAGACTCTATGAAACTCAGAATCGGTTCTTTGAAAACATAATCAAGACTGACAAACCCTTAGGCTAAACAAAACAAAACAGAACAGAACAAAACAAAAGGTCCAGACCCAAACTAATAAATTAGAGGTGAAAGGGGGCACTATTGAAGTAAAGAGGCTCTTTAGGGAATACTTTAAAAATATATATTCCAAAAAGATGGTAAATCTAGAAGAATTAATACATTCCTGACATATATGACTTACCAAAATCAAATCAATATAAACAACTTAACGGTCTATAAAAAGCAGGAAACTGAAACAGCAAATAAAGTCTTTAAAAAAAGGACAGAACCAGAGTCCCTGCTGAACTCTACCCCACCATGAACTATCCCATAAAAAACAGAAAGGAAAAGAACACAAATAAATGTCTCTGTGATGTGCATATTAATTACCCAGAACCAAAACCTGATAAAGTCACATCAGAAAGAGAAACTATAGACCAATTTCCCCAATGTCCACAAACGCAGCACTTCTTAATACAACATTTGAAAACTCAACTTGACACACATTTTTTAAAAAAATTCTACAGCATGATTCATCTAAGGACCGCAAGGTGACGGCTCAGCACATACAAACCAACAACCAGAAATAGAGACTCGCCAGAAATCCCAGGGTCGTCTTAAAGGACCCAGAAAGGGCCTTTGGCACAGCTTCATGCTATCTATGACAAAAAAAGTCATGAAGTTGAGGGACATACCTCATCATAGCAGGAACTATACCCCCCAAGCCTAAAGCCAACCGTGTGCTAACTGGAAACCACTGGATTCCTCCTCTAAGACTCAAGAGCAAGACAAGAGTGTCCAGGCCGCCATTCTCCTTCACTACAGTGCGAAAGCAAGAAGGCCTGAGGAAGAAACAAAAGGGGTACAAACTAGAAAGAAAGAAAGAAGTCAAAGAGCCCCAGTCTGCACATTTACCCCATAATTAAAAAGACCCTGAAGCTGACACCAGGAACTCTGAGATCAGATGGAGACTTCAGCAAAATCGATACACAAGAATTAGTGGTTTTCTATACTTCAACAAGGATGCCAAAAAGAAACTAGTAAGTACATTTTAAAAACTGCTCAGCATCCTTGTGCATGAAGAAAAATCAAAACAACTCTCAGATTCCCTCTCACTCAGCAAGAATGGCCAAAATCAGGCAAACAGACAAATGCTGGCAAAAATGAAGGGGTTTCATCACTGCTAGTGAGCGCGTGCCCCGGTGCATCCTCTGCGGAGTCACTACAGAGGTTACACAAACGCCTAGGAATAGAACTAACTGTAAGACCCAGCTAACCACACCTGGGTCTATACCCGAGGAATCTGTATCAGGATACTATAGAGATGCCTGCATATCCACGTTCATGGCAGAACTGTGCACAATAGCCAAGACAGAGAACCAGCATCCATGCCCTTGGTAGGTAAATGGATAAAGACACATTAGAGGGCTCTGGGAATCCTCAGCTAGTATCCACTTTTCTAGATGCCCAATACAAGAGCAAGTCTCTGCAAGCCCAGCTCTCCAACACTGGAATAGGAGGCAGACACAGAAAAATCCCAGGAGTTTGTGAGCCACACAGACTAGCGTACAGAAGAGAACTGAGACTCTGTGTCAAACAAGGTGGAAGGCAAGGGCTAACACCCAAGGTTGTCCTCTGACCCCACAAGTACGCAGGAGTGTGTACAAATCTGTTCATACACATATATACACATACATACACTACACACACACAAAACATTTTTAAAAAAAGGTTTGTGTGTACACACATGCACACACAATGGAGTTTTATTCCACTATAAAGAAGAATGAAATAGCCAGGTACAGTGGTACACACCTTCAATCCCAGTGCTCAGGAGGCTGAGGCAAGTAGATCTCTGAGTTCGAGACCAGCCCAATCTACATAGTGAATTCTAGGACAGCCAGGACTACACAGAAAGATCCTTCCTCACATAAGAGAGGAGGAAAGTGAAATTATGTCACTTACAGGAAAATGGATGGAACTGGGGATCATCACATTAAGCTAAATTAGACAGAATCAGATAGACAGATCTTGCATGTTTCCTCAGGAATAAACTGTAGATTAAACTAGGAAAGTATAAGGAGGCTGTACTGGCTTGTTTCGTGTGTCAACTTGACACAGACTGGAGTTATCACAGAGAAAGGAGCTTCGGTTGGGGAAGTGCCTCCATGAGATCCAGCTGTGGAGCAGTTTCTCAATTAGTGATCAAGAGGGGAGGGCCCTTTGTGGGTGGTACCATCTCTGGGCTGGTAGTCTTGGGTTCTATAAGAGCAGGCTGAGCAAGCCTGAGGAAGCAAGCCAGTAAGAAACATCCCCCCATGGTCTCTGCATCAGCTCCTGCTTCCTGACCTGCTTGAGGTCCAGTCTTGACTTCCTTTGGTGATGAACAGCAGTGTGGAAGTGTGAGCTGAATAAACCCTTTCCTCCCCAACTTGCTTCATAGTCATGATGTTTGTGCAGGAATAGAAACCCTAAGACAAATTGGTGCCAGAGTGGGGTATTCTCGTGACAACCTGACCATGTTTTGGGGAGAACTGTGGAAGAACTTTGGAACTTTGAGCTAGAAGAGCCATGAGGATGTTAAGAGCTCTGTGGAAAGTTCTGTAGGAGCTTGGAAGATAATGTTAAGAACAGTGCAGAAGTTGGAGGCCTGGCTTGTGAAATTTTAGAGGGAAGATTAAAGGCTCTTATCAGGGCCATGTTTTAATTGTGAAGATTCTGTGGTTTTGGTTAGCTGGGGCTGAAGAATCAGCTGTGATTAACAAGATACCAGAACCACTAAAGCAAACTTTTGTGTTACTGGAAATACTGATGCTGGTTAGCTGGAGCTAAGAAATTAGCGGTGATTAATAAGAGACCAGCATCACTAAGGTGAAATCTTCTGGGAAGTGTTTTCTTAGAGCACAGAGGCTGTGTTCCAGAGATAGCCACAGTTGTATTTTGTGCTGTGGCTGGACTTGGTACTGTGTAAGAGTCACCCAGGTGGTACTGGTTTTGAAGGCATGAAGGGGTCATGAAGAGCAGCTGAGGCTCGGCACTGTGAGGGGCTGTGGAAGGCCATTGGTGAAGGTGCAGCCTCAGTTTCAATTGATGGATCAGGACTGAAGGGATCATGCAAAGGAGTTGAGGCTTGGTGCCATGAAGAGAGCCTATGAGAGGCTATGGGTGAAGCCTAGTTACAGCGGAAGGCAGCAGTGTTTTGGAGATGCCTGTACCATGGGGTGATCACCACGAATAGCAACAGCAGTGGAGTACAGGCAGCTGGAGCCTAGAAGACAAGGTGTGCGCTACAAAGTGCAGAGCTGGAGAAGCGACCCAAGCCCTTGGAGGAGCCTAGAAGATCGTGAGTGGATCCCAGACACTGGACAGTGGAGTTTGATTTTGCTTTTGATCGTGACTGTGCCCTGATATTTTTCCCTCTTGAAGTAAAAAGGTATTTTAGTGGAGCCCACAGTTAAGAGGCTTGTAATTGTAAAAAGACTTCGTATTTTAAAAGAGATTGGATGTTTTAAAGGGATTGAAATTTCAATATGTAAGAATTTGCAAAGACTGTGGGCCTTTTAAAGTTATTTAGATCTTGGGGATGAATAAGAAAGTAAGGGTTGAGGCTTAATAGTGATGTGTTTGTGTGTCAAGTTGACAAGAGGTCAATTGTACTGGCTTGTTTTGTGTGTGTCAACTTGACACAGGCTGGAGTTATCACAGAGAAAGGAGCTTCAGTTGGGGAAATGCCTCCATGAGATCCAGCTGTGGGGCAGTTTCTCTATTAGTGATCAAGAGGGGAGGGCCCCGCCCATTGTGGGTGGGGCCATCCCTGGGCTGGTAGTCTTGGGTTCTATAAGAAAGCAGGCTGAGCAAGCCAGGGGAAGCAAGCCAGTAAGAAACATCCCTCCATGGCTTCTGCATCAGCTCCTGCTTCCTGACCTGCTTGAGTTCCAGTCCTGACTTCCTTTGGTGATGAACAGCAATGTGGAAGTGTAAGCTGAATAAACCCTTTCCTCCCCAATTGCTTCTTGGTCATGATGTTTGTTCAGGAATAGAAACCCTGACTAAGACAGAGGCACATGTGGGGGAGGAATCTGAGAGGACAGAGAATGGCAAAGAGAGAGCACAGGAGTGAGAGCACCTGGGGCGTGTCTTCTCTCAGGCAAACTACTGTCTGCTGGGGGGGGAGGTTTTTACGGTTTTGTTGTTGGGGTTTTTTGTTGTTGTTGTTGTTGCTGTTGTTGCTGTTCTTGGTGCTGGTGGTTTGGTTTGGTTTTTTGTTTGTTTGTTTGTTTTTGTTTTTTGAGACAGGATCTTACCATATAGTCCTGGCTGACCTAGAACCTTCTATATAGACCAGGCTGGCTTGGAACTCAGAGATCCACCTATGGAAGCTTCTGCTTCCTGAGTGCTAGGACCAAAAGAACATACTATACCTTGCTTATAGCATGTGGGGGGGGGGGAGGAAGAGAGGGGGTTGGGAGGGGGTGGCAGGGAACTATTGGGAGAAAGAGACCAAGAGACAAGGGAAAAATGGTAAATGAGGGAGGGATCGAATATGAGCTCAGTGCAATGATACACATATATAAAATGTAATTAAATCCATTCACTTATACATTAACCAAAATTTACTCTTTGCACTTGCCCTCTACCCTGGCTCCCTCTCCCAAGTCAGGTTTGACAGGCCTAACCTGTCCCCAAACAGCACATGACCACCCCCATCCAAATCTGCCTGTGTCTCCACTCTGCCATTACAGCTCCTAGGGAAAGGTCCCCCAACCCCACACCTTAGAATGTAGGAACTCTGCTAACTAATGACTAAATTGTTGAACAGAGTGCCTCCTATGTGTTCATGATGGTGATGCCAGAATGTTCTGGAAAACAGAGTCTTGTCTCTGACCTGGTTTTTGAACCAAATCAGGCAGGGATCTGTCTGTCTGCCTTGGCTGATTAAAGTGATGAACAGGAAGTAAGCACAGGCTGTTTTCTGGCCCCATATGGAGTCTTCTCAAAATGCCAGGGACTCGGTACCTTGACACAAATTCAGCAATAGCATCTTTAATCATTTCAGGGTTAATAAAAAATGTCAATTACGTTTGTCATCATGGTTATCCTAGGGGAACAATCCCAGCACAGACAATCTTTGGCCAAATGACAGCCTGCTCTGTTTGTCACAGGTCCTTTCAGCTGCCTCACTGATGAATTAATCGAGTTGGTTGCCTCCCCCTGGCTGGTCCGTTCATAAATAATCAAAAGTAATATGGATCTTCAGTAATATGGATCTCCCAAATAAGCCTGACCTGCAGATCGCTATCCCTAAAGAAGAAAGGCAATAAAAATTAGGGACAAGGCTCTAAGTCCATCCGAAGGTGGATGCCTGCTTCGGAAGGGCGGTAAGACAGCAGAAGCACCAGGCTCCCCCCCCCCAGAAGGGCAGGCAGCACTCCTGTCTGCAGTGGAGTCCTCTGAGCCAGCTCAGTACAAATCCCCACAGGGCTCATCCCCTGCATCAGGCTCATCGGCTTCTCCCTGCTCCCACCCCCACCCCCCAACCTCATTATGGGGCTCCATTCTACAGCCAATGCAGAACAGGAGCTCAGAACAGCCTGGAGACGCAAGCCTCCTGGGGGCTCAAAGCCAGGAGTCTAGCGCCACCCTGCTGCCCGAAGCCAAAGGGCTGGCTGGCTGAGTGCCACTGGTCTACACTGGAGGAGGAGGGGTTCGCAGCCAAGGAGTGCTGGAGTGCTCCACTGGACAGGAGCAAATGCACCGCGAGAACACTGCCTACAACTGCCTCAATGAAACATTCTTTCAAAGAGCATCGTGGCGTGAGCAGGACAGGGCAGCTCTCCACATCAGTTCTTCACAAGGAGTCCTGTCTCGGAGACATGGATTTGAGCCCTGGGGCAAACATCCCACCTTCCCCTCAGCATCTGAGCACACTCTGACTATCCCTCTTAACAACAATGCTTTACCAAATCCTCAGACATTCAAGTCATTTGTATTTTCAGAGAGAACATGGACAGCGAGAGAAATCCGCAGCTATTCCCACAGCTGGTGTTAAAGCTGTAGCCATTCAAAGGGTTAAGCTGAGCACAACTCCTCAGAGATCACTGTTAGCTTCCTTGCCTTGCTGTCACATAAAACGTGTCCACCCCCACACGGCAATTGAGAGATGCCAACTGTCCTTCCAGAGAGTTCTGTTGCGAGTGAGAAACCCAGATGACACACTTCTTCCACAGCCCAGCAGTCATTAGGTTTACAAGTTCGCTTTCATGAGACAGGCAAACCTTTATTCTGACAGCTTCCCTCAAGTGCTGGCAGTCCTACCTCCTTCCTAAGCATTAAGATCTCGTGAATGGCTACAATGGTGGAATATACTGTGCCAGGCTGCCCTTCACTCATTCCTATTGGCAGCCAGCCATGTGATCTGCAGGGCTGAGATGGGACCCGTGGATGGACCTGACCAGCTAGAGATGCCCAGGCAGAGCCTCCATGTTGGGAGTGTCTGCCTGGGTCAAAGCCTGACAGCCATGCCTTACGCATGCTACTTATAACCAGCAACCACCCAAGATGACATAGCGCCATGCGTCATCAGCAAGTAAAGGTCAAGAGGAGAAACGCCACCTTCCTAGGACACAGAAGGTACCCAAGAAGGGTCTGGCCCACTGCTCCATGCCATGCTGCTGAGTGGTCTCAGGGCAGGGTAACCTAGTCATGAGCCAGAAAAGCACAGGCCTCACGAGAGGTCTAGAAGTAACGACAATTTGGAAGACTGACTATTCTGAACTCAGATCTTAGCTCTGCCTGTTACCAGCTGTGTGGCCCTAAGTCTCACACTATACCTCTCTGAGTCTTCCTTTTCTTAGACGTAAGATAGAGAAAATGTATGGGACTTTATGGGGTGGCTGAGAAGATTTAAAAAAGGCTAAACATGATGTAAAGTCACCGGCCTGGGCCTTCTTAGTCAACTGTGCTAAAAACAGGCTTCAAAAGAATGAGCTTAAGAGTCAGACCCACGTCCCAGCACTGAGGAGGCAGAGGCAGGTGGGTCTCTGAGGCTGAAGCCAGCCTGGTCTACAGAGTCTCGGAAAAGAAAGAAAGAAAGAAAGGAAGGAAGGAAGGAAGGAAGGAAGGAAGGAAGCAAGCAAGCAAGCAAGCAAGCAAGCAAGCAGGCAGGCCTAGGCTGGCTCAGCTCCCCATAGCTATGGGGCAGTGCAAGGGTTAAGGAGCTGGTGTCTAGCACAGAGGGGCTGTTCAATAAGAGCTCATTCAATTCTATTTGACTTAATTAAAAAACCTTACTCACAGCCCTGGGAAGGGCAGGAACACAGAGGGCCAAAGCTCCAAGCTGAAATCCATCTGAAGCTATAAATCCCAAGCCCGCCAATGGTGCATCTTCTTACTAAGCGACAATATTATAAAGCTCTTCTGAATTCCTAGCAATGTTTAAGAGCCATGTCTTCATCGGGCTGAAAGCTGTTGTCAAGTCACAAAGAACTTGAAGGGGATCAAAAGACAACTGATGAAAAGGAACAGCGGAAACCAAGTTTACCGAACATATCAAATGATTCCGAGGCCGTGCCTGCCTTTGCAAAGCTCCTCCAAATTACACTTCATTATGAGACTCGGAAATTAGACACCAGTAACCAAATGAGAATGCCAGAACACATAAATATTTACATAATCGTCAGAATGATATTCGTCTCCTGTGCAAATCAACCTACCACTTTGTTTCTTCTTATTAACTCAAGTTTAGAAATGGGACAATCGTGTGAAATGGGGCCCTGGGGATTGCCTCCCCAACTTAAACTGTTTCCTTTCTGCCTTTCAGAAAACAACAGCGTGTCAAGAGAGAACATCACCAAGGAGCAAGCAGGAAGGAGGCCTCGTCTGCCTCCTGCAGGACTGGGAGCAGCACCAAGGGGGGAGACGTGGGGTGTGGAGGTGGGGGCAGCAGGCTACGGAAGGACCAGTGGAGAGAGCGAAAGTAGAAGCAGTCTATGTCCCGACACAGGATGCCAGGCCTGCTGCCCTAAGCCTATACCACGGCTCTCAAACCAGGGATTCCAATCCCTACTTCACAGTGAAGGGACCAGAGGAGCCAGAGCAAGAAGCCACCACGCCCAGGCCACATGCTGGAGAAGGCCAAAGTCATGGCCGGGAGCTTTCTCTGCCTGGCTAATGCTACTTCTTGGGTGCTAAAAGCAACACTGGAGTGAGGTTTAACTCTTGGAGGCCACCAGGCTAATTAATACCTAGGTAGTGGACCTTGCTGGTGCCTGCTGTGGAGTGTCTGAAGGAGACACTGGGGCAGAGGCTGCATGACAGTGAGAATGGAAGTAGTCAGGTACTCCTCCAGACTGGCGCAGCCCGGAAGGAAGTCCCTGTGCTGGGCCTGTCTCTCCTCTCTTGCCATCCTCTCCAGCCTCAGCCACGTTCAACAAATAGGCATGAGTCCTGGATCTCGCTAAGCCCACCACAATGCACTAGGGAGCCCCATGTGGTCCAGTCCATGCTTAAAGTACTCCAGAGTCTAATAGGTGGGACTTTGTTGGGTCACATTCTCCAAAACAAGTGCCAGGGTGGGTGATTTCCAGGGGTGGGACCTCCACCCTTTCAGAGAAGGGGTTGTATGAGGGGTTAACCAAAAGTTGGGGCAGCAATCAGGATGTAAAGTAAATAAATACAATTAAATGAAGAAGAAGAAGAAGAAGAAGAAGAAGAAGAGGAGGAGGAGGAGGAGGAGGAGGAGGAGGAGGCGGCGGCGGCGGCGGCAGGATGGGTCCCTCAGCATATGGTGCGGCAGTTGACAGCAGTGGCATTCACACCAGGCCCTCTGGAGGCTCCCAGGTGGACTTGTCACCTCTACCACAGAGGTTAGAAGGAACAGACTTGTTTTGGCCTAGGAGGTCCAGCCAGACACTGTTAGGCACAAAACAAATGCCAGGGAACCCAGGGACGTGGCCTGGGAGAGCTGGAGGTCTTTCCTCCGGGGCACCCTGCACATGGCTCAGGAGGGCATTTACAGCCATGCTGCTACACGGTGTCATCACACGGGGATGGCTGCAAATCCACAGAGACGCCATTAAGATGCCATTAAAACCCCATTAGAACATCTGAGCCCAGGTAAAGCTATTTAACGCAGACGCAAAACCAACAGGGGATGAGTTCCAGAGTTCCAGCGAGCACTGCGATGTCAAGAAAGGAAGGCGAGCCCTCTCCAGCACCAGAGAACTCCAGACTCGCAGTTATGGCAAAGAGCCAAGCCAAACCTGGCAGCCGCCGGCTCCACCTTCAGCCCCCACGGAGTACAAGTACCGTTCCTCTCTGAGCACCAGAAGTGCCTCGCCTTGGGAGGCCTAGGAACTGAAGCTCAAAGTGGGACTGTCATACACCAGGCCAGGCAGAAAGGGTCCCAAGGATAGCCACAAACTGCGGTGTGCTGTGGCCTATGAGCAGACAAGAAGCACGCCCAGAAGCAGCGTCTCTTTTTCATTTTCAAGGGAAGACAGCTGAGGACCAGAGGACCCCAGTGCACTTGATGTACACATGGTCAGCTCACCCATGAGCAGGTGAGCTCCCTGCCTCCAAGTCCAGGCACCTACACCTCCTGACTCACAACACTAGCGCCAAACTCTTCCCGGTCCTAGACCTGTCTGTCTGTCTGTCTGTCTGTCTCTGTCTCTCTCTCTCTCTCTGTCTCTCTGTCTCTCTCTCTCTCTCTCTCTCACACACACACACACACTCACACACACTCCCCACACACACATACACACTCCCCACACACACTCACACACACACTCCCCACATACACACACACCCCACTCACACACACTCACACACATACACTCCCCACATTCTCTCTCTCTCTCCCTCCCTCCCTCCCACCTGCTCTGTCCAGCTACCCTGCTTACTGCATGCGCTCTACTCTATGAATGTGCATCTGCATGCCTCCTTACATGAGCCACAGCCTTCTCCCGTGGACACCAGGACAGCCAGGATGCTCACACTCCAAGCAGCCAAGAGACTGACTCTCAGTGGTTTCCCAACTGCTATAAGCACATATATGCTATTCTACAGCACATGACATCCACTCTGAAGCAGACACATGGTCACAGTTTCAAAGGATGAGCTAAAAATTAAGGATAAGAAGTGTCTTGAGATCTGTCCTAGGACACACATGGTATATGCTCACTGATAAGTGAATATTAGCCCAAAAGCTCAGAATAACCATGATACAACTCACAGACCATATGAAGCTTAACAATTAGGGAGACCAAAGTATGGATGTTTCAATCCTACTTAGAAGGGGGAACAAAATATTCATGGGAGGTAGAGGAAGGGAGGGACCTGGGAGAGAGAGGGGAGGGGAAGGGGGAAAGGGGGGCAGGATCAGATATGAGAAGAAACAGAAGAGAAGTACAGAGGGTCTGGAAAACAAATAGAAATATGTAGCAGTGGTGGGGGGGTGGAGAATGGGGGGAACCACTAGAAAGTCTTAGATGTCAAGGAAGCCAAAGGTTCCCAGGACCCAACGGGAATGACAGCAGCCAAAATATCCAATAGAGGGGAGATAGACCCTGTAGAGACCATTTCCAGTAGACAGGCATAGCCCCCAGTTGAGGGATGGGGCCACCCACCTATCTCAAAAATTCTAACGCAGAACTGTTCCTGTCTAAAGGAAATGCAGCAGAGACTGAAGGAAAGGCCATCCAGAGACCTCCCCTCCTTGGGAACCACCCCATCTACAGACACCAACACTATTACTGACGCCAAGAAGTGCTTACTGACAGGACCCTGCTATAGCTGTCCTCTGAGAGGCTCTGCCAGCACCTGACTAACACAGATGCAGATCCTCACAGCCAACCATCAGACTGAGCCTGGGGACCCCAATGTGAGAGTTAGGGGAAGGGCTGAAGGAGCTGAAGAAGATTGCAACTCTATAGAAAGAACAACAATATCAACTAATCAGACCCCCCAGAGCTCCCAAGGACTAAACCACCAACCAAAGAGTACACATGGATGGGTCCATGGCTCCAGCTACATATGTAGCAGAGGAATGCCTTATCTGGCATCAGTGGGAGGGGAGGCCCTTGGTCCTGTGGAGGCTTGTTGCCCCAGCATAGGAGGATGCTAAAGGGGTGAGGCAGGAATGGGTAGGTGGATGAGGGGGCACCCTCTTAGAGGCAAAGAGAAGGGATGAGGGTGTTGCAGAGGGGAGACTGTGAAGGGGGACAACATTTGAAATGTAAATAAATAAAATAACCAATTTAAAAGAAAAAAGATGTGTTGTAGGGAGCCCTTCCCTCCCTGAGGTTTCTGCATAGCTCCCAGGGGGTTACTGTGCTGCTCTTGGCATCTCAGGTACAGAATGAACTCCATAGGAAGGCCTAAGTGCACCCTCATGCCTAAGTCAAGCTCTGACAGCAGACAGCCTGACCTGGCCTCCAGGGCAGCGGGCATCTATGTAGTAGTGTCCATACTACCAACCTACCCCTCTCCCCACAAACACAGAGCCAGGCTCATGAGATCAGACAGGAGACACGAGGCCCACTTAGGGCCTCTATTATCTGTGCTATTACTGGCTCTTAGAGACACAGCACAGTTCCTGCACACCTAAATCACAGCCCAAATGGCCCAAATGGCCCAAATGATGGCGAACAATGGACAACACTGCAGCTACAGAAAGGATCTAGGCAGCTCTGAGGAGGACTAGTGTGGCCTGATTGGATGTATTGTTAAATGGAAAAAAAGCAAACTGTAGAAGAAGATCTATAATGTTCTACTTTTTATGAAGAAAGAAAGGAAAATGAGACTAGCCATTTGTGGGGATATGGTGGAAAAAGCCAAGCATAAGGAGCCTGGTTATCTACCTAGCAGGGGTAGGAAGTAGGTGGATGAGATCAAGAGATCTGGGCAGGGTGGGAGGACCCCTCTCTCAACAGAACTTTTTGGACTGGCCTGAGTTTGCAAAGTATCATGGAGGAGGGAGAGAAGGAGAGATCCTAAACAATACAAAGAGAAAAAAATGAGCCAAAGTGCTTTTCCAATGAGTAACAGGACCAGAGTGAAGAGAGAGAAGGTGGGGAGGGAGGAACATCTAAACGTTGAGCTGCATACTCTTAGGCCAAAGGCAAAACGCATCAGTAGACATCAGTAGATTGCTTCCTGCCCAGGTCAGCAACCCTGACCTCGTCTTCACAGGCTGGAACTGAACAACTCTACAAATGGCCTAAGAAAATGGGAGCTGCAAGAGAAAGCAGGAGGCGATCTGCTGTGCTGGAACAGAACTAGAGTCATCAGTGTGCAGTTGTGGGTTTCCACACAACACATGTCCAGATCAGACAGCTGAGAAGCAGTGCAGTCCAGCAGCAGTGAGCACGGCTATGACCCAAACCACTGCTTCCAAATGCCTTGCTCCACTCAGACGAACCAGGGCTCCTTGAACATGGCTGATTGTAGAACTCAGGCAGAGAAAGAGCAAGTGGAACATCACACACACACACACACACACACACACACACACACGTACTCAAATGATGGATTCATCTCAACTAGAAAGTGAGCTGGCATAAAGGGGCTTCATTAACCAAAAACGGATACAGTGTATCATTAAGCTAAGAGTATAGGGAGTCCACAGAGATACAAATTAAATAAATAGACTGCTGGGAAAAGAAACAACTCTTTGCAGCCAGCAAGCAATCTGAGAATTAGAAACTGCCTTTTGAAAACCATTATCAGAGGTCTGGCTCCTGTAAGAAGAAAAGCAGCACCAAACCCAACGGATAGAAGTTTGGGAACTAGCAGAGCATGTATGTAGACCTAAAGTGTCTCCTATATAGTTTTTAATGTGGAAGATGCCATCAATAGGTCTGACAGTTACAGCACCCAGACAGGATGTTCTTAAAGTACACAACAGGACCCAAAACATTCCTTCCCAAAGTGCAGAATTGGAACCCGATCACAAGGAAGCACAGGGCAGAGCCACAAAGGTAACTGTGCCCTCTGTGTGTGTGGACGCTATGAGACACAGAAGCTATCCATACCAAAGGAGACAGAAGGAGGGGCAATGTAGGGCAGCAGGCCATGCGCTCCCTCTGGCTGTTCCCTCAGGATGTCCCTGGTTTGGAGGTGGGTAGGGCAGTACAGAGCTCTGTCTAGCCTGCAGTGAGCCTTGGGTTCCATCCTCAGAGTCACATAATTGGGGTGGCCAAGGAGGTCTTTGAGCCTAGCACTACTCCACTACTGTGCTGGCTAGTTTTATGTCAAGCAGACATAAGCTAGAGTCCTCTGAAAGGAGGGAGCCTCAATTGAGAAAATGCCTCCATAAGATTTGGCTGTAGGGTATTTTCTTAATTAGTGATCGATAGGAAAAGGCCAGCCCACTGTGGGTGGGGCCATCACAGAGCTGGTGGTCCTGGGTCCTATAAGAAAGCAGGCTGATTGAGCCACGAGGAGCAAGCCCGTGAGAAGAACTCCATGGCCTCCGCATCAGCTCCTGCCTCCAGGTTCCTGGTTTCTGCCCTCACTGCTTTTGACAACGAACTGTTATATGGTACTGTGATTAGAAATAAACCCTTTATTCCCCAAGTTGCCTTTGGTCATGGTGTTTCATCACAGCAATAATAACCCTAACTAAGACAACTATGTAGCAAGTTTTGAGTCAGCTAGCATGGGCTAAGTAAAACTGGCCCTCAGGAAAGAAGGAAGAAAGGAGGGAAGGAAGGAAGGCAGGGAGGGAGGGAGGGAGGAGAGAAGGAAAAAGGAAAAGGGAAAAGGAAAACATCTGTAAGACCACTGACAAAAATGTCGGGAAGGTGTGCACACAGTGGATTAGATGCTAGGGTGGAAAACTGTGCTGTGGCTGTAGAAGAAGCTGTCTTTCTCTAAGAGACCTACACTGGAGTGTTTAGAAATAAATAGTCTCCAGTGGTACTCTTTAGAGTTCAGAGATGTGTGTGAACATGTATCAATAATACATATACCCAGGGTATGAAATGAGGCTGGCACTTGGAGAATTTAGCAATGAGTCTAGGAGTGCTCCGTACTATTCTTGTGAGTCTTCTGTAAGTTTGAAATATGTCAACGTTTTTAACAAGAGGAAGAAAGGACAGAAGATGGGTTTGTGTGAGCTAGTAAATTTGCTAGGCTTATTTGTAAGGTCTCCTTTAGCACACTACACTTTTGAAAAAGTCAGCCATTGTGACAGTGAGCTTCCAAAAAGTAATAATAAGAAGAGTTGACTCTTCAAGGAGGATGATAACTGGGTGCTTGCTACACAATGCAGCCGGGCTTCTGAGAGCATCTTCCCTTTCCTGCACTGTCTAATTCCTTTTTCTTCAGACTGCAGCTTCAGCAGACTTCCTAACCCAAGTGCGAAGAGAATGAAGCTCTCGGATTCGCCTCAGGTTCCCACTTCAACCACTGTCATAACTTGCAGTTTTCTGACACTGAACTTGGGGATGCTCAGGGTAGCATGTAGATGGCACTCAGAAGCAGCATTTGGAGAAGAAAAGCACTCATCTTTGAGGAAAGATTGCAAAGGAATTTATGGATAAAATACAGTCCTATTTCTCTAGGCCAAATCGCTCTCTAAGCACCGTGTGTGCTTCGCATCATCCTTAAAATTAATTCAGCTCTTATGGATTTCTCCCAATATATAAAGAGGGAGATGTTAATAAATAATCCTTTAACTGCCTTTATCAAATGTATATTACTTTTAATTTGAATTAAGCAAAAACAAACAAAAAACCAATTTCTTTTAGTTAACTAGGGAATTGAAGTACCTTGCCTGGGCAGTTATGATTCTAGAAAAATTCTTTAGAAAATATAATTAAGTCTAAATGCTCTAAAACTACTGGTCTTATCAAAAGTTATTTTATTAACTGAGGTGCCAAAGGTAAAGATACTCAATCAATCCATGTCAATGTTTTAATGTCATGCATTAATTAATCATGCTAATAAAATCAGAATGTACCTAATCACGTGTCAGGGGCCAACTGCAGTGACAGGTTAACTGGCTCAGCAGAAATGGCACTGACTGAGCTCTAGAAGTGTGGTTAACGTGTTCTCTCATTGACTCACTCAGACATACTTAAGAAAGGCTGATCACGTGGGAACCCAATACCAGAGGGAAGCCCTTCTCCAGTGCTAGGTCCCAAGGCTAACGTCAGGGCATCTTGAGCATCTCCAGAGTTAGTGGCCAAGATGACCCACTGAGGAGGGGAGTGGGCACCCTCCCCAGGGCCCTGGCTAGGCATCCCAGAGTACAGTCATAGTCAGGGACCATGGGGCACGCTTGCTCTGTGCAGGCTCACCCTAGCACGACCCACTTCCTGGGACTACGCAGCACTGACCCCTTCTCCCACTCAGCAAGATGCAGGTCCCTCCCCGGTTATCCATAGCAAGCCACCCGTGCCTTCTGTGCTTCAGTGTCCCCTGCGATGGAGGCAGCACTCCTTGTATAAGCTGGGGGGTTCAGTACACAGCCAGTCTGCACAGCATCCAGTCTAGTTAAACCAACACTCAGTGCGTCAGCAATCTCTATGCCAGACAGACACTGTTTCTTCATTTGTTTTGCAGTGCCAGAGGCAGAACCAGGCCTTGAGCACTCTATACAGATATCCCACCACTGCCTAGATCCCCAGCTCTCACTTGAGACAGACTCTCACACTATAGCCCAAGTCAGCCTAGAATGTACTAAGTAGCCAAGGCTGTGCTGAAACTTGTAACAACCCTCCTGCCTCAGCCCTCCGAGGACTGGGAATATTGACATCCAGCTCTAGAAGCGGACACACTGACTAGACAAACACTGCTACAAACACACACTGAGAGTCTGAACTGAGTCTCATCCAAGTCAAACGTTACAGTTTCTGTTTCAGAAGGGGGGAGGGAGTGTCAGAGAGTGGAGGCTTCAACCAGTAGGTCTTGTCTCTAGCCTTCATCAGAGTGGTATACTCATCAGAGTCAGCAGGCAGAGCCCAAGCAGCTCAGGATAGGAGGTCACCTGCCCCAAGGGCTCCTGGGACTTTGGGATCTAGGTAGCACCTCTGAGACCAGTTCTATCTCGTTGTTTGTAATCTTTCAGACTCAGTCACAACACAAACTCACTGAGATCCTCTGAGGACCAGGCAATATCTGGGTATGCTTAGGGTCATATCTTTCCTGAATTCCTACACCAGAGTCCTATATGGCTGCATTTAGAATAAGCTTCTAAGGATATAATTAAGTGATGTCCTAAGACTGGGGCTCTGATTTCATGGGGTTCATATCCCTATAAGAACAACCATTTGACATAGGATGTGAAGTGTGATAGATACCCCTGCCCAGTGCGCACACGCACGCACACACACACACACACACACAATGCAAAGGCCTTGTGAGTACACAGTGATCCAGCAGTTTTGTACAACAAAAAGTTAGGCCCCTCCTGAGGTCAACCCTGCTAGCACCTTGATGTCAGACTGCCAGTCTCCAAATGCACACACACGGTGAATCCCTGGCTTCCTGAGACTCAGAAGCTGTGTACACAAAGGGTTGCTAAGGCCTCTCTTACACTGGAACCTGGCTTACAAGTATCTCCAGAAGAGTTATGTTCTGCTATGTAAGAGGGACAGGTGGGTTTCTGAAGCCTTGTGATGCCCCTAAGACCTGAGAAATGAATCCTTTTCCTGTCTTTCCCTTCGGTCTGCACACCTACCTTAGAGGCATCTGTTTACCTCACAGGGTGGGAGCACAAGAGGCTGTGGCCTCTGCTGCATCACTCATCCCCAAGAAAGGAGGGGCCAGTGACAAGACAAGGGAGGCCCCTGGAGAAGGGGACAAGGTGCCCTGTACGAAGTCCAGGGTCACCGGGACGTATGGCAGGCCCTGCTCTACAGCCCTGACTAAGGCTCAGGGGATAAGCCACCTCAAAGTTTCACAAATGAGTGCCTGGGGCGAGGTGGAAAGTTCCCAGTGGCAGCGGTACTCTGATTCACCAAGGGCAGGATCTGAGAAGGTTGATGGGAAGCGAGGCTGACATGCTTGCTGGAGAAAACTGCATTAGATGAGTCATGGCGGCTCGGGGGATAATGATGACGCCGACGCCAAAGACACCAAAGGAAGCTTGGTGATACTGCTGTGTGAGAGGTAGGAAGGAAAACAACTCCATTTCATGAAATTAATTCCTATGAGATTTTAAATATGAATGTGCAACTGAATTAAAGTTCTATTCGAAGAATAAAAGTGGAGATACAGTACTTTGGAAAGAAATGTCTCGGATTTTAAAACACCCGACCTGACAGAGAGAGAGTGCAATGGCTCCTCACACGGGCAGCTATGGGGAGGACACCTCCCAGGAAGAAGCACCAGGCCTCAGGAACCTCAGACAGCAAACCCCAAGGATTCTCCTGAGTAGCACTGGGATGAACTGAGGGTCCAAAATGGCAGCAGGTGGCACTCCCACTGAGACCTCCTGACTGACCAGCACAGGGGGACATCCAGTACTCAGAGAAGGAAACTGAGGGCCAGAGAGGCTACGCTGTCGGCCTGCACTCTCCGTATCATTGGCAAGGCCAGCAGTAGTACTCAGGCTGCCTGACCCTGACTTGCCTCACTGTGCACACTGTGTCCCCTGCACTACCTGGAGGTGGGCTGAGTAGGTTGGACCTGAGGACAGGACAACACAGCCTCCACTTCCTGTCTTGTGCTGAGCCATCAATGCTTTGTCATATGCACCAGTGGCTTCAACACTTTGGTTAGAGCACATGACAGATGCTTCCTAAGGGGAAAGTGACCTTAGGGAAATGTTCCCAGGAGAACAGTGATCTCTCCCTGGCAGGGGAACCAGGGGAATAAAGGAAGAATACTGGGTCTTCTCAAGAGAACCCCCTACCCTTCAAAGAACCATCAGGATCAGAATGGCAGTCAGAGCAGTACCAGTTGCTTTCCTGGCAGAGAAACTGGTCTCAGCACTCTGGGCTGGAAAGGAGAGGGCTGCAGAAGTTGCCCTCCCAGCCTGCCTCTGGGTTCCTTGCATACATGGAGCTCAGGGTGTCCGTGAACAAAGCCAGACACCAGCCTTGCCCAGTCTAGCACTCTAGCCAGCTCTCCCACAATGGCACCGGTCCAGACACCCTGAGCTTGCACTTTGACCTAGACTAGTTTTCCATGGCCCAGGAAGGACACTAAGTGACAGGATTCATCTACTCAAGAAAATGAGGCCTGGAGCCCTGGAGTATACTTTCCCCTCTCCATTGTCTCCAGCTCAAGCCTGGACTGCCACAGCTATCCTGCAGGGGCAACACAAGACAGCTCCTTCCTGCAGTATCCACAACACTCCAAACATGTGCCACCTACTGTGATCACACCAGGGTAGAGCAGTGAATAAGAAACACAGGTTCCCTTCCTCAAAGTCATCAGGAAATGGTCCAGGTAGCACCTAAGTGCTATGATGGAGGCCCTTCACGGCAGAGAAAACACAGAAGCAGGGAGGTACTGGGGTGGGGGGCTGGGGAGTCAGGGAGGGATCCCTGGGCAGTGTGCACCTTAGACGGGTAAGGAAGGAAAGATGCAGCTGGGAAGACGGAAAGAGACAGCCATGTCATGAAGGAAAAGACACAGCTACAGTCCCAGGACTTGGAGGTGAAGGCAGAAAGATTAGGAGGTCAAGGTCAGCCTGGGGAACACTGTACGTTGGACACCAATCAGAGCAACATGAAATTCTATCTTTTGAAAAAATTGAATAGGTAAGTAAAGGCTTGTGACACAAGCCTCTAGAGGAGGTAGAAGCCAGCCCAGTCTACATAGCAAATTCCATGTCAACCACAGCTACACAGTGAGAGCCTATCGTGAGTGTGTGTGTGTGTGTGTGTGTGTGTGTGTCTGCACACACGTGTGCAGCAGTGAGGTGAGAGGAGAGACAAGAAGGATAAGGAAAGACCTTGGGGGCTCGGAAGACATACTGAGGAGTCATGGCTCTGTTCTGGAGGGTGAG
>BTHU01000012.1:123692900-123776948 GCA_036184795.1 Tokudaia tokunoshimensis | reverse complement strand
CCCGGCGGCCCTGTGGACTGCCGCCCTTAGCGGGAGGGGAAACACTCGCAAACACCCTCCCATCCGCCCCGCCCCCTTGGCGAAAGGGAGTTCGGGAGCAACCGAACCTGTTAACGGAACTTCGGCCCGGAGGCGGGGCCAGGGCGCCCGTCGTTCAATCACAGCTCTAGCGTGGGCGAGATCTAACCAATCGAGTCTTCGGATATGGCTCCGCCCCTGTTGCTCATGTCCAATGACTGAGCAGTATCCTGGCTGGAGGGCGGGTGAGCGGCGGGGCGGAGCCGCACCGAGGCGTGTGAGGTGCGGACCAATGAACGGCGGCGGCGGCGCTCCGTGGGCGGGTCCCAGGGGCGGGCGGAGCCGGGTTGGGCCTGGGCGGCGGGGCTGTCTCTGGCTGCCGTCCCGCCCCTCCCGTCCGGCCGCCGCCGCCGCCGCCACCGCCGCCGCCGCCTGGGGGTTGGTTGAGGCGGACGGTGGGGTCCTGGCCGGAGTGTGGCGCCGCCGCTGCGCGTAGGCGAAGCGGGCAGGTGAGTGCGGACGGCAAGCTCCCGCGTGCGGCCCGCGGGCTGAGGGGACGGGGTTCCACCGCTCCTTAACGATGTGAGGCCGGGCGTGCGGGCTCCCAGGTCCGGTGGTCGGCCGCGGCCGAGCTCTCCGAGCCTGGGCGGCAGCGGCCTCCGAGGCCCGGCAGGCCTGTGCCCTGAGGGGACTCGCGAGCGTCTGCAACCTCCCTCAGCCACTGGGACGGGGGGCAGGCGGCAGGTGCAGGGCGCGGCCTGGGCGCGGCCTGGGCGCCGCCCTCGGGTGCGGCCGGGGCCCGGAGCGCGCGCGGGGCGCTGGGACTGCGTGCGGCGGGCCGCAGCCTTGGTTTCCTTCCTCCGGCGGCGGGCGCGCGCGGCTTGGGGCCGAGGCGCCTCTGCAGCTCTCTGTTGCCCATCGGGAGCCCGGCCCCCGCGCCTTGTCCTCCACTGCCCGCTCGCAAAGGCAGGCGTAGAAAATAGGTCATGTTTCTTCCCACGCGCCCCTGGCCGAGGTCCACACGCGACGGGCGCGCTGCGAGAGAGAAGCAGTCAGTGCTCTTGGAGTTTGCCATTCCGATTTTCAACTCTTCCTCCTCGCGGCTGCAGCCTGGGCATGCGACTCTGCCTCTTCTCCCTCGTCGCCACTCTTGGAGAAGGAGCTGATTAGTGACGTGCGCCACTGGCTGCCAGGGGCCTCACCCCCTCCGCGTCGTGTCAGGAGAGGACGTTGGTGCGTCTCAGAAGTGTGCACGCGTTGAGGATGACTCGGGACATGCTGTGATCCATTTCTAAACGAACACGGTGTTGTTACCGAAGTAAACACACTTGAACAGGATGTTGGCAGTCATTTTACCTTACAGATCCTCAGAAGATTTGAGGTTTTAGTGATGGATGTAACAGAACTGCATCCAGGAAGGCTGAGGCAGGGGGATCATGAGTTTCAGGTCTGCCAGAGCTACATAGGGAGACTCTTTCGAAACCCACCAAAACTAAAACTAGAATTGGACCCTGAAAGAGTGGCTTTTTCATATGTAAGTGATACTGTCCCCATTTTCCCTTTCAAAAGCGATGCTGAGGGTGTATTTTAAATGAGTTTTAAACAGTGATAGTCTTGGAGAGTTTTAAGTGAACGCACCCTTAAAATACAGCAGTATAAAAGGATATTTCCTCTCCAAGTCAAAAGGTTTGTCTAGACTCACTGGAACCGTTATATTACCTACAGTGTAGTGTGTATGTGGGCTCCTACCTGTTGAGGCTCACTTTATAGATGGGTCTCTGGGGCGCTGTGATTGATATTTTGATGGAATTCCAGTCATTGGGAATGAGTTTTTCTAGGGCTTAAGAAAATAGTTTGCAAAGCCAAGTTCTGAAAAGCTACAGGAAAAAAAAAAATCCTACTGGGATTCTAAACAACCTTGGTCTTTATTCCCCTAACCCGTCTTTTCACTGTGTGGTCCTTTCTCTTGCTTGAGATCTTACTAATATCTGGATATGCAACTCTAGTTCCCTTGGAGGGAAGTGATTGCTGCTTCTCTCTCCTCTTTCACTGTGCAAACATCTCAGTGGAGCTGTGCTGGACTTGAAGATCCAAACATTGTGAGTTTCTGTTCCTTTTCTGTTTCTAAATGTCCAGTAAAATTCTCTCTGAAATGCTGTTAGCTAGACCTTGTCCTAGACTCTGTCTGGCTAGGAATCTAGCTCAGTGTTAAGAGTGTTTGCTTATTGTGTGAGGTGTGAGTTCAGTACTACGCATGTACAGGTCATTGTCATTGACTCTTTTTTATGTGATCCATATTTAGGCCAGATTTAAAGATGATTAAACCATTTCTGTAGAAGCTACATGATAATAAGACAATAAAGAGGTTATATTCAGTTTTTTATTGTTATTGTCCTGTAGGTAAATCACTAGAAAACTGTTTCTGTGTTCAGCACTATGGTGAACAGTCTAAACCTTCTAAATCTTGATCACACCTAAAAGAGAATGTTAAAACTGACAGTGCTCAACAAAAGTAGCACCAGGAGCAGCACATAGAGAAGGTTTGCTTGTAGTAAATCTAGTAGAGTCTCCCCAGTCCACAGAGGATGTCCATATCCCACCCTTAACTGCTTCAGACCTTATGTGCAGTGGGGAAGTGTTTGCATATAACTTACACACTACCTCTCTCAAGGTTCAAGTTGTTTGTATATTACTTCCAGTACTTATTACAATGTCTCTGCCATGCAAATAGTTGTCATACTGTGTCCTTCAGGGCGTAGTCACCAGAAGAGCATATGTTCAGTAATGGTGAGCTTCCGTCTGTCCCCTTACCTATTTCCATCTGCTGGTGGCTGAATCTGCAATGGAATGTTGGACTAATTGATGCTGTGTGGATGGAATGTGGGTAAACTGTGAGTGAGATATACTGTGGCTTCTGCAAGCAGGGTGAGGCTTTCCAAGTTTCTCAGCTGTTTTAGTTACAAAGTCTGTCTCAGTTTGCCTCAGAGGTAGCTGCTAGAAATGTAACTGTTGTGTAGTTTGCTGGAAGGTTCGGGGTCTTCAGAAAGTGGTGGCCTGCTCTTTGCTACAGAGCATGGTAATTTTCCTGGAGAAGACAACTTTCAGTGTTTTCTCCTCTTAGACCAAAGTCCTGGGAAGGGAGGCAAGCTGTGTTGCTCTAAAGAAGCAGAGGAACCACTGTTACAATTAGGTTATTTTAACATAACAGTGAATATATTGATCTGCTGCTCTTTGGGAGTTGCTGTGGCCAGGTACTTGCTTTTTCAATTAGCTCATGATTTTCATTATTATGTTTGGACTCACTTTCTGTTAGAGAAGGATATTTGGAATTGTTGTGTGTCCTTTTACTTAATCTATAGTGAGACCAATTCATTCTGATTTGTATTCAGCCACTTGAGATTATTAATTATAGTAAAGGTCTCTTATTTTTCAGGTTTTCTAGTTTGTACCTTTGCTGCTTTATTTTGCAAAATTGATTTCTTCTATTGGTTTTCATTTTATCTCTTCCTTATTTTGTCCTTAAAATTGGAGTTATTAATCATTTAGAAATGAAAATACTAATTCTACAGCAATTTCTCTCCATTAAACATTCTAACAACCTTTTGATTCTTTAAATTAATTTTTTTAATTAAAAAAATTAGTGTGTGCGTGCGTGTGTGTGTGCGTACGCGCGTGCGTGCACGCATGTGTATGTATTCCTCGTCTCATGAAGGTCAAAAAAACAAACAAAAAAAGGATTACCTAGAACTGGATTTACTACATGGTTGTGAGCTGCCAAATGTGGATGTCAGGAACCAAGTGTAGGTTCCTTGAAAGAACATGAAATGCTGTTATCTAAGTAACCATCTCTCTAGCCCCTTAGTGATATATTTTCTCTTACAAAGAAGTTGAGACAAAACTTAAGTATATTAATAGTCTTATGAAAAAAATTTAATTAAAAGAATATGCAATAACAGTTTTTTGTATTAAGTTTGTCTGGTAACTTAAGATAGAAATAAACCTCATAGACCTTGTTTCCACTTGGGAATATCCTCTAGGTTTTAGAAATAAACACATCATTAGACTAGGGGCACAAAACAGGTATCAACAAGTTTCAAGTGAAAAAAAAAAGAAATAAAATAATTATGCATAAAATTCAATACAAAAGACTTAGAATTTTTTCTTTTCTTATTTAAAATAGTGTCCCTGTTAGTAGAGACAAGGATTTTGCTGAAATTAGGCCTTGAAAGGAAACTGAGTGATTTCTGATTACCAGCCCAAAGTGAATGTTTAACCTTTGTCAAGTCTCACCTCAGTAATGGGCTTGGGGGGAGGGAGAGCAGATGAACAGAGCTAGAAGAAACGTTCTGACAGTCTAAGGAAATAGAGGTGGGATAGAGAGCACAGGTGATGGATGTCTACAGTAGTGCTTTTATATGTTTTTTTCTTTTTTATTGACGCATAAAAAAATTGCACATACCCAGAACTCAGTAATACTTGGTGTTTTAGGGTTAACACTGTCTGTGACTCTGAGTTTCAGTTTCTTTTTGAAGTACTGGGGTTGACCCCAGGGCCTCTCAGGCAAGTGGTATTAATCTCTTGGCCTTTAAAAAAGCTCTTATTCTGAGGTAAGGTCTCAGTAGACTGTGTTGTGTTGTCCTTGAACTTTTTGTTTGCTTGTTTGTTTTTCAAGACAGGGTTTCTCTGTGTAGCCCTGGCTGTCCTGGAATTCTCTGTCGAGTTTAAAGGTTGACTTTAAACTCAGAGGTCCACATGCCTTTGCCTCCTATCACTGGGTTTAAAGGCATCTGCCACCATTGCCTGGCTGGTCTTGAACTTTTGACTCTTTTGCTTCAAGTTCCCAAGTAGCTGGATGACAGACATGTACCTTCTACTACGTTCTCTTCCCACCCCTCTGCTCTCCCTTGGCCTGGCCTCTTCTTGTCTCAGTCTCCCAGTTCATTTTCCTTTTTTCTTTTCTTTTTTCTCTCTTTTTTTTTTGTTTTGTTTTGAGACGGTCTCTCTGTGTAGCCCTGGCTGTCCTGGAAGACCTCTGTAGACCAGGCTGCCCTCAAACTCAGACCTCTGCCTGCCTCTGCCTCCTAAGTGCTGGGATTATAGGCATGCACCACCACTGCTCAGCTCACTTTTTGTTTTAAAGATTACAGTTCATTAGGACGTGGTATGTTCTGAAAGGCATTTACAATTAAGAGGTTTTAACAATTTCAATTTTAGAAAATAGGCCTGACTTCAATGTCAATAGTTTTCTAAGTACAACTAAGAAAAAGTAAGAATTGTATGAATGAAAAGTACTATTAAAGTTGCTTTTACTTTTATTGGTTGTATTTATTAGTGACTAATGAAGTTTTTGGTTTGTTAATTACCGTTGTCATGGTCATCTTGGCTTCTGCAAGTTTTTGATCTTTAACAAGGATGTGAATTACAGAGATGAAGGAAGATTTGTCTGACTGGGGGAAGTTCCTTTATAAGTTTTGTTCATGTCCCATATTTAACTGAGGTCATTCCTGCGTACTTGGAAAAAGCAAGCAAAATAGCCTTATCCTTGGAAAAACCAAAGAGAAAAACCTTATGCCTATATATTTTGTTACTGCAAGAATATGTTGCCCTTTTGAACATCAGGGGTAGTTGTGATCATGGCGGAACATACAGTTGTATGTTATATCCTCGACACACAATTAGAATCCATGGTTGAGACGTACTCATGAAGCTCAAGCACCAGCTGAACTTATCATCTTATATAAATCAATTTTTCTAAGCAGCAGCTTTCTTATCTGTAAAGGAGTCATAATGATATTTGTCTCATCTGTTGTGTAAGATGCTCACCTGAGTCCATGATAGACAGTGTGTGCCCAGACCATGCACTTAGGATGAGAGCAGTCATTTTGGAAACTGCCACAACACATGGCAGGAATGATACGGTTCAGTAGCCTGGGATGTCTCCCTGAAGTAACCTAACAGCAGAATTACTGCATTCACTTGAATATTCAGGTTTAGTGTAGTGTACCTGTCTTATTGTACATAAGTTTATGTGATGAATAGCCTTATTTGATCTCTTATCTTAAAGACTATAATAGGGCTGTGTGTCCTATGAGACACACAAGAAATATACACAGGACAAGAGAATGGATTTTCTTGGTTTATAAACCACCTGGAACAACCTTACAAAAATTAATAAGATTTTGAGTTGAGTTCCAGTGGGGCAGGAGTCCCACTGAAGTATGATTCCCTCAGATTGCCTCAGAAGGGCTTTTGCTGCCCTGCTGTCTGGAGGGCAGTGTACAGAGTTTGTTCGATTGTGAGAAGCTGGGGAGGGTGGCATGCTATAAACCCAGAAAAGGAGAACATGGAAGCCATCTTCACAGAATTTGGACAGGTCACAGAGGAGTAGCTTACAAGTAAGAAACTGCTTCAGAAGAGAGCAGGCAGGACTGATGGCCATCAATAGCCTCCCTCCGATCAGAGGACTCCAGGACTGAGTGGAATGCTTCAGGTTGTGAGTTTGTTAGCCAGCCACATGTTTTCAGACTAGGGTCAGATGATGGATTGATGCATTGAGAGTCAATGGTGACATAATGTTGTACCTAAGGATTTACATAATCATCTGAAAGGTATCTTTCAGTCCTGATGCTCTGTAATTTTAGAATCTAGAATCTCATGTTTGGGGTATAAGTGGCTTCAAGGTGATTTAGCAGGTTATAGCTGTCCTGTCACCATTCAACACTGTTGTCTTTGTTTTAGAGAGGGCTGTAACAGAAGTGATTCCTGACTCCTTAATTTGTTATTATTTTTAGATGGTTGTTTTAAATAGGAGCCTCATGGGGACTGAGCATATTCCTTTCTTTGAAGGATGGTGTATATGACAGAACATCCTTTTTTGATGCAGCATATAGAAAAGGTAAAGCTAATCTCAACGTGCAGGTATTGTCCTGGTGGCAGGGGGCAGAGCAGAAGACAGCCCGAGGTTTAGCTCGGGTCACTGCTTCTGAGGACATGCATGGTTGTCAAAGAGATATCTTGGCAGGCTGGATTCAGGGGCTTACACTTTGTTCAAGTTAGTCACATGGTCACTAGTTCTTTCATAGATGTCACCTGCTCGTTCAGATAATAGCTTTTTACCAGAGAGGGTCATTTTTTGTCAATGACCAGTTTATATAATTCCGACAGAGACGGATTTAGGCTTTCCCCCAAGTGTAACAGACACTCCATTGTGTTCCGCCTGCTTGCCCAGTTGTCATGGTCTGGCTTGTCACTTGCAGGAAGAGATGGACACCTTTCTGTTTCTTCAGATCCCTCAATTTCTCAGCATGCTATTTGTCTACTGAAGTTAAAGTAATTAGACTTGGGCAGGCAGTTACTAGAGCTGTAGTGCTGCAGGCTGATGCGGTTGGTTCCCTCACTTTACTGGTGGCGTTCGGACATCCCCCTCCCCCCCCACCTGCTGTAGGGATGTAGCAGTCACTGATGGTGGCCCGTGATGCTGCTTCTGTGACTGCCACGGGGAGTCTGGAGTTCAGGGTTCGTCCACTCACTGTCAAGAAGCCAGGAGTTATCTCAGTGTGCTTATAATTTAACATCGGCTCAAAACCATTTATGCTGAAAAACAACCAGATGGTTTGAAATTTAGAATTATTGTTTAAATTTCTGGAAAAATAGTCATATTTTTGTGGAAAGAAACTTTTTTGAGTTCTCAAATTACTCTGCATATGTATGATAGTTCAAATTATTCTAAAAAGAGAATAAAACTTCCATCTATGTTTGTGTTGTTACTTAAGTAGCTGCTGAATCAAAATCTGTTCTTTGAACTGCTTGCTTGCCTTGGCGTCTTGATTCCTTTGAGTCCATGGCATATAGCACCTCCCTTGATTCCAGAGTGTTGTCCTGGTTGGTGGGTGCCAGCCATGCTGATGTAAGTTATTATGGTGTAGCATGCTGGGCTAAGCCAGAGTGTGCTTCTGGTATTATCAGTTCCAGTTCACCTGGCACCACAGGAAGCCAAGGCACCAGAATGAAGCACTGTGTCAGTGCAGTGTTTGGGACAGAAAATGTTTGTTGCTCTGTTTCCCAACACGTTCTGCGTGTACTTTCATTGTGATGTTTGATTCTCATGGTCTACAGAGTAGTTAGTGAAATGGGGACGGGGATGCTTCCTGTTCTTTATACACATTGCTGGCTTCACCCCCTCAGGTGCATTTTACAGCGGGAAGCTTGGAGCAGGAGGAAGCACATGAACAGCACCTCCTTCAGAAGACCTAGCTGCGAAGTTGGGTCAGTGCAAACCACATTGAAAAGCAGATGATGCTGGTCTGAGTTAGGTCTCCTGGGCAAATTGCCAAATAAGTACTATCAAAATGTTTGTTCTAGTTGCACTTAGTTCAAAGCAGCATCTTCAGGAAGAACTAATTGAAGTACAAATTTGTATTCTTTCCATTTTAATTATTAAATGCAAGTCAGTTTTTGCAACTGAATGTCCTCCATTAGTATATATGAGTTATACCGTGTAATAATGAGTTAAGTATTTAGCCCATCCTCCTCTAGCCATGGTCCCCAAAGTATGGTCTATTTAGTTCCCTGTATAGATTAGAATGGGAAATAATTCAATGGTGAAAGTTGTCAGTAGTCGCAGTTGTCCCTTCTTGCCAGTCAGCCTGCAATTTAATGGTTATGGTGTTTGTTTCTCTGTCTGTCACGTAGGGAGATGTCTGTACTGATTTAAAAGGGCCAGGCTTGAGAATCCTGTACCTTTTACAAACTTATGGGTGGTGAATGGAGATAGGTGGGTGGACTTACAGCAAGGCCTGCTTCTGTAGATGCCTCCTGAGAGTGAAACTCTGCTGGTTTCCCCAGCACCCTTTCCTTCCTTCCTTCAAGGTTTGTCAAAAAATAATGGATCCTGAGGACTCTGGCCTCAGTAGTAGATTCACTGTGCAGAGGCTGAGAACCCTGGAAACTTACCTTTCGGGTGGAACAGATTAAGAGATGGCCCAACTTAGAATCCTGTGCTTTAGGGAGATGTGTTCTGTTGGGAATCAAACAGTTACTCTCCTTCCCCTCTGTAAGTGGAGATTCTGTGTGGACCAGGGCTGATTACTTCCTGTCTCTTAGAGGCTGTGGGACTGTGGGAGGGAAGCAGTCCAAAGAAACAAGAGACCAAATCCTAATATGAACCAAACCTTTATTATCTGTTAATGACCTTGCCTTTGAACTTTCCTCACTGACCTTCATAGGAGTGATAGCTGCACAAAAGAGCTTAGAATTTCCTAAGGCCACTGTAGACGGTTTTTGCAGGGCCTCAAAGTATGTGGGAAACTGTACCAGAAGCCTAGACGAGACATGGCTGTGTTCCAGAACACAGACCAACCATGGAGCTGAGAAGTGTAAAGGACAGATAGAATGAAGCCAAGCAGGTAGAGTAGGGTGAGACAGTGCATCCTTCTAACTTATGGGAGGTCAGGTGGTAACCGTGAGCTGTGGATAGATGGTATATAAATAAGATTATGTATGTAAAGTTCAAGAAGAGGAAACTGATCAAGGGGAATAGAAAGAAGGTAAGCTAGTTGTTGCTTCTGGAGATGCCTGTAGACTGTAAAGTGCATGGTAGGTGGTTGGGGTGCACTGGATGGTCTCCTTACTTTACTGGAGGTGGAAACTGTGTGGCATATGGATAAGCCAGTGAAACTGTGTACTGTCCAACTGTGGACAATGGTGGAAGAGACTGGAGTCAGAGAGAGAAGAGTTGAACCTGGACTTTGGGGAGAGAGAGAGCGAGCACACGTGTGTACACACACACACTTCCAAAGGTTAAATTATGGGGTTTCCAAGTTTTATCTTTAATACATTTGTATCTATTAGTGTTTCTAGAAGCTGGCCATCTTTGAACTTAACTATTTATTTGTATAGTTGTACTTTGCTGTATGACAGTTACTGCCCAAGAACTCTATGGTGCTTTTACATCACTCTGACATAGTTAATGGTCTCACACACAGAATAGGCATTTGGTGTTTTCTGTATATCTCCAGGGAATAGACACTTGGGCAGCAGCTGTAGGATCACAGCTTTAACCCCATTAGAACTATGAGGATGCTTTAACTTGACAGCTCAGCATAGTATCCATCGTGGAGCAACTGCTGTGTATTGAGGTCTGAGCTGTGGGGTTGGATTTAGGAATATAAATAAGATATAGAGAGCTCCCTCAAGGAGCCTGGTGTCTCGCGCAGGATGGAGAGGAGTGGGCTTTGCATTAGTCTTGTACCACAGTAATTGAAGACCATTCAAGAAATTGCAGGGGTGTGAAGGACAGAAAATTATGACTGGGAACACTGGAAAAGCTTTCAGGGGACACCTGAATAGGAGTTTGAGAAGAAGCAGTTGTGGACAAGTGTCTGAGGTGTTGGGTGAGGACTTGCAGGGAGGAGGTGGAAGGATGGATTCAAAGGTACAGGTAATGTGTACTAGGACTGGGAGTCTTTGGGATAGCTGGCCCATGAGGTGCTGTGGAATGGGGTAGTAGGAAAGGTTGGTTTAGTAGCAGAGGGCTTTGGTCAGGGAGACAGACAGACTGTTGTCAGAGCCTAAGCAGGAGGTATGTAGAATGAGGTTGCTGGAGATACTCGGGTGCGAGCCAGGTGGGAACTGTCAGGGGATGTTTCGTGATGTATTTAACCAGTATTTAACCCTGTTGGTCTGGAAGAACTTTTAAGCTCTTTTGACCCTGAAATACCATGTGCTTCTGGTATATAAATGGAGGCACTGTGGGAGTGGTGGTGCTCAGTTTAGGTTGTAGCTTAAATTTCTTACCTGTTAGGCGACCTTGGACAGAGAAAGGATATGATCACCCAAGGAACTGATCTTAACTCAGTGGTGCCTGATAGAGAACAGACACTGAATATAGGGAGGCTGCTGTGGCTGCTTGAATGGATCCTTGGAGGTAGGCTAACACCAGTCAACTGGGAAGTTGAGGGATAGAGGATCTTGTAAGTAAAGCCTGTTTACAGTCCTGGCATCACCAAACCACTTGGGGAGGAGCAACATGCTTTTGTAGACCATTGCTGTTAAGAGCAGGAGGATCTAAGAGCTCTTCCACACAGTGCTGATCTTGAGTCATTTAGAGACTCACAGGATAGCAGGTCTTGACATAGGGCTGGAGCCAGAGGCCAGTTGCATGTCACCAAAAGTGTGCTTCTGCAGTTCTTACAGGCCAGCCGGTCTGCTACAGTTGGAAGTATGATTAAAAAGTTATTACTACTAGGAACCTTGGTGGCTTTCATTTCTTGCAGGCTGAGTTCTGTGGCTCTCTGTAGATGTACCATAACTCCACGGACCTTGGGCTTGATTCCCAGAGAAAGGCTTGGTGCTCTGTCTAGCCTGTGTCCTTGTTCTTAGTTGAGTGTCAGTGATGATGAGAGGGGACATCTGCCTCCCTTCTGGGACTCACAGGAAGAAGTGCTTAAACTCCTCCTCCTGCCCCTGC
Organism: Tokudaia tokunoshimensis; assembly: GCA_036184795.1. Lineage (NCBI taxonomy): Eukaryota > Metazoa > Chordata > Mammalia > Rodentia > Muridae > Tokudaia > Tokudaia tokunoshimensis. The sequence continues at coordinate 123,765,463 of BTHU01000012.1, read as the reverse complement.
CCATCTTTTGATCTCAAAGCATCTACTTCCTTTTAGTTTCCTAACTGTTTTACATGTTGTACTGGTGCCCTTGTATCCAGGGTGACTGACACCCAGTGTTTCACACCCTTTCACTAGATTTAAGGTAAGTCACGTGTGATTTGATATGTTAGATGTGAGAGAGAAGATGGACCTCTTTGTAAAGAATGCTTTTTACTATTTTAGCACCTGCCTTGTTTGTGTGACTTTAGTGACAATGACATTAGTAGGTGAGTCACATTCTAAACTTTGTCCTATCACAGTTCTTCATAGCAGACAGTCATTTCTTTCCTTTTTGATGTTGCACATTAAACCCAGGTTCTATCCTCCACCATTAAACTCCATGTCCATTATTACACCAACCCATCCATTTCTTTATTGTAATAAGTGACCAAAGCAGGCATTGTGTCTTCCCTGAGAATGGTCTAAGTCATCCAAGGGCTCCATGAGTGGAGTATCACTGGGGTAGCCTGTGCTACCACAATGAGCTTCTTTCCAAAAAAAGCGGATCCACAAGTCTCAACACTCAGCAAGGAGCTTCCCCCCTCATTGGGCCTCCCTTTATTTGCTGACTTGCTTCCCAGGTTCCACTTGTGAATTGCCTGAGCCTTGCTCCCTATAGACATATATGTCAGCTCCTTAAGTTTACTCAGAGTGCCACTGCTGTGCCCTTTGTCTCACCACCTCATTTTGTTGTTTTTTGGTTTTTGTTTTGTTTTTTTGGTTTTTGAGACAGGGTTTCTCTGTATAGCCCTGGCTGTCCTGGAACTCACTCTGTAGACCAGGCTGGCCTCAAACTCAGAAATCCGTCTGCCTCTGCCTCCCAAGTGCTGGGATTAAAGGCGTGCGCCACCACCGCCCGGCCCTCACGACCTCATTTGTCTGCGAGTATCCTAGTCATTTCTCATGTGTCTGCTGGACAAGGTTCACGTGGCTAAAAGTGCAAGAATGACCAGAGATGAGAAACCCTGAATGAGGCCAGGGTCTGCATGGCCTGTGCAGCTTGTCTTCGGTGCCTATGCTTGCTTTTTAAAGCATTTTGGATTTTCTATAGAACAGAATTTGGGCATTAGACTAACTATCCAAAATGTGCATCTTCAGTGTTTGTCTGGGAGGACTAATTATCACTACGGGACGTGGTTGTTTTAAGGAACAGTGACTGAGGATCTTCTAGTATTTCTGACCCTACCCTACTGTGTGTGTGTGTGTGTGTGTCTGGTATATACATCAGCATTATCCTGCAGTTGTCCTGCACTAATGCATCAGTATGCACCTAGAAACTCTGTATAGGTACAATGTATAGAGTAGGATCTGCCTCTGCCCTGGTTTCATGGGTGAGAAGGAATGCACTTTGTTTCCTGAGACTGCCGTGCATGCTTCTCTTTCCTGTTGGGAGGCTTCAGGTTATTTATACATTTTCCACCCTTAAGAAAATTCCAGATATGAATTGAAGTAATGTCTTAGCATTGGAAGATGAAGACGCTCCCATGCCACATCTTATTCTTGATTTTGTTCTTTGATGATATAACTTGCATTTCTTTGTCTTTTCTCTCTTTGTAGTCAGAAATGGGTAAGAAGAGTCGAGTGAAAACTCAGAAATCAGGTACTGGGGCCACAGCCACCGTGTCACCAAAGGAAATCTTGAACCTGACAAGTGAGCTGTTGCAGAGTAAGTGTCCAGTTCTCCACCCTGCCCCCACCCCACCAGCTGTCCTTGCCACAAGCAGCAATGCCTTTCACTTCTCTGCAGGGGTATAGGGTCCTGGGACAGGGCCTTCTTTACAGCAGCTGTGCTCTGCCGCCTCTTAGAAGCCATGAGCCTGGACATTGCAGAGCTTCCCTTACCTCAGGCCCCTGTGCAAAGTGTGGGTGCCTGTAACTGGGTGTGTAACTGTCAGCCATTGGGCATGATCCTTTCCAGACCCACGGGCAAGAACAGGTTTCCTCCTCTTCAGCAGTGTGGCCTTGTGCAGACTGCTGAGGCTCAGTGTCCATTAGCAAACACAGACCACTGTCTCCAGCCCTTGACAAGTACCGTATGAGATGGGGTATGTGAAGATGTATCATGGCTGTTAGCCATAGGCAAGCCCACCGTACCTCCTAGGGAGCCATCCTTCTAGAACAGAATAGTCACCTTTATTCTCAGTGATTACATAAGTGTGTTTCTGGTTTTCACATGAAGCCTGAGAGTTCGTAGTTTAAAATGAGGTGTTGTTGCCTACACTTTTTTAAGCTAAAATACTTTGATAATTTTGAGTTGTGGGTTCAAATTGGTGCTGCTGATAACTTGGGCATAGCCGTGATTTTTTTGCCCTTATATTTAGGTTATATGACAGCTGAAACGCAAGTAAAAATAGAGCTTTTCTTCAAAAATAGAAAGTGGCCAGTAGTCAGGCCACTGTGAGGACCCTCCCTGGGTGCTTTGAGCTCTGCTAGCCCTGCATCCCGTCACTGTTCCCTCCCTCCTGTTGGAGCACAGCTGGCTTTACCCCCAACTCCTGCTTTGCTATCCTTCAGGGCCTCAGTCAGCACTCGGTGGGGAAAGAATGAAGTCAGGCCGGTTAACCAGATCGTGTTAATTATTTGCCAAATGCTCTTCTCTTTAGTGAGATGGGGGGGAGTGGGTTTGGCAGAAGTATGGTAAGGAAACTGTCTTTAAGCTATTGTAATGCTCCCAGGAGGCTGGCTGTCAACGTGTTCAGGATTACCAGCCCTGGGCCCTAGTAGGTGTCGGTCCTGCAGTTCAGCTTCTTCAGAAGTCTCTTAGCTTTTTTCCAGCATGACTGTGTCCTGTCTTATGTAGAATATACACATGGATGTGAAATGTTTGTCAACTAATTGACCTTTTGTTCAGTTTAGTGGGTTTCCTTTGAGAGCCATTGTTCTGGGACTCAGCTAGAAAGGCACCTTCTCCAACTGGAAGAGGTCAGGGAAAATATTTTTCAGTCTAGCTTTGCTTTCAGATTTTAGCTATTTGCAGATGTATTCTGAGGAGAGTTACTAGAAGGGTGGGAGCACGCATAGGGCCACTGGGCAGAAGTTAGGGAGGGGCATCCTTGGATATCAGGTCATTTGCACGCTTTGAAAAGTGTACAGAGTATCCATTTGCTTTCTAGGTCATGAACATATACTTACATGGCTAGAGTAGCTCTGTCCTTGAACATAAGTCAGGAACGAGATGGAAACTTTCCTTCTTTGCAGACTAGTGGGGTTAAAATGGAGGAGTTCTTACACAGTGGCTTTCACGTTACAGAATGCAGCAGTCCTGCACCTGGCCCAGGGAAAGAATGGGAAGAGTACACGCAGATCCGGGCTCTGGTTGAGAAAATACGAAAGAAGCAAAAAGGTAAAATTGTTGGAATGACGCTGCTGAGGAGGTGATAGTGCCTGTCTATAGAAAAATGAGGCAGCCACCCAGAGCCCCACAGGGACTGTTGTCCACTTGAGTGAAAGGGATAAGTGCTGAGCTCCAGGGGGAAACATTTGTGCCCAGGGGACAAAATGACATGGCTTATGTATTTTATTGTATGGCATCTGTATAGCCTTGTTAACTCTTGTTTCTTTGACATGTCAAGTGCTGTTGGTTAGTGTCTGACCAGGTGTTTAGATTAACACCAGCCCATCATTTTTTCCCTGACAGTCTTGCTGTGTAGCCGTTAGCCTTTTCTATCAGCCTTTCTAGTTTCTGGGATTATAGTTATGCACCACCATATCCATCCCCAGCCCATCTTGATTAAGAGATAGTTACATTTCTTTTTTTTTTAAGACCTATTTATTTATTTTATGTATGTGAGTACACTGTTGCTCTTTTCAGACACACCAGAAGAGGGCGTCAGATCCCATTACAGATGGTTGTGAGCCACCATGTGGTTGCTGGGAACTGAACGCAGGACCTCTAGAAGAGCAGTCAGTACTGTTAACTGCTGAGCCATCTCTTCAGCCCCTACTTCTTTTCTTGAGACAGACAGACAGACAGACACACACACACACACACACACACACACACACAGATTTGCTTTTATTTAATGCTTATGAGTGTTTTGCCTACGTGTATGTGCATCAATGCAGTGCCTGTGGAAGCCAGAAGAGGGAGTCAGATCCCCAGGAACTGTTAGAGACTGTTGTGCTCCACCATGTGGATGCTAGAAATTAATTGAACCTGAGTTCTCTAGAAGAGCAGCCAGTGCTCTTAACTGCTGAGTCATCTTTCTAGGCCCTGCACTGTACTTCTTAAGCTGTGTTTTTACAGGGCATATTTACTAGCCATCTTAATTATTCTTAGCCAAGTTGACAAAGGGACTGTCAGTTTGAAAAAGCTTTCTCAGTATAGCTGTTGTTTTTGTCTTGTAGAGCACAAAAAGAATATTGATATGCACAGCCACTTGGGAGGTAGCAGAGAAAACAATAAGGAGTACACACTGCGAAAGATGAACCTTTATAGTCTAAAAAAAGTAGTTGTTTTCCACTTGCTGCCTTAAGTTAACCATCTTGTTCTATTGGGACACCAGTAATGGTGTAGTCTATAGCTTGGATGGCCTTGGACTCTAAGTCCAGGAGAGCAGGTGCCTTTCCAATTGGTTCATGTGGACTTGATGGTCTTAATTATCTCCCATCAAGTTGCCCAAAAGTGTCTCTGCTTATCTGAGGTTGTTTTCTTAGTAGATAGTGTTACTAGGCTGCACTAAAGTTACAGAATGAGAACACAATTCCATTTTAAACTTTTCCGAACTCAAGTCATTTGTCTTCCTTAGTTTCAGTTCATGCCTAGCATAGCAAAGAGGTATGTCAGGAAACTTTACAGGTGGTGAAATGGGCTAGACTCTGTGCCTATCTCCTCATGTTAGCAGCATGCCTCTTGTTCCCCACGTCATCATAATGGGACAGTTACCCCAGTGCATGACTTTTCATCTTTTTGAATATTTTATACTTGATGGGAAGTCTAGAAAAGAAAGTGGATGAGAGTCTCCTGCCCAGATTGTACACTTGCTGAACTCACATTGCCTTAGGTCCTCCCTTCTTCCTCTCTACTTGCTCATTCCCACCTTCCACCTTTCTTTTGATTTTTGTATTTGGTTTAAGAAATAAAATATTCCAGATAGAGCTGTAGCTCTACACTGCTCTTTCAAAGGTATTTGTCTTTACTATGAACACTTCAGCTCTACATAAACATCATATAAATAGAAATATAATCATGTAAATTTACATAATTACTGTCATGCTTGAGTTTAAGTTTTTTTCTATAGTTATACTTTATTATTTTGTGTGTTTGAGTGTTTTGCTTACGTGCATGTGAGTACATCATGTGCATATCTGGTGCCTGTGGAGGCCAGAAGAGGGCGTCAGATCCTCTGGGACTAGAGTTATGGCCCACTGTGCGGGTGCTGGGAATCAAACCTGAGTCTTTTTTGAGAGCAGCCAATGTTCTTAGTTGCTGAGCCATCTTCGCAGCCACATGCCTGAGTTTTAAACTCATGCTATGACTTGTGTTGTTTTGTGTGGACACCCTCAGATCACACTTCCAGACTCCCAGTTGCCTGGGTTAGCCCTGCACCTTTGTGTTCTTAGTCAGGCCTGCAGAACGTTCTCCTCTCTTCCAACCATCAGTGCACAGAGACAAGCTGCTGATGTTATCTGATAGAGATTCCTGTTATGGACACTGAGGAGAGAGATGGGACGTGGCAAATCCCAACCACAGTTGTGGTAACTAAGTCTTCTTTCCCTTTGCCATTGATACTATGTAGCAGAGACACTTGGTGTTCAATGTTCTTGTCACATGGTGTCAGAACAGACAAGTGCTCTCACTGGCAGAGTTTGAGGTTTTAATTCCCTTTCCTGGAGCTTGCTCAGGTACGTACCATGACTACCTGGTGGTTAATTTTGATTATTCAGGGTAGGGGTGTTAAGATGAGAGCTAGTGTGAGCTGTGCTCTGCCTTTATGCTCTAGAGCCATGTGATGATATGTGTCCTAAAGTAGCTCTTGTTTCCAACATGGATGATATAGGTCTGTCTGTTACTTTTGATGGGAAAAGAGAAGATTACTTCCCTGATCTAATGAAATGGGCCTCTGAAAACGGGGCTTCTGTCGAGGGTTTTGAAATGGTTAACTTCAAAGAAGAGGGCTTTGGTTTGAGAGCAACAAGAGACATCAAGGTGAGTTTATTATCTGTTGGTCTAAGGGGGTTTAAGTGTGTTTGAACCATTGTGTGGTTTTGAGATTGAGCTCAAGGTATGGGACAGAGAGCCCTGAGGCCTGTCTAAAGCTTTGTGGGTCTGTAGGCAGTACTCTCCATCCTTGGGGGCTGCAGTGCCTTTATCTGACCACATGGGCCTCAGTCCGGCAGCATTCTAGGGAGCCCTGCTAGTTCATCCTCTCGGAGAGCTGTGTCATTAACCTTGCCCTAGAGCAAGGCCTTTACAGGCCTCTGTGAGGAGAATGTAGAATGTACCTGATAGGATTTTGAGACTTACTAAGGAAAAGGAACTGAACTTAATGGTGGAAGAGAGAACACATCAAATCCTGTGATGGATGGGGGTGTAGGAGGGGGAGGCAGCCTGGAAGGTTGGCCCTTGTTCTAGATAACCGAGTGGCTGAAAATGCTACTCATAGAAATGCTGCAGTAGGAGAAGAGAGGAGAACTGGGCATCTGGAGAGAAACACTTTTCAGACAGCTTCTCTGCTCCTTAGTCCTGCTGTCCTGGAGAGGAGGGGTCATGTAGTCACTTAGCTTGTTTGCCCATGGGGAGAAAGAGCTGAGCTTGGCCTGTGGGTGCTGTCGCCCCAGAACGGACATCCTGCTTTGTACTCCCCACCTCGTGCCTTCCAGGGCAAGTTCACATGAGCTCGTGTGTGTGTGGGGGGCAGTGTGCCTGAGACTAGGCGCAAGCACCTGCCTGCTTCTGGGACTCAGCAGGTTATATTTGGAGTGACCCTATACTATAGTCTCATAACTCTCTGTGAAGAGCTTGAGTAGAAGAAATGGTTATTAGTTCGGACTCCTCGGACCACCAATAACTTTTGACCAAGCTCTCATTAACCCGTTGTCCTCACAACTCTGGCATATTAGGTATCTGATGAGTACCTACTGTGTGAGGGAGATTCATTTATTATTATGCCAGATTCATAGAAAAATCTAGGACTTCTTCATGTATGATACTGATAATCTATTATAGGGGACAAAGCAGAAAAGCATTCAGATAGCAGCACTAAGAGGCAGAATGTCACAGGCTTTTCTCTTGTGTCAGGTGAGAAGCCTCCTTCAAGCCGGTACTGCCCAGTATCTGAGCTGTGCTCTTACTGGTCCTTTTCTTGGGAACACTGTCTCCACAGTCTGTAGGCTGGAAGGGGCAAGGTTTAGGTGCCGTGCACTGGGTCTGCTGAGGCCTTTCTTCCTACTGTGCACGTGACCCGGCCCTGGCATGGCCCTGCATGACAGAGCTCTAGGCGTGGGTTAAGCAGTAGAGGTAAACGCGGGCATACCCAGAGGGGTTGTCACACGTAAGGATGCACTAGCCCACTGGGAGGACACTGGCGAGGCTGAGGGTGTTTGTGGGCCGGTGCTTCAGCTGCTGCTCTGACTGAATCCGGTGCTGCAGCAGCTCGCTCTGGCTCATTGCCTCAGCTGAAGAAGCAGCTCACTTTTAACACACGAGGCCCTGGGTTAGAGGTAGGGATTATCTCATTTTTAGAACTTGAAAGTCTAAGTATAGCACGCAGTAAAACATACTTCTGTGTTCTATTCCAGATGCTCTACTTGCTTCAGAATAAAGCTGAAAGTCTTGTTCTGTGTTATCACATAAAGTCCTCATTTTCCTCACAGATATAGAATTTTAGATTATGCTTCTATTCTTTTAACTATAGTCCACATGTGAATATTTAAAACATACCTGATATTTAAAAGTGCTGATATGAAGCTATATTGTATTTCCTTGTGGTTGGCTTTGTGATAGATATAGCTGAAATGATTATAGCATGTTGTGAGATTCTACAGTTTTCTTATTTTTTTCTCTAGGCAGAAGAATTATTTTTATGGGTTCCACGAAAGTTACTAATGACTGTTGAATCTGCAAAGAATTCAGTATTGGGTAAGAATGACTTATTTAAGGCAATGTATAAGTTATACATTTTTCATTTCTGACAACAAAAAACTATGGTTGGTTGTTTTTTCAGCTGATGACATAGTCCCTCAAATCCATATTAAAGTTTTCCATTTTATGTCTAGAGAAGGATGCTTGCGACATGAAGTATTATATGATCTTGGAATTTTGTGCTGTGATTTTAGCATGTTTTGAGTAGTGGTTTTTTAAAGGAGTCCATGGCACCTAACCTGCTAACTTCTGGGTTGATTTAGGGCCCCTGTATTCCCAAGACCGAATTCTCCAAGCTATGGGAAACATTGCACTGGCCTTTCATCTGCTGTGTGAGCGAGCCAGCCCCAACTCTTTCTGGCAGCCATACATTCAGACCCTCCCCAGTGAATATGACACCCCTCTCTACTTCGAAGAAGAGGAAGTACGATGTCTTCAGTCGACACAAGCCATCCATGATGTCTTCAGCCAGTATAAAAACACAGCACGCCAGTATGCCTATTTCTATAAAGTCATCCAGGTGAGAAGGGCAGGGAGGAGTGGCATGTGTCTTACAGGTCCCAAGCACTTGGCTTTTAAGCTAGAGGGTATTCAGGTACCCTTCATCATTTCCACTTTGGTAGAACCACTACTGCATAGTTTTAAATGTATCTGGCTTCATCAGCGTCCAGGATCAGTACAAGCAGAAGTACTCTCTCACTAACTAAAGTTGCTGAGCTTTTTGAAAATGAGATTATAAGGAGATTTTACAAGCTGTGAACTTTATCAAACATAAAAAGGTTCCCTGTATGTAATGTTTCTAGGAAATTAGAATTGTTTTTTAGGGACTGAATAGATGGGTCAGAGGTTAAGAGCCCTTATTGTTCCCGCAAAAGACCAGGGTTCAATTTCCAGCACTTACATGATGGTTTATAGCCATCTGTAATTCCAGGTCCAGGGGATCTGGTGCCCTTTTCTGACTTCCTAGGGTACAAGGCATGCATACAGTGCACAGACATACATGCAGACAAAACACTCATAGATAAAATGAATAAATCTAATAAAAATTAAAAACTTAAAAACATTAGGAAACAGAAATTGGTAAAAATTAAAATTAATTTCTACTATATTCATTAGTTGAAAAAAATTGACAGTTATGTCAACTGCAAGGTGATTTGCTTATGTTTTTCAAAATGTACTACTATTACGTATTATATTTTAAGTAGTTCTAAATGAAAGTGTCATACACAAATCTCTAGAGGGTTGATTTTGACTTTGTTGTTTTGGGGTTTCATCTTCCCTTTTGGGGTGGCAGAGCCAGTTCTGCAGCTCCCCACTGAACTGAGCAGGAGGTGTCTTCTCCAGACACCCCTTTGCAGTACTTGGGTCTGCCTCTGCCCTGCTAAACTTGACTGTGGAGAACAGGAAGGTAACTGCTATTCCCCCTCCTTTTCTTGGGCAATTTGACAACCTGATTTGGGTTGATGTGGTTATTTTGTAAATCATCTATTCTACAGTGTTTTGTTTCATTTTCGAAATGTAGTGATCTCAGTTTATTGCTTAATGGAATAGTTTTATTTATTACCTTATTTATTTATTTGTTGTAAAGATCACTTTATTTGTATGTGTGTGCATAGAACCTAGGGCCTTCGGCTTGCTGGGTTAGCACTTTCCACCACTGTGTATTCACTGTTTTAGCTTTATAGGATGCCTGTTGTATAGGAGTATCCTTCTCAAAGATACTTCTCCCCTCCTGCCAGATGTTCCAACTATTTCAAAAGTCATAGGATTCTTGCCTCAAATAGAAATTGTTTTGCCTTTCTAACCTCATGGTTTAGGACATTATGAAGAATGATAATCCATAGGTTTTTTTTTTCAGGTTTACCTAATTTAAAAAATTGTTGATGGAACTAGATTAAAACTTTGCCTCTTTATTTATAATGTCCTGGAGCCTACATCTGACATCTGGTGTGGCTTTTTGTCATCTGCAAGTATTATGCTTTTATTTCTATTTCATTTTAATGAGCGCCTTGGCATTGTGAGTGCCTCTGACTCTCTGCCTGTCTCTTCTGGCCCCACTCCTGCCCCACCCCCGTGTGTGTGTGTGTGTGTGTGTGTGTGTGAGAGAGAGAGAGAGAGAGAGAGAGAGAGAGAGAGAGAGAGAGAGAGAGAGAGAGAGAGAGAGATGCAGGTTATAGGGCTGGAGAGATGGCTCAGCGGTTAAGAGCACTGACTGCTCTTCTGAAGTTCCTGAGTTCAAATCCCAGCAACCACATGGTAGCTCACAACCATCTGTAACAAGATCTGACGCCCTCTTCTGGAGTGTCTGAAGACAGCTCTCCTGGAGTGTCTGAAGACAGCCACAGTGTACTTACATATAATAAATAAATCTTTAAAAAAAAAAAAAGAAATGCAGGTTATGAGGTGTGGTCACTTATGTGGGTTAGCTGGGAGGCCTTGTTAGGAAGGGCATTTAGGAGGAGGGTCCCTAAGCCGGGTGATTCTGAGACGGGATGAAGCAGTAGAGGACAGTCTGTCCAGGTCAAAGCCCAGTGGCCATGTGGGAAGAGCACAGGCTTCGTAGTGGGACAAACCTCTGGAAACCTGATCCATCACACTTGCTGTTCAAATGCAATTTGGAACCGGTTGCTTTGTAGTGACTGAGGATGGGCTCTGAAGCCAACTTGGCAGAACTTACCAGCCTCACTGTCCACTGCTTAGCACTGTGCTGTGCCTCAGTGGGTAGTTTCTGTGCTTCCCTTGGCTGTAAGGTGGAAAGATACTGCCCCAACTTCCAGGGGAAGGTGGACAGAAGGAGGTGACCTGTGTGAATGAAGCCCTGGGCTGCGGAGATTGCACTTGTGTAGTCGTCACTGTCAGAACCTTCAGCTTCAGCCAGCCTTGCTTGGTTGCTACAGGTTCTTATGGTTTCCACTTGCTTCTCCCTGTGTTGGGATACTTTACATCCATCTGTCTTTTTCAACATTTTCTCTTACAAATTTCTAGGTGGGCAAGGATAATGAAAAGCCTCCTGCAAGCCACAGGGTGGGCGGGTACAGGCTGGGAACTGTGTCCAGCTCTCACAGGTCTGTGGTTGACTTGGGAGCTTTTAAATCTTGAAAGTTCAAGCAGGTTTCAGTATTTTTCTATAGTTTAAAATAATGCTAAATGGCTTACTGCAAAGTTGGGTTGGCACTGTGGGAAAAAAACTCTTAATTGCTTAGAGTGCCCGCTGTTTTGTGAGAAGCACTAACCTGCTAGTGCAGTCGGTCACCACGGTTCTTCTCCTCCTCCCTGTCCTCCTCCTCAGTCTCTGTTTTTTGTTTCCTTTATTTTTGAGACAGGATTTTGTTATATACTCCAGGCTGACCTGGAATTTGTTCTATAGACTAGGATGGCCTTGGACGTTCCTGCCTCAGTGCTGGGATAAGAAGCATGCTGCTCTCAAACCTAGCTAAGTGCTGGGGTACTTTTTCCGAGGAAAGCGTGACTGTCACTAACAGGGATGAAAGTGAGGAGCAGAAGAAATTATTCAAGTTGAAAACACATTATGAGCTTTTATAGAAAGTATTGTCTTTTGTATTCTCTCTCTCTCTCTCTCTCCCTCTCTCTCCCTCTCTCCCCCTCTCTTTCCCTCTCTCTCCCCCTCTCTCCCTCTCTCTCCCCCTCTCCCCCCCCCCCCCGAGACAGGGTCTCACTGTGTAGTTCTGGAATTTGCTATGTAGACCAGGTTGGTCTCAAACTCACAGAGATTTGCTTGCCCTCACCTCCAGAGTGTTGCGATTAAAGGCATGCTGCGCCATGCCTGGCCTGTTAGAAAAGGAACTCTAGGCAGCTTAGAACCGGAGGCATAATCTGAGAGCCAACCCAGCAGCTCAGGTGTATATGAGGAGATGTAGTGGCCAGTTTAAGGAGCAGCTGTTCTGCATTAGCCAGAGGCCCAGACCTAATAGAATGAACAGATACACACACTAAAGGGATTTATTAGAGTGCCTTACAGGCCGTGGTCCAATGAGTTCAACATCTGTTATACTATAGAAAAGAAAAGGCAAGAGTCCTGTAGTTGTTCAGTCCACAAGGCTGAGTGTCTCTGAGGGTTCCTGAAGAGCTGCTGGTCTTCAGTCTGTTAGAATCCTGAAGAAGTTGGATTTAATACTGACTGTAGCAACAGGAGGGTGGATATGCTAGTGAGAGTGAAGGTAAGCAAGAAGAAAACAGTTTCCTTCTTCCATGTGAGCCACCACCAGAAAGTGCCATCCAGGTTGGGGTGAGTCTTTCTTCAAATGCTCTGATTAAAAAAATTCACAGAAGTGAACAACTTGGGTCCCTGTCAATTCCAGATGTAGTCAAGTTGACAGCCAAAATTAGCCATTACACTTGTTAAACCATCTTTTGAGTCCGGCTGTTTTTCTTGTTTTAGATTATTCTCATCACTTCTGAAAGTGTTGACTAGTAAATCAGAGTAAATACAGATGTTTTTGTTGTCTGTTGTTATTCTGTTTGTGCCGTGTCTTCCACCTCTTCAGGAGCAGTGACGGTCTCTTCCTCATGCCGTTTCATCACGAGCTGTCCTTGGTGTTTTGTTTTGTCATTGAAGATGACATTTGTCTTCTCCAGGGACATAAAAAACCCTTCTCCAGACAAATACACACATGAGCTCTACCACAGATCTTTGCAGGGCACAGGGAAGGGGTGTCCATGTTCCATTTCTAGTTATTATTTGCACTTAGAGTCCTGTTTGCTGGCTTGAGAGCTCCTTTGTCAAGGCTCAGAGTTGGTGTGTTTGTGGTGTATCCCTGCGCTTGGCAGATCTGTAGAGAGAGTCACACTGTTCTTCAGTGTTACATTCTAAATGCATTATGACTAACTTCTACTAATCATAAATTTCTTTAGGATTTACATTTCTCTGTATTGCATTTCTGTTTTAATGCTATGTTGTTCTTTTGTCTTTTGATTATCTTAAAACTGAGACAGTGTTTTCAGTGTACTCTCCTCCCAGCATATTTCTTTGGTCAAGGGCTTCTTGGTGTGGGCACTTTGTTAGTTCAAGTGAACTGACTTTAGCTTGCTTTGTAGAGTTTGTTTTAAAATGGAATCCTGCCAGGCCTCTGCTCCTCCTCCCTGTTTACTGAAAGCTTGGGTGTCTGGTCTTCCAGGCGGTCTTCCAGATCCTGCACTGTAGTCTTTTCTTCCTTTTTTTTTTTTTTTTTGTTTTTTTAAATGAATGTCAGGCAAGCAAGGCTTTATTGAGAAGCAGAGTAACAGCTCCTGCAGCAGGGAGATTCTGAAAATAGGTTGCCTGAGAAAGTATTCTGAGATAGTATCTACCTAAGATACAGCGATTACTGTATCCTTTCGGTTATAAGCATGAAACCTCAGCACCTCAGGCAGGCAGCAAGAGCCCGCCTGGCTTTGCTGCAGCACCTGCTGGTGGAGCATTATACTGCAGCTTGATTTTAGCACTCACAAGTCCAGGAGCTAAGTTTAGAAACTGACTAAGCCACATGCTAGAAAATAGGCTTCTATGGGTTGAAAGTCCTCAGGGTAAATTTTCCATCAGTTTGTGAACAGGAGTCAGAGAAGAAAGGACTGGTGGTGGAAAGCAGACCTGGCTTTTATAACTTGCAGTTTTCTGGCTATGAAAGTGTTCCTGTCAGAATATACCATAGGTCAGCTCCATGTGAGACTTCCTCAGGGGAGCATGCAACTAGTTTTGTGATAGAAATCATGGAAAAGTAGGATTTGACTTCAACTCAGATGTGAAACCAGGTACTTGTGAAAGTGATTCAAATGGAGTTAGGTTTTAACTCTCCTTACTCAGTTGAATGATCAAGTGGAAAAGAAACAGATCTGAATATAAGCTATCTTTTAACTGATAGTTGTTATCATGTAACAAGTCAGAAACTGTGACATGGGGCATCAGCTTGTGTTGATACTAAGAATTTTCATAGAGACATATTTTCCTGTGTTCAGACTTTAAAATCTGATTGACATTTAATAGGACTTAAAGTCCATCCATTTTCCAGTTTAGGTGAAGTGTTTCATATTACCTATATTTACTCTGTGGAGAAAATCATTTGTGTATTAATTACTTATCTTGTTTCAAAGTGAGAGAACTCACTCATAGAGAATTCACATTTTTTTTTCTGCCTCTTGCTTCAGAGTAGAGTATGACAGTCTTGAATGGCGTAGCTAGTCAGGGCTATGGTGGCAGAAGAGGTGAGCAGCTGTCATCACAGTTTCTGCAACACCTTCCTGACAGGAGGCGGAAGGAGATGCCACTTTTGGTTCTCGGTGCTGTGGCAGTTGTGGCTGATCACAGGCAGTTGTTTGTCTTATTTGCTACGTTTTACTTGGATCTGTTACATAGCAGCACAGATGTGCACTTGCAATCACATATGAAGATCACATAGCACCCAGCCTTCAGGAACATGCACTAAATTAGATGAAAGACCCTGACACCAGCTTGTAGTGTCCATGATTAGAGGTCAGAAACTGCAGGTGGTATCCAACGTGTGTGTGTGTGTTTACTTACTTTATAAATTAGGTAAAATAAGAGATTAATAATAGCCTAATAAAATAGTAATTACAATAGTTATACTAAGATAAAATAGCATCCCTGCTGATGCTTTTGGGCCATTGTTAAGCTAAATACTGGTCACTCAGACGTAAGTACTGCATTATCTAGACACTGGTAAGTGACGTAAATATCGCAGACGTAAGTATCGCAGATGTAAGTATCGCAGACATAAGTATCGCAGATGTAAGTATCGCAGACGTAAGTATCGCAGACGTAAGTATCGCAGACGTAAGTATCGCAGACGTAAGTACCGCAGTATCTAGACACTGGTAAGTGGCTCAAGAGGTGGCAGATATAGCACAGGCACTCAGAACAGAGGGTGGCTCACACCCCTGACAGAACACAAAGGACAGCACGACAGTTGATCATATTCCTCAGAAGAGCGTGCAATTTAAATGTTGGAGATTATTTCTTGAATTTTCCATTTAATACTTTTTGTATTATAGTTGACCACAATTAGCTGAAATAGTGGAAAGAAGAATCTTTTATGAGGATGGTTACTGTGTTCCAGAATGTGGAGACCGATATACCCAGTGTCCTAGTTGCTTATAGGTACGCATGTAGTTATGTGTGCTAATTGTTTTTTGGGAAGAGGGAATCGTAACTGAGAAAATGACTCCATAAGATAGCCTATAGGCAAGTCCATGGGAGGTTTCTTTGATTAGTGATTGACATGGACGGGCCCAGCTTACTGTGAGTGGGGCCATCCCTGGTTGGCCACCTGCAGGTGGTCCTGGGTTCTATAAGAAAGTAGGGTGAGCAAGTTATGGGGAGCAAGCCAATAAACAACACCCCTCTGTGGCCTCTGTATCAACTTCTGCCTCCAGGTTCCTGCCCTGAGTTCTTGCCCTGGCTTCCTTTAGTAATGGACTATAAGCTCTTACGGTGACATAAGCACCTTCCTCCCCCAGGTTGTTTTTGGTCATGGCGTTAATTACAGGAGTAGAAACCTAACCAAGACAGTATGTGCACTTCCCCAGGTTGCAGGAACATGCTCTCCATGCCTATCACTATCTTCTGGTAGCAGAAATAGCTTCCCAGTTATATTCCACCAATGGTCACTTCCAGCCAGTGTGGGCTTGTCCTTCTGTTTCTCCTACTTTGACTGGGTCTTTTCCCTTTACCTGGAAGCCAGTTTTAGGGGTCTTTATTCCTGAACAAGCTAGCCAGCCCTCTCTGGCTTCAGCTCTTTGTGTGGTTGCTGCCCCATTTGTCTGGATTTCAACCCCTCATAGCCACTTAACTATTTAAATAACTCAACTGATAATGAGTCTCTCGAGTGTAAAGTATTACATTTAGAGATAGCTACTGGTGGGGTTAAAGAAGTACATGCATAGGGGCTGGAGAGATGGCTCAGCGGTTAAGAGCACTGACTGCTCTTCCAGAGTCCTGAGTTCAATTCCCAGCAACCACATGGTGGCTCACAACCATCTGTAATGGGATCCGATGCCCTCTTTGGTGTGTCTAAAGACAGCTACAGTGTACTCGCATATATAAAATAAATAAATATATCTTTAAAAGAAAGAAGTACATGCATTTGTGGTTGGTGTGTGTGTGTGTGTGTGTGCGCGCGCGCATTGCTAGGGATTGAATCCAGCCCCATTGAGTCACACCCTTAACTTCACAAAAGCCTTCTTTAACCCTGGCACCCTGTCGGAGAGTATTTGGTAGAAATCACTCATTTGTACTTATCTGATATTTTCTTAAATTTGGTTGAGATGGTGCATTTTTGGCAACAATGCATAAAGTCAACTTGTACCCTGCTCAGTTGTTCCAGTTATAGACAAGTTACAAAGTGAGGTAGAGAGCTCATATCACTCTGCTTGGTGATGCTTCTGCAGCTGCAGGAGCCTGGGAGCCAGGTTAGTGCTGCCACAGAGCTCTCCTCACTGCACCTTCCCTATTCGTTCACAGTTGTCTAACTTATCAGTCACCATTTTGTAGACTACTCTCATTTAATATTTATCTAAAGTTTTTCACTTTAGGCTGAGATTATGTTTTTGGCAAGAGTTCCATACAAGTCAAGTTGTGTCCTCCTCAGAGAACACATAAATTAATGTGCTTTATTAATGACTTTTCCAATAAATTGGATGCTTTGATACTAAGCAAACCCTCTGTTCTCGCTGACTAGTTTCATGCCCGTCACTGCCCTCTGCAGGAGGTGTATATGCCAGCTGCAAGTTTTCTGCTGTGTTTTCTTCTGTAGCTATTGAAATTTTACTTTATTTATTTATAGCTGCCCCTACTTCCTCATTTATTGATTTATTCAGTGGTTCATATCAACAAGGATTCCTGGATACTTATTTAATTTGATGGGTTATATGATCCATTGCTCTCACTATTGATTCGATGCACTGTTTTAAATGACTGCATATGACAATTGATTTGTCCTTCAGTTTTAACTATTTGGAGAGAATCCTATACAGCATTTGCTATAACCTAAATGTATGGAAGTATGTTAAAAAAGAATTTGTTGAAATAACTGATTCTTGCATTACACATTACTTACATAGTTTCTTTTGGAAAGTAGCTGTGGGTAATGCTTTCTAGTGCTACCCTCTGTTCATCCGAACTTAAACATTCTGCTTTGTTCTTAGCTCACTTTATAGTAATGCTACAGCTACTAAGTGAGGGCTATGAGCAGCCGAAGTGAGGCTGAAGGAACAAAGTCAGAGGTAATGGTGAAGTGACAGAAGCCAGTTTAGTGGACTGCAGGTGCAAGATGAGTGAGCATTGGGTTCTTAGAGTCGGCTGTGGGGCCACAAGCTGAAGTCACGGGGCATCGAAGAGCAATAACAATTCTGCTTTCATGGTGCTCTCGTGACTTGGCTGGGAGCGGTTCTTTTCAGGTAAGCAATATCCATTTGCAGAGTACTAGTAGGGCTGTTCTGAAGAAGCACAGAGTGAGGGTGGGGAGATAGAGCTGCAGATCACCAGGAGCTCATGACCAGGCCTTGGTGACTGCTGAGAGAGGGAGAAGCTCCGTAAAAGGACTCCCTGGCAGTATTACTTGTTTTTAGAAATGCAGTGGGGATGGAGTGCTTGTGAGATAAGCACTCTACACCAGCTACAACCTCAGACCTCCTTGGCTCTCTTCTGAGTACTTTGATCTTTCCAGTGATCCAGAAGGGAGGGATGCATCTCTATTGTGCACATGAGGAGTGGCAGATGTGGGAGGGAGCTGCTTCCAGGTGTGGCGATGTCTGCAGTTTTTGAATTGGGTTTAGGGCAGTTCTGTACGACCCAGGCCTTGAGCTTCTAACCGTAGAGCCAGTCTTTGTTTTTTAAGGTTATTTGTAGTTTTAATTTTGGAACCAAGAAGTTATAGTTTAAGGGGAGAGTAGTCTGGTATAAAAGTTCTTCAGGATATTACATGTACAGAAAGTTGGATGTACCCTATTGACTGGGAGGGTCATATGCTTACAGGGCCATTCTGTGAGCTTAGTGGGCATTTGTTAGCACTCTAGTAAAATGTCCAGTCCTGTAGACCACCTCTCTGCCAGAGTTGGAACTTATGCATCCTTGAAGGGTGTAAGTTCTTTACATTATCCCTGTGTTCTGCAGAAGCTGGCAGTGTACCATCCCTTTATTGTTGTCCTTACCTGGCCAACTTTTCATGGTACAAAAACATGCAAATAAACCAGAAGTCAGGAAGAAGCACAGACTGGTATATCTTCTGTAGAGCTGTCAATGCCTTTGTTGACTTGACCAGAGCTGCTGGCTATCTTAAAATGTCTTGAACTATGTGACCTTGCTTGTTCCTGATAGCCATTCTAATCCTTTTTAGTGTGAGTTCAGTGTATGAGAGTGCCTCTGTTCTTTGTGAGGTTCCCACATTTGCATATCGCTTATTTAAATGTGTACCCGATGTTCATTATCTTCATAAAGGCTATGGTTCTGCCATTTTAAGATTTAATCTTGAGTTTCTCACTATGTACACTTGTTTATATAGTGCGATAACAATTCAAATATAATCTTTATCTTCTGGGAATTTAGTGCCCTTTGTTTTCTCTATTTTTCTTTGTCCTTAGTTTCAGTGGCCTCTGGAAGACTTTTTTTTTTTTCTGTGTCCATGTTTCTGGCTGGGGGAAAGCCATACCTTGTATAGTATTGGTGCTGAGAGTGGGCAAAGGACAACACTTTGTGGTGTGTCCATATGAGCCTGGGACATTGTAACCCATTATCATGTCCTTCTATGGAAGCTCTTCCGATTTAGACTCCAGCATGTGCAGTCTGCCCTGCTCACTGTAGCATTCCTGCTCCTGGTTCCTCATGCTGAACCCTGTCCTGCCTCCTCTTCCTTAGCCTCTTCCTGCCTGACCTGTTAGAATTCAAAGTGTGACTTTATCACTCAGCTTAGGAGGAGACATCCAAAAAAGTGACATATTTCCCCTACTCTAATACCAGGTGTTCCCCTGTTAGCAGATAGCAGAAAGCACCTGTATGGATGCAATACATACACAAGTCCCTGGTAATAGGACTCAGGTCTGATACCTCTGGAGAATGGGGGAAAGGGTGTGATAATTATTGGCATTTCGGTTTTAGCTGCTGTTCCAGTGTCCTAGAGGTTTGTCCCAGAGTTCCATGCTCTCTGACCTTGGTTTCTGTCCTAAAGTAAATTAGTGTCCAATAGGATTTCATGTTTCCTTACTTTCTGTCTCCTCAACTAGAGGGCTACCTACTAAGGGCAGGGACTTTGTTTCATTCTCAGAAAAATAGCTAGAGATGACACCGAGATAGTGCTTGGTAGTTATTAACGTCATAGCTGAAATAGTAAACAACTGCTATTCAAAGTAAAATAAAACTGGTGGACACTGCATTCTGCAGCCCATTGAGGCTGTGATTACATCAGCATCATTAAGCCCCAGAGTGTTGGGCTAGATCCTAGGGATGCACAAGTCCACTGAGACGCAGCTCTGCTGCTCTCACTGCAAGCTGAGTTTGGAGGGCACCAGAGCCTGCACTTCAGTCATCTGCTGGCCTCCCCACTCACTTCAGAATCACCAGAGCCACTGCTCACGTTATCTGTGTGATGTGCTTTTCACAGACTGCTGTCAGTCAAATGTTCTTTTGCTGAACTACATCTTCAGCCCCCTCATCTTTTTTCTGAGACAGGGTCTTGTTACACTAGCTCAAGCTGGCCCAGACTTGATACTAGCTCCGGGTATGTTACCTTTCTGCCTCGACTGTTCAACTGCTGGCATTATAAGCATGTTGCCAACACGTCTTGTTAATTCTGGTTTTGTTTGTGTTTTTTGAAGTGGGGATGTTGACCTGCATCTTGGTTTAGGTTTTGGAGTTTCCAGGATTTGTAGAAGATCCCCAGCAGTGATTCCATGGTGATGTGGATGAGCTCTCAAGATTCAAGGTCAGGCTTTTTATGTAGATTGTGAAGGGTTGTCCTTTCTTTACATTCTTCTTTCTGTTGTTGGGCACACATGGCTCTTGACCTTTCCAGCTTAGATGTGTCTACCCAGCTAACGGATCTTTTTGGAATATAAATGATATCTTTTCATTACCCTAGCTCTCCTTATATTTGGGGTAAACTGGAAAGCAAGGCTTCTCAGTAGTGCTTGTTGGTCCCTTCCCTCAGAGCTTCTAGGACTTGATGAGCCTTTGCTGCCTGTAAGAGCCTTCCCCAGATTTCCAAAGCAACTCCTTTACCTTCTGGTTTCAGCTTTGAGTCTTTCTGAGTATGTATTTTCCTGACAGGATTCCCTGCCATCTCTACTATATGACGCTTCTTTCTTTATAGCCCCACCACTACCCTAATTTGCTTTCGTTTTTGTAACCTGTGTCTTCTGCATGTGAGCATCCTGGACATGGCCTGCCTTTCTTGGTCACTAGTGTGCAGCTTGTTCTCTTGGTCACATATGGCCAGGGCGTGCTGACTAATGACCCTCTGCACAGAGAGGGCTTAGTGTGTGTGTGACACACAGTCCAGCCAGAAGACCAACTTTCCTGGTAAATCTTAGAGATCTTTACAGTTAGAACTGACAGTTTCTTTTAGCAAACTGAATATGATGAGTTTGGGAGGACCAAAGAGGATTTAAATGTGTCTGTAATGTACTGCTTCAAGTTTATCTTCTTGTTCTTTCTAGGCCTGCAACAGGAATTATTGGTACTAAATTCCCAACTTACTCTGTTCTAGCAAAGCCTGAGATGCAGCATGAGCAGCCAGCCTGTGGGGCTTGGCCTGTGGATTTCATGACTAGAGTGCGTCGTTTGAAGCAGATGCCCTTTGTATGCAAAAATCAGAGCTGGAGCAAATTTTCATTGTTAAATTGTAAGCTTGTGAACATGAGGGTTTAATGGAAGTGCTCACCCAGCCTTTATCATGGTGACATACACAAGTCTGTCTGAAGGAAAAGCTGTCAGCATGGGGAGACTTTACCTTCTATATGCCAGTGACTTGAGGACAATTCTAATGAGTTGTAAAATGTTTGTGTCAGTCTTGATTTTTTTTTTCTTAAATGCTGTGATGGCATTTAAAATTAATACACCTTTTGTTTATTTGCTATTATTTACATCAGAAATGCTGTTGTCAGCCTTGAAATTCTTGCTCTCACTGTCTTTTTGTAAGTTTCAAGTGAGTCAGAGACCCTGCCCCTGAACCAGCAGGACCCTGGCTTCATATTAATGTCTTCTGTGGCCTGTATGCTGTTGCTTATTGGCTCCTGAAGGCGGACTCTTGGTCAGTTACTCTTGTTGATTCTGCAGTGGCAGAAATGTTAGGAGTGGGGCTCCAAAACAGACCAAGATCTATAAGGAAGAGGTAGTTGGTGTCTGTCTCATGCACTTACCTCATTGCATCAAAGTCCTATGTTTAGTGGCTCCTCTGTCTTCTTTTGTATGAAGGCAGAGCAAGCAAGGTTTTATTGGGAAGTCGAGTGGTAGCCTTCTGTGGCAGAGAGGGACTCTAGAATGGGTTGCCGTCTCATGGCTTTCTGATTTGGCCCACCCCTCCTAGCCAACACCGCAGGTGTCACTCATCCGTGAGGAGCTTCGCCAGGTGCTGGCTCTGCAGAGAGACCAGTGCTTCTGTCCAAAAGGAGCTGTCTGTTAAATCCAGTCCAGCTACAGTCGGTGAGAGGACAGCAGCAGTAGAGAATCAGGCACAGAAGTATGGCTTCTCACTGGCCATAGGCCAGCCTCGTGTGTCATGTGATGGGAAGTGGGCCGAGGAGTTGAAGGAGGGACACAGAAGAGAGGGGACAGCATTAACAAGGTCATACTTTCCTAGGTGTCAGGGTCTGCATTGTGTATAACTGTGAAAGCTTATCAGACTCCTCCCCCTTGGCAAGTGAGGAGTGAAAGTGTCCTCTGTCTGAGAACTTTGTTCCTACTAATTAGTGGTGTGTCGTGCTTACCAGCATTTCTAACTTCCTTCTCTGTTCAAGCAGCTAAGCTCACTTTGTCTTAAACCTTGGGGTGTTAGTTCATCATTTCTTTATATCCTGCTGTGTCCAGTTACTGCTGTCTATTTGCACATGGGTATGAGCTATCCCTGCAGTACGGGCAACCTACTGGTTGCCACAACCCACAATCCCAAAGAAAAATGACTGCTTCTCTAGCTGTCATCAGTTGCCAGTAGCTTTTCGTCTAGAGGTTGGGCCTAAGCTGTGTCCTGTCCTGTCCTGCCTTTCACAGCATACCTCCCCACCCTCCTCTCATCCATTCTTTCTGCCCCTCTTCTGCATGTTGTCCCAGGTAGAGCTGAGCACTCACAGTCTAAAGTGTAAACTTTTTGCAAGAATTGTTTACAGTGGATTCAGGCTGTATAGATGGCAAGTAACAGAAAAAGAGAAAGGCATGACCATTGATAAATGACTATCAATAATGAACAGACTCCATTGACTCTCAGAATAGCTACTATTAATGTAATATGTAACTTAAAAAGAGGTAGGGAATAGTTAATAACCCCTTGTAGCAAAAGTGAACAACTTGGGGAAATTTCCTGTTGACTTTTAGCTTTTTTTAAAAAAATGAAATTTAAACTACATCATATAACATTAACATACATTGCGCACAGTACCCACAGCCAGTGTTATGATATGGCAGCTCTCCAGTGTCCTTTCCTTACTAGCCACCCACCCTTTTCAAGGAGTTGCCATGTCTTAACTGTCACCAAAGCTTGCTTACCATCCTCCTGTAAATAGGGGTGAGCTCATGGACTCTTTTGCATCTCTTGCCCCTTATAATGTTTGTGAGATTTGTCCATATTGCTGGGTATGGCAACAGGTTAGCCCTTTTCATTGTTCTGTAAGCTTTTTTTGTATAAATTTGTCCCCCATCCCTGTTTTTGAGGTAGGGTCTTACCTTGTAGCCCAGGCTTGCCTGGAGCTCTCGGTGCAGCCTTGTTGTAAGTTGCCTTATATTTGTTGTTGTTGTTGTTTTTTGTGGACATTACTTGAATACAGTGTCAGTTGTCTTGCCTCAGCCTCCCAAGTGCTGGGATTACAAGTGATGCCAGGCTTGAAGAGACTGTGCTTCTCCTTCCATTCTTCTGTTCATGGGGACTTTGGTTATCTGCTGGGCTTGGGTTATATGCTACTTTCTTTTCTCATTGCTGTGACAAAAAAGTGAAAAAGCTCCTTCGAGACTGTATACACCCTGTGGGTGGTCACATTGCATCCATAGTCAGGACACAGAGGGGTCTGGATGTTTAGCTCTCTCGCTCTCTCTCTGTCTGTCTGTCTGTCTGTCTCTCTCCCCTCTTTTGATTCAGTTCAGGGCTCTATCCCACATTCTGAGTGGGTCTTCCCTTCTTAGTAAAACTTACGGAAACATCCTCAAGGGCACTTCCTGAGGTATGTCTCCTAAGTGATTCTACATCCAGTCAAGTGGACAAAGAAATTAACCCCCATGGGCAGGTGGGGGGGCGGGGTGAGAGACAGACAGAGACAGAGGAGGGGAGAGGGAGAGAGACAAACACAGGCAGAGAGAGACAACAAGCGTGTGTGAGAGAGAGAGGGGGAGGGGGAGAGTGTCAGTGAAGATGAGTGCATATACATGTGTACTCATGCATGAGCACATGTGTCACATGGCATGTGGAAGTTAGTGGACAGCTTTGTGGAGTCAGTTCTATCTTTATCTCTGTTCCTGGGATTGAACTCAGACCATCAGGCTTGCAAAGCAAAGACTTTACCCATTGGGCCGTCTTACTGGCACAGTTATAAGTAGTCTTATATTTGTCTTCCTGCGGACATACACCTTCCTTTCTTCTGGGCATTTGCTTGGGAGAAGAATTTCTGGAATATTGAGGGGCTGCCTGTTTAGTCCCAGTTGATATTGCTAAACAGTTACTCTCAAGTGCTCAAATCAATTTGTACTCTGACCAGCAATCATTTCTACTTGTTCACCAACACCACTTGGTTTTATTTATGATGGAGAGCCTTGTATGGGTTATATTGACAGATGGGACTAAGGTGGAGGTGGTGTTTGGTTGTTTAAAGGCAGTATATGAACATGACCTGGCTTCTACAGACGGTAGATACTTTATCCTTTCCAGTCTGACTACTAGCAGATTTCATGCAGGCAAAGCACTCATACACATATAAAATCTTTGGGAATTGCTTTAAGGTTGTAGCTGTAATGAAAACTGAAATCCTGACTGCTTTCCTGAACAAAGGAGTAAATTCAGGAAACAACTTGACTGTTAACTGTGCTTTTATCAGAATTGCCATCTGGTTCTTGGCACACAGGAAGATGAGGGACTGGATGCTTGCCGGATGGGGAGGAATTTGTTCTTCCATTTTTATCATTGTAGTTCAGTTGTGTTTCCACCTGTCAGGTATGTCATAAGATTTCCTGTTTAGGCATACAGGTTATGATAACTTACCCATGCAGATCTTAGGAGAGGTGGGGGTGAGGGAGAAGTACACTGAACTTTGTGACAGCTGGTGCTCAGCAGACAGTGATGAGGAGACGCTTTCCCTGGGTTCACAGCCTGAGTAGATTCAGAGGAGTCCTAATGCTAAAATGTATTAATTTTAAAATCAGAATCAATAGCTGTAGGGTGGTGAGACAAGGAGACTCATGTCTAGGGTGTATTATAGGATGATAACTGTTCTACTGTTGGTGACCCCTAGAAGATTGATCTGATAATTAATAAATCAATTGACACGGGTTTATTAGACTCCAGGTTTTGTTTTAAAACTCATAAATACAAGCTATTGTGTAGGGGACTGCTGCTGTCTCTGACATTCTTCTGAATGTGTGTGAGTGCTGTGCGTAGAAGGAGTGTGAGCTTGGAATTAGAATGCATGGTGGGGGTCGTCAGGTACCTTAGTCTGTTTCCTTACCCAGAATTGAGGCTGCCTGTAACTGACTAATGTTGGGAAGACTGACTGAAAAGTTTGAGACTTTATATGGCGTAAACCACCAAATGGTAGGGGCTGACTTTGTGGACTTTGTCTAATGATTTGTAACCACGTGTTTTCTGTGTTACGTTCATGTGTGTGAAGCACCATGGCAGGTGGATGGAACCTAGGCGCTCTCCCACCAGGCCACTAGGTGTGTGGCCTGGAGTTTTTTCCAAACCTTAGTTTATATGGAATGGAGTTAATGATAGTACTAGCCACACAGGGGTACTTAAACCCATGAGCACCTATAAAATCTTTAGCATAATTATAAGCCTGACACCTCTGGGCACTTGATAAGTGTTGGTTGTGCCCCTTACAGTTTCTGTCAGAGCTGATTTGGATGATAGTGAAACTCGGGACTGCTCAAGCTACTTCTGCGCTGTTCTGTTGCCAGAGGGGGTTAGTTCTTAAAGCAACACACTGGGCAACACAGTAGGCATTAGGGTTCTGGGGAAAGTATGGTGGTGTGTCAGCTGCTTACCCTGCTGTAACTGTCTGCTGAGTGCATGTGCATCATTTGTAGGGCATATTAGATACTCCAGAGAAAACCAGCATAACTTTTGGTATAAGAGACTGTTTTCAACTTTTTCCTTGTAAGAAATGTTTAAATTTATCTTGTGATGTGTGTGTAGCCTCACATAGATGCAGAAGTTATAGGACAACTTGTGGGAGATGGGTTTCTTCCCCACCATGTGGATTCTTAGGGGTTGAATTCAGGTTGTCAGGCTTGGTAGCAAGCATTTTGACCCAGCATCCCACCCCTTTTAAATGAAACTTTTTTGTGGTGAGGGACTACTGAGAAGCAACCCAGAGTCCTGCCTCAGGCATTGTAGGCAAGCACTCTGCTGCCAAACTACAGTTCCATCTCTAAACGGGACTTTAAAGAACGACTAAGTTGTAAGGATTGTGTGTGTGTATATCCAACAAGAATAAGGATTGTGTGTATGTATATACAGCAAGAAAGAATAAATACAATAGGAGTCAGATCTTTTCTATTTGTCAGAGTTTTGGTGAACCAGAACCTCAAGATCACAGAACCCTAGCATGGGGTTCATTCCTCTAGCCTTGGTCTAGAATGTGCCCGTGGGGCTGTAATGGAAGGGGTTAGCTAGGCAACCATGGTCTTAACATTCTCCGTGGTGCAGCTCGCACAGGATCCAGCCCCTAGATTCAATGCAAGCAAGTATAAGTGGCCTGGGTTCCCTTCCTGCGTCTGCAGTGTGTTCACAGAAGGCTTACCCAAAGACTAGTGTCCTGGACTGCAGACCTAGAAAGCTGCTCCAGGGCATCAGGCTGTTTCTGTCTGCTTCACAGCTCTCATCTGTTTCAAGGAATGAAAGCAGGTGTGTGGTGTCGAAGACCAAGATAAACCTTTAGTGCACAAGCCTGGAGATGGATGAGGTTCAGATTAGTTCCTGTATTGGATTTGGTTCTGGTTATGATCCAGCAGACACACCAGTGTGATGCATAGTAACTGGCCAGAGCACATAATGTGTGTTTTAAAAGACTTGCATATGACCAAGAACCACACATTTGGAACTAACATAGAAAACTCGTTGTGAGCTGAGTCAAAGTAGAGCATAATGGAAAGAACAGGAGGGCAGGGACCCATCACTCTACCAACAGCACTTCCACAGACAGACGCCTCCTCCAGCTCCAGCCAAAGAGAAGTCGGGTGCCCTCACTAGTCTTGGCTTCTCCTTTTACCTTGCTCCTTGTAGCAGAACACACCCTTGTAAAGACATGTTCTTCCTTTTTTCTTCTTTCTTCCTGTGAATAAGTTCAGTCCTCTTTCTTAAAGGCAGAAAGGGAGTAGAGATACCAAGTGCCTTATTGGAATGAGGGAGCCAGGGTTTCACCAGCCTGTAGCAGACATACAGGGAGTGAGAAAACTCATGCAGCTGTTGGGCAGCCCTGAGACTGCACTTCACTGTGGCAGACCCTAGACCATCTTTACTGAGAAAATGCGCTGTGCTTGTGTGAATCTTAGGATCTTAGATGCGTGTACTTGGAAGTTAACAATTTTTAAAAACTTGTTTTCTGGAGGCTTAAAACAACACATTTATTATCTCATGTTTTCTAGAGGCTTAAGTCAACATTATCTTATATTCTTTTTAGGCCAAGAGTACAGGTCTGGCCTGACTGGGTGCCTGCTTCTGTGGCTCTTACAGGGGTATAGTCGCATGGATCTGTGTGTAGGTCAGCTCTTGAGCTATTGAGCTCTGTGGTTGGCTGTAAGATATACCCCCTTAGGCTGTTCCTTGTTGGCTGGAGGCTACTCTCAACTCCTTGCGGTGTTAGGCCCTTATTTTGTGGTGTTCCTGCGGCTGTGCTGGGGTTGAGCCAGAGGCCTTGCACACTCCAGGCCTTGCACTCCCTCTGACCTATGTCCACACCTTCTCTCTTTGAGATGGAGACTCAGAGTTATCCAGTCTGCCTTTGGCCTCACTATATAGCTGAAGAAGACCTTGAACTTGTGACTCTCCTGCATTGGCCCCTTTGTAAGCCGGGACTGTAGTCCTCAGTTACTAAGCCTGGCTAGTCCCTTAGGTTTTTTAACATTCTCAGTCCTCGTTGCCCTTTATGGTGGCTAGAATGAGATATCCCCCATACTTTGAAGCATTTGAATACTTGCTCTCCAATTTCAAAGCTTCGCACCATTTCCAGTTCATTCTCCACTTCCTGGTTGTGATTTAAGATAAACACTCTCAGTTTGCTGCTTCAGCTACCTTACCTCCGGTTTCTCTCCTATGAAAACCTTTTCCCTTCTGGAACTGTAAGCCAAGTAACCCCTTCCTTCTATAAATTGCCATAATCTTGGTGTTTTTGTCACAGCAGTAGAAAAGTAGCCTTTCTCCTCTCATTCTGTTAGATTCATTCTTTAGTAGGTTGCCTTCCTCAAAGGAGAACCTCTTCATTTCTACTTTATTTACCAGTGTTTCCTAAGTCCTTTTTTTCTGGAAAGATGAAACTCACTGGTGTCTCTCAGGTACCATAAAAAGTAGGCGGTAGAGAAACTAAGGTCAGACAAGTGAGCTGCTCAGGGCCCACGTATAGAACTACTTGTCCCTAGTGCCTCTCCCCTAGGCTACATCCCTGCTGCAGGACCTTGTGGGTTTGGATGTCACCAGTTCTGCCCTTTTTACCCTCCACTCTCCTGCACACAGTCCTTGAGCAAGAACTTCCTACTCTTGCTGCACTGTACGCTCTCTGTCCCAGGTGTCAGAGCTTGGACTTGTGGACTCCCGGCCCCCCTGCCACCTGCTCCATATGTCACTACAAGATCAGCTTTTGCTGACAGTGCCTGCATGTGCTTAGTATCTTAGTGTATGATATTTTCATTGTTTGGACTCCAGCCTTGGTGATACTTACTTGGCGAGGGCAGAAGGCCCTCCTGCTGTTCCATCCCCGTGAAGACTGGCACATGACAGGCAGCACCACTTTGGTGAGTTGGTGGAGTGAGCTCTGCTCCATGTGTTTCTGCTCAGATGGAAGGGTATCCTGGGACTCAGAAGCCCAGGAACCACACAGCTCTGAGGGGGACAGTGTCCCAAGGGAAGGACATCCTGAGACATGGGAACCTAGGAACTACACAGCTCTGAGAGGAAGCCTCACCCCCCCCCCCCAGCTGAGCTGAGGAGCTGAGGAGCCTCAGCCCCACCCCACTTCTTTGTCTTCTTCATTGCTTCTCAGCTCACTCCAGTGAGTCACACCAAGCAGCACATCTTCTAAATGATTTATTGCAGGGTCCGGGGTGTGGAGGGAAGAATCCAGGGATGGCTGCCCTCTGTTCCCGGAGTGGACAGTAGGGAACTGAACAAAGGACAGGGCTTATATAGGAATTCTTAGGGGACTGATCCTTTCGGCGCAGAGATCTCCAGAGTGAGGATTGGTAGGATTTCCTGTTCAGGGATTAGAGTTTTGTAAGAAGCTCAGGGATTGGTGGATTTTTTTTCCTGCTCAGGGATTGGTGGCTCTTTTTCATGCCACCCCGTTTCCCTGCATCAGACCCACAGATTAGGATGGGAAGTTCTTCCTGTGCTGCAGGTAGCTTTGACTGAGGTGCTATCTTTGTGGAGTTGCACAAGGAGGCTGGAAAGGAGGTGTTGCCACTGTGGAAGTTCCTGTGGTATTTCACAAGACTATAGGTTGAGGCAGGAAAGGAGATGCGCCGCTGTGCACAGTTCTTGTAACAGCTGCAGGCTGAGGAAGTGTGGTGCTGCCATTTTGACAGGAACAATCATTTTGACAGCTCCTATGGGGGCATCTTATGCTGGCCATAGGCTGGGGCAAGAAGGAGGGGACAGCAGCCTCTTTGATAGCTTTTGTAGCATGCCGCTTAGGGACTGTATTCCAGAGTATTTTGGTGGAGTAGAGGGAACACATACCATCCTAGGCAAAAGTTGTGCCACTCTTGTGACCTGATTGTAGCCTTTATTATTTTCTATGCAGTAATATTTAGTTAACTTTAATTTGGTTATTTTTCTAAGTTTAATCAATACCTTTGTTACAGATTTTACACCTGTTCCTTCTCCTCCTTCCCTCCCTCCCTCCCTCCCTCCCTCCCTCCCTTCTCCTTCCTTCCTTTCTTTCTTTCTTTCTTTCTTTCTTTCTTTCTTTCTTTCTTTCTTTCTTTCTTTCTTTCTTTCTTTTTTGGTTGGTTGTTGTTGATATAGTTTATCCTACAGTCCTCACACCTGTCTGCTCAGGAGATTTTCACACAAAAATAGCATATTGTTTTCATTAGTGCTTGCTTAAAAGAAAAAGAAAGGACAATATCTCATGTAGCCCAGGCTAGCTTCAAACTTGATATATAGGCAAGAATGACCTTGAATTCTTGACCTTCCTCCCTCATTTCTCCTGTGCTATTTGGTTATACACCATACCCGGGCAGGCAGTGGCACAGGGTCTGACCTGTTGTTTGTTTTTAATGGGCATATACTTTAGACAGATAGCAGATTGAAAGATAATGGTTCTTTTCCTGATGAGTAAATGTCTTTTACCAAAAGTTTCATTGAAACAAATGGAGAAGCTGTCTGTTCTGTAACCAGAGGTTTGTTGATGCTGATTGTAATAAGAGCCTGACTAGAAATGCTCCAGGCATTCCCTTCCACCCACCAGGTTTCCTCAGACCACTGGGCCTAGTTCAGTTGACATCGTTGTCATAGCTTCTGTCTGCTGTTCCCATGGAGTTCATCAGGCACAGGAGGCCAGGGTGTTCCTGAACTTGATGCTCCAGGGCTCTCTCTTGTTCTGCCACTAGCCCCCTGGTGGTCATCGAAATCGCCCCAAACCTTTGCGCACTCACTCAAGTGTTCTCTCTCTCTCTCTCTCTCTCTCTCTCTCTCTCTCTCTCTCTCTCTCTCTCTTCCTTTCTGACTGTGTGTTCCAGAGATGATGTCTTTCAAGGGTTGAAAAAGAATGCACACAGTGGCTGTGTGCATGACAAGATGAGTGAGCATTTGCTTTCCATTCAAACTGTTTTATGATGTCTGGGGAAGCCAGGCAGTGGCAGCTGTGACCAAGGGGTCCACCTGTAGCATCAGCACCTGAGTTATTTAACAGTCTAGCAGGAGATCTCAGGCCATTCTCTTACCCCTCCACAGCCTTTAGGTTTCATTCAGCCTTCCCTGCTAGCCCACCCTTCCCTGCCTTGCTCCCCTTCGAAGCTCTTACCTTATTTGTGACTTGGTCAGTGTCAGCCTTCTACAGACAGGAAGTGTGAGGGTAAGAGACCAGATCTATCTTGTGCCCTTATTTTCTCTTTTATTCTGTATAGACACCATGAATATTTCCCAGATGAAGGAATGATTGAATGAGTGTCACACAGCAACCAAGTAGCAGTTCACTGTGGTGTGAAGTCAGAGGCTAGAACTGTTTTGCAGGCTTCATGTGCTAAGAATTCAGAGGTCATGAGAGGTCACATGAAAGTTTAAAGGAAGATTAATCTTAAACTTTGTTGAAGGACTTGGCTAAATGAATCAGTGGGAGGGGAAAATGATTCCAATCTGGGAAGTGTGAAAATGGGCAGGAAGACTGTTTCCCACATCAGCTTTTCTGAGGATAAATGATAAATGGTGTAAGATGACTTCCAGATTCCGCAGCTTGTTCAGGGGCTAAGAGGTAAATAGAAAGAAGAACGGTCATTCCGCTGAGCAGAGGTTAATTGACACAGCCAATGATCTAAAATCCTATGTTGGAAAATGTCACTTCATTATATGTGTCTGGAAGTGCAGATGGGGAAACAGATTTTTTTCTTTTTGCAGTAGATTCATTAAGTGTTTAGGAAGATTATCTTTTGCACCATCTCCAGCAGAGTAGTTTGAAGCCGAGACTAAACTCAGTTGTGTGGGATTGCCATGTGCTGTTGTGAGACTGAGTTCCATCAGCAGGTAGGCGCAGGGTGTAGCACCTGCCCCACAGCCCATTTTGGGTTGGATGATGGTGCACTGACAGGCACAGAGCACTTGTGGCAGAAAGTAAAGACTGGGAGCTGCTCACACTTACTGAGCTCTCGCTCCTGGCTCTGAATCTTCCTCCAAGTGTAGCAGTCCTAGCCACTTTGTCCAGGTCACTCCTTGTGGAGCTGGTGCCCTCTTGCACTGAGGATGATTGGAGTTGGCAGGAAGGAGGTGGTCAGTCACTTGGCTCAGTTGGGTGGGATTGGAGCTCTTTGCTTGCTCTATATAAATTCTTTTTATCCTTGACTGCACCAGTCAATCCCCATGGCTCCTGCCCCAGCAGAGTTAAAAACTACCAAGGTCTTCATACCAGTTGCTGCTGGCTATCCTGGAAAGGCAGTCTGCTGATCTTTCATTTTGTAGCAGATTTGTTAGCTCCACAAACCTGGTGTGGTATTATTGCATGTGGTATTACAGAAATCATTTACATGGAAATTGTTTCCAGCCTTGTTTCTCTTTGTTTGGAGCCATATAATTGAAAAGAAATAGAGAGTTTTAAAAGTAAGACCATGCTTACTGTGATGGGGTCCCTGGGTTGGTGTGCCCCTTCTGTGTTCCTGGAAATACCACAGGGAGTTCTAAGAACCTCACATTTGACTTTGATGCATATATGACCATTGACAGACCTATACGTTCCTTCCCCTTCCCCTTTTCCCATTCTTGGTCCCTGAGTTGTGGGAGTCTCCTGCTACATTAAATTGGCCTAGCCGTGT
Organism: Tokudaia tokunoshimensis; assembly: GCA_036184795.1. NCBI lineage: Eukaryota > Metazoa > Chordata > Mammalia > Rodentia > Muridae > Tokudaia > Tokudaia tokunoshimensis. Next base: position 123,733,262 of record BTHU01000012.1, on the reverse strand, counting down.
TCCCCCATCTTTGGCTTCCTTCATTCTTTTTCTATGGAGAAACCTAAGGCCATGTGACAAGAAGTCCTGTCTTCCTCTCAAGTGTCTTGTATTCTTGTCCCTTAATTTACAGATTGTCCCTGGTGCCTTTGAAATAATGATCTAGTGATCTTTTTTTGTAACATTTATTCTTTGGCTCCTGCACCCTGGGTTGTCCCTAGTCAGAACCAAGGACCTCCCCCGGAGGTCTCTAAGAAGACCCTGCTCACTGTCTAGTGTCCTTATTCTGCTGAGCACGTTGCTTTCCTTGCATGCTTTTTCTTCCCAAGGTGTCTCTGGTGCTGTCATTGCTGGAGTGCAGTGCAGTGTTTCCAGAGTTCCTGGACTCTGTTAGGAGCCAGCTGGCCTGTTTTTCAAAACCCAGTTCTGAAATCTTTTCTTATCTATGACTATGGTCAAACATCATGTTCGTTTGAAAGATGGCTCAAATCAATATATTGGCTCCCCAGCATTTTGTTCCAAGTGAACAGTTAACAATTATCCATTTTCTACATCACACTTAAAAGATAGGCACGGATTAAACTATTCTTTCATGGAAAAAATTGTTTCTAGAAATTGGCTTTTTAACAAAATGGGATTACTCTTAGAAAGTGAGATAGTATTTCCTCTGGGGGTGTGGAAACACAAGAGTAAAGCCCATTTCAGAGCTATTGACCAATGAAGCATTTAATTAAGAAAATATAAGGTAAAGTGCACTTTGTGGAGAAGATAGTAGTCAGCCTTGCATATCCATACCACAGTGTGGCATGCCCTCTACAGTTTGGCCCTCTGCTCCTTTTTTTTAAATCTTGTGTCCTGTTCAGTTAAAAGGTGAAGTTTTGTATTTCAGAAGAATGTTTTTCCCCCCCAAGAAATTTGAATGCTGACAGGGCAGTAGCAGTGATATCCTGGTGCCTTGTCTCTTCCCTTCTTAGAACAGTGTTTCAAACAGGTTGTTCTCTATTTTGTATTCATACTGAATTGAGGGATTGTTTTTTCTTCCAGTTCTGGCACTTGAACCTAGGACATTGTATAACATCAGAGGCAAGTGCTCAACACTGAGCTGTAGCCCTAGCCCAGTGTGTCCCCAGACAGCTTTCTTCTTTTAAATGTGTATATGTGTTGGGTGCAGTGGCAGACAACCTCAGATGTTGTTCCTTAGAAGCTGCTCACCTTGTTTTTTGAGATAGGTATTTTCACAGATCTTGCTATCAGTGGGCATTTCCACCAGCTGGTGAAATGTACATGATGTATGGATTCACACAGAGGATGGAGGATGTCCTGAAGACCTCAATGTGGCAGTCCTCCTGAGCTACTATAAGGGCTCAAAGTATTATACCAGTGTGGCTCATATTCTTTAGAGTCCTGATGAGCTGACATCTGTGAGTTCTTGGATTTTGCAGTGCATCCCTAGAGTTTATTTCTTATTAACTACTCACAATCTATTTGATTTAAAAAAAAAAAACACGTCTCATGTAGCCCAGATTAGCCTTGAACTCCTGATCCTCTTACCACCACCACCTCCCAAGTTTACAAGCTTGAACTATCATGCCCAGCTTCTTAACTCCGTTTAGGCTTAAAGACTATGTAGTTACTTCTCTATTGCTGCGAAGACACAGTGATCAAGGCAGCATATAGAAGAAAGAGTTTATTTGGGGCTTACCATTTCAGAGGTTAGAATCCATTACCATCATGACAGGAAGCATGGTGTCAGGCAGGCAACATGGTACAGGAGTTGTAGCTGAGAGTTTATATCTTTTTTTTTTTTTTTTGTTTTTCGAGACAGGGTTTCTCTGTATAGCTCTGGCTGACCTGGAACTCACTCTGTAGACCAGGTTGGCCTCGAACTCAGAAATCCGCCTGCCTCTGCCTCCCAAGTGCTGGGATTAAAGGCGTGCACCACCACTGCCCGGCTGAGTTTATATCTTTATCTGCAAGAAGGAGGCAGAAAAATCTAATTGGGAATGGCTTGTGCTTTTTGAAACTTCAAAGTCTGCCCCTAGTGACACATCCTCTCCAAGGCCACACCTCCTAATCCTTCCCAAACAGTTCCACCAGCTGGGAATCAAGCATTCAAATCCATGAGCCTATGAGGGCAATAGAAATTCAAACCACTAAAGGCTGAATGTGTACTTAAGGGTCCAACGTTTACTTTTGTATCCACATGACAACTAGGAGAATTGAAAGTAGCCAAAAGATGTCTATGGGGCTGTTGAAATTATCATGAAACGATAGGAATTTCAGATAATGGAATATTAGAATGCCAGTATGGCATAATTCTGTGAAAAAAGTACCAGAAAATAAATTGTGTATATGGCCTCTATGTTTTAAAGTATAAAAAAAGGAGGGGTGTGTGTGTATGTGTGTCCACAAAGAAAGCTAGGGCCTCTCTTGTGCTTCTGAGCTGTTTCTAGAACCAGTGTTTTTTGTTTGTTTGTTTTTGTTTTTCCGTTTTTTTCTTGTGCACTGTGAGGAGAACTACTAGACCCATGATAGCTGTGGGCTATCCAAATTTGAGATCATTACTAAAGATTACAACTCCATGTGTGCCATTCCTGCCAGTTTGGTATTCACACTGTTAGTCTTGTCATTACTGCTGGACATTTAGCCATGTAAGTCATTTTATAGCTTGCTCTGGTGAAGAAAGCATGTACTTACCATGTCTGAACTCCCGCACTTAACTCAATGAGGGGGCAGCTAAGCTTTTCCCTAAACTCCTGAATACTGACATCTAGGTGGCTATTCCAGCTTCATTGGTTATTAACTGGTTAGCCTGTCCAACCTATTAACTTCCCTGTTCCTTGATTTCCTTGACAGTAGAATGAGGCTGATGACAATTGCCTTAGTTAGGGTTTTACTGCTGTGAAAAGAGACACCACAGCCAAGGCAACTCTCATAAGGACACATTTAATTGGGGCTGGTTTACAGGTTCAGAGGTTCAGTCCACTATCAAGGCGGAAACATGGCAGTATCCAGGTAGGCATGGTGCAGGAGGAGCTGAGAGTTCTACATCTTCATCTGAAAGTTGCTACTGGAATACTGGCTTCCAGGCAACTAGGATGAGGGTTTTAAAGCCCAAGCCCACCGTGACACACTCACTCCAACAAGGCCTTGCCTTCTAATAGTGCCACTCCCTGGGCCAAGCATATGCAAACCACGACATTCCACTTCCTGGCTCCCATCTCCTTGTTCAAACATGAATATATGGGGACCAAATGTAAACATAGCATAATGCAAAATACATTCAGTCCAACTTCAAAAGACCCTATAATCTATAGAAGTCTCCGTAGTGTTAAAAGTCCAAAGTTCGGGCTGGAGAGATGGCTCAGTGGTTAAGAGCACTGACTGCTCTTCCAGAGGTCCTGAGTTCAATTCCCAGCAACTTCATGGTGGCTCACAACCATCTGTAATGGGATCTGATGTCTGAAGACATCGACAGTATACCCACATACATGAAATAAATAAATCTTAAAAAGAAGAAAAGGAGGAAGAGGAGGAGGCTGGTCCTTTTTATTTAAAAAAAAAAAAGTTCATGATCTCTTCTAAAATTCATAAAATCACTTAAAAGCAAGACAGGAAACCAGCTGGGCAAACTCCAAACTCTGTATCTCCATTCTGATGTGTCAAAGCTGCCTTCAGATCTCTAACTCTTCTTTCATCTTTGCTGACTGCAACAGACTTCTTTCTCCTGGGCTGGTTCCACTCCCTGTTAGCAGGTAGCCTATGGCTCTGGAGATACCTTGAGGTCTTCAAGGCAACTTCAGTGTTATAGCTTCTTGTTTCAATGTCTGGGATCCACACATGTTCCTCTGGGCTCCTCCAGAGGGCTGGTGTCACATCTCCAGCTCTGCCCTCTATAGCACTCTAGGCTCAGGATGATCCACTCCACTGCTGCTGCTGTTCTTGGTGATCATCCCATGGTACCCACATCTCCAATATGCTGGGGACTTCCACTGCAGCTAGGCTTTACCAATAGCCTCTCTTAGACTCCCTTCATGGTGCCAAGCCTCAGGTCCTTTGCAACCTCCCCTTTAGTCCTGGGCCATCAACTGTAACTGAGGCTGCACCTTCACCAGTGGCCTTCCATGACCTCTCACAGAGCCAAGCACTCTTCATGACCCCTTCATGCCTTTAAAACCAGTACCACCTGGGTGACTCTTACACATTACCAGGTACAGCTGCAGCACGAGGTACAACCTTGGCTATCTCTGGAACACAGCTTCTTTGTGCCCTCAGAACACACTTCCCAGAAGATTCCACCACAGTGATGCTGGTCTCTTCTTAGTCACCGCTAATTTCTTAGCTGCAGCTAACCAGCATCAATTATCCCAGGAGTTTCTTCTATTCTTGACTCTAAAGCCAGAGCCACATGGCCGAAGCTGCCCAGTTCTGCTGCTTGCAGGAACTGAAACATGGCCCCCATGTTCTGTTTCATTATCACCAGCTTTCTGTTTTCCAACTCCTTCACTGCCTAAGTTGGGCTGTCCTGGATCTTGCTCTGTAGGTTGACCTTGAACTTGGAGATCTGCATGCCTGTCTTCCTGGGGTTAAAGGTGTGTACCACCATGCCTGGTTCTAAACTTAGCTGGGTAGAATCTTGCCCCAAAGTCCCACTCCCTTAATCTGTTATCTCCTAAAATACAGGATGTGGCTCCATTTCACTTCCTCGTGCATATTTATTTATTTTTATTTTTTTTATTTATTATATTGTAGCTGTCTTCAGACACTCCAGAAGAGGGCATCAGATCTTGTTATGGATGGTTGTGAGCCAACATGTAGTTGCTGGGATTTGAACCCAGGACCTTTAGAAGAGCAGTCGGTGCTCTTAACTGCTGAACCATCTCTCCAGCCCCCTTGTGCACCTTTAATACTCAAACCATATATTTTATATTTCTCCTTTCTAAGCTTGCTACGCTTATTCAAAATGCTCTTCATGAAACTTAATCAGACAACTAAGTCTGCTGGGCTTTTTTGAGACTCCTTTGTCAATGCAAAATTAATCTGAATCTCTTCACCTTAGCATCAGGCAGATTCCTCAGACAAGGGCGAAAGTAGCCACATTCTTCACCAAAATACCACAAAACCATCTGGAGACCACATACTGAAATTCTTCTCATTTGTGCCAGATCTGCACAGTTCAAATCACTCACAGCAACAAAGTCTTCCACTTCCTACTAGGATGGCTCATTAAGCTCCACTTAAAGCATTCCACTGCTTTCCAAATCCAAAGTTCCCAAATCCACATTCTTCCAAACAAAAGTATGGTCAGGCCTATCACAGCAATAACCTGGTTCCAGTACCAACTTCTGTCTTAGTTAGGGTTTTACTGCTGCGAACAGACACTATGGCCAAGGCAACTCTTGTAAGGACAACATTTAATTGGGGCTGGCTTATAGGTTTAGAGGTTCAGTCCATTATCATTAAGGCAGGAACATAACAGCTTCCAGACAGACACAGTGCAGGAGGAGCTGAGAGTTCTACATCTTCATCTGAAGGTTGCTAGCGGAAGACTGGTTTCAAGGAAGCTAGGATAAGGGTCTTAAGCCTTAGCCCCCACACACACCCCTATGCCAACAAGGCCACACCTACTCTAGCAGGGCCACACCTTCTAATAGTGCCACTCCCCAGGCCGAGCATATGCAGACCATCACAACAATGATGCCTATTTCGGAAGAATTTTGGTAATTAAATATACACGGTAAGGTTCTTGCTAATAACCTCCACTAAATACAGAGCTGGCAGTCCTTGTTTTTATTCCTGCTGTTTTGGAGACAGCACTTCCTTGTGTCTACTTAGGCCATTCTTTTCCTAGGGCAAGATTTATAGGTGCGCTCTAGATGTGTCAACACTCTGTAAAGGAAGTGCACACTCCTGATCCTGGTCATACCAGCTTAGACAGCGAAAAAGAAAACAATGTGAAGCTGAAATAATTGCTTTTGTTTGGTGATATTGTTTGAGGCAGGGTCTTACTTAGTAGGCCTGGCTGGTTTGGAACTCACTATGTAAACCAGGACTTGGGTAGATCTGCCTGCCTCTACTCCTGAGTGCTAGGATTAAAGATGTGTGCTACCTCATGCGGCTAGCTCGCTTTTTGGTGAAAATCTGTTCCTGTGAAACAACTGCCTTGCTATTGGGTTGATTTCTCACTTTGTGATGTTTGGTTTAATGTTGAGAGGAGTGAGGATTTGGAATTTTGCTTCTGAGGAAACCCTGACCCCTTAATGGAGACCAGAGAGTGTGACTTTATTGTGGTTGAAGACTCTTGTCAAGCAGCAGAGATGTCTGAGGCTGGGGGTGTAAAAGTAAGCAAAAAAACAAGATTTCAAATGGCTGAATGGAGGACTGAGATGGCCCAGCAGTTTCCTTAGCTGCTTTTCCCGGGGTGAACACTATATTCTTGGAGTGAGCAGTTACATGTGTGCAGCGTGACGTGAGAGCTTGTCTTGTCCCTTGCTGGATTCTTAAGATAGATTGATGTCCAGAGACAGTAGAAGAAGTTTGGCATGGTTCTTTGCCTCCTAGATGGCAGAAACAGTTCTGTGTGTCTCTCTGTGTCTGTCTGTCTGTATTCCCTGGAAGTTCTTCTCTGGGTCCTTGTTGTTTGTAAAGTTGTTACTCCCCATGTTCTTACCTGCTGTGCAGGACTGTGCAGGTAAGGTGTTTCTCAGGTGCCCTTGTCAGAGCTGTCCTTGCTTGGGATGAAGGCTTTCCTCCGTCTTGGAGGGAAAGATGCCTTTGAGGCTCTGGGGCACTGGGAACTCACTACTGGTGGCTAAAACCTTATATCTGCCTCACTAGCTTACTAGCAGGGAAAGGAAGTGCCTTAGACTGGCAGTTCCAGGAACGTGGGAGGTTGCAAGGTTGACCCTAGAGGGGGCTTGAACTGCAGCCTCATACCGTACCAGTTTTGTTCTTGTTTGACTCTCCTCTGGCTTCTCTAGATACTAACTTTGTATCTTCCACCACAGGCACTCAATTTGTTGATGTATCAGTTTCTTTTTTAAAATTTTCACCCTGATGTATAATTTATAATTGTCTACTGTTAACTTATTTTTATTTTTTCCTTCTAAATCAGTAAATATTTGAGTAAATAAGTGATTGACAGCCCAGTCTGGTGTATGCTTGACTTTCCTTCAGTGTATACACGTGGTAACTAGTAAATACACGACAGAGATGGGGTTTTGGTAATATTTTAGCAAACTGCAATTAAATTTAAATTGCAGGTAGACTATAGATTCAATCATCTAAAAAGTATTTTTAAATGTAATGAACAATAGTGTTATTCTAATTTCATATTTTATTTTAAAGTGATATATATTTGCTAGGAAAAAACCTTCTCTTCCTCCCCTATATACACACACACGTGTGTGTGTGTGTGTGTGTGTGTGTGTGAAAAGCAGAAGCTCTTGATTAGATGTGTATCGATGTAGTTAAATTTTTATTTGATCATATTGAGTTTGAAGAATTTTATGATGAAAAAATTCCCCAAAGAATTGAATGTAATCTGTGTTTAAAAATAAAAGTCTTAAAAATTGATTTTTCCTTCAAGAACTGAATATATGAACCATGCTTTGATTCTGATTTATGGACATCAAAACTAAGTTGTAGATTCAATAGATATTTTATGATTTGTCCTTCTGTTAAACTGTTTTTTTAACAGTATCCACTTAGAAAATAAAATACAAGAAGAGGGTTCATTGACTCCTAGACTCGTGCTGTGACATGTCCTGTTTCCAGCTTGCCTTAGTCACGGAGCACCATGGTCCAGTGTCTGCCTTCCTTTGTGTTCCCATCCTGCTTCGCTCCTTCATTCTGCCTCTTTCTAGGGAAATCTCCCATCCTTCTCTGGTATTGTCTTAAAGGGAAAAGGGCTCCATCCAGGCCTGGAGGACCAGCTGATGGAGCTGTCTGCTGCGTCTCTTTTCTCTTGTCTGCTTTGCTGAAGTACTTATCAATGTTACATCAGATGATGTTCAATCAGAAGCCCTGCAAAGCATCCAAGTTATGAAACATATGTGATCAGATATGAAGGTCTGTGTCTGGTTTCATCCTGGTAGCAGTAAGAGAAATGGGGTCATCTTTGGACTTAGGTGTGTCTACCTTGGCAGATGAACCCGTGTTCCTTTTATGTTTAAGTCATGTAAAATAGATGTATTTTAATCATCAGTTTAATTACACAGTGTTAATGGCTTTTCATCAGAACAGACTTAGGAAATGCATTCCTGTAGCTGTTGAAAAGAGCAGTTGCTGGACTGCTATTTGTATTTTGAGAATTAACTGATTATGGATTACAACAGTTATAATTTCTTTAACATATAGTATTTAGGAGTTATTTTTATGGACCGATCAACTCCCCTTTTATAAATTCTTTAACATAAGTATTTAGGAGTCATTTTTATGGACTGATCAGCTCCCCTAAAGCATGGCTCTGTGAAGGGACTGATGTATTCAGGTTGGCCTCCTGAAGCAAAGCAGTCCAGGCATGAGATTCCAGCACAAAGGGTGATGGGTTTGGGAAGAATCCTGCTCTGGGCCCTTCATGTGTTAGGATCTTTCTTTTTTCCTCAATGTTCTTCAGTCTTTATTTAGGTTACATTTGTTTCTTTTGAGAGTTGTTTTAGGAAGTACCTAGCCATATTCATGCAAGTAGCATTTTAAAATGTTTACAACTGCTTATTTCCCAGTGCTAAACACAAAACCACCCTTGATTCAAATGCATTTTGCTCCTGTGCACAACTATTAACATTTCGAAGCTGCTTTGCACACTCAATGTTTCTGGGTTAGGGATCCACATAATAATGGATTGTGCTTGTTTGGTTCTTCACAGAGGTTTGTTGTAAGAGCTTAAAATAAGACTGCCGCTGACTTGTGTGATGCACAGTAACTGTTTATTTAATGTGAGTGCACCCTGCATCGCTCCTCTCTCAGCCTGAGGAATTTGCATGCTGCATAGCAGCCATCTTCTTTTATACGTTATTAAATATCTGTCAATTATAAATATCAAGGTTTTACATTAATGTCAAGATAGTACATCAAAAATTCATGGAATATGTGACTTTTTCCAAGGGTATTTAATACTTAATGCATTTGTGTCATTTTTCTTCTCAGAGATATTGACAGCTTTTATTAAGTGTTTGTTAGGGAGATTTCATTTTTATCAAGGGACTATAAAGAGAAGCTGCATGCTAAATCAATTTTAAAAGCCAGAATATCATTCATTTTTCCATCTTCAAACACTTATAATCCATAGATTTTATTTAAATTTCTTCTTGGTTTATTTTTGTTTTATGTGAGTGGTAGTTCGTGACAGCACTTTAATAAGGATCAACTATGCTGACTGTAGTGGTTTTTAATTTCCTTAAGCATCACTACCAGACCCATGCAATATGGTAAATTCTTCAAAATGTCATACTTACATATTTAGCAATATTGCTTCTTTTTATTGAAGCCAAACAAACAATTTTAGATATTAATCTTTCCCAAACATAGTGATTATTTTGTACTAGGCACAGTATTGCTGTTTCTTAAGGAGGGTGCCTCCTTTGGATGGAAAAAGGAATGCTTTGAGAGGGTCACCTGGCTCTGCATAGAGATTCTAGAATTATTTTACTTTTCACCTATTTTTAAGGTAGAGTTTTCTAGAGCCCAGCTGACCCTTACTCCTAGGTAGCTGAGGTTACAGGTGCGTATCCTAGCCCTGGCTTTAGGAGCCCTGCGTGTGCCCTATCTGATAAAAGCTGTACCATTGTTTACTTCCACTTGAACTATTCATCATGCTCAAGAAGTCATCATGTGTTGCTTATGATTCAGAAGGAGACCTATATCTAGTTTCAGAAGCTGTTTATTAGGATTTCGGGTAGCGCAGCTAGTGAACCAGGGCTCCTGCTGGCTCCTGTTGGGCCCCTGCCTCGGAGGCCTGGTTCTTGGGTCTGTTTGGCGATGCTCTGCACTGGTCCTACACAGACCTTTGTCTGGGAAACCATGACACTAAAGTCAGTTGGCCACCAAGGATGAGGCTCCTGTTTCAACTGCAGAAATCTTTAAAGTGCTGGGAAAACCGTCAAGAAGAAGTTCAGACTCATGGTAGTTTACTTCCAGAAGGGAGCAGAGTATCCTGCCATGTACCGGGAGTGAGATATTTTCATATGAGGACATTTTAGAAGCTTGCGGTTCACTTCACATTAATTTTTGGCAAAAATGAAAAGGATTGATTTTTTTTTTTTAATTTCTGTTCAGGTATTAAATGAAAATTGCTTGCAATCAACATTTGTCTTAGCTTTGTTCATTTTTTTTTAAAAAATAAGGGAATCCATTTATTTCCAACATTAAGTATTAAACATTAAATAAAAATTATAGATGAATTATTTTTGATATTCATATACCTCTAAATCCTTGAAGAATAGTATATTCAGATGAAAGGTACTGGCTTTGGTTTTGGTTTTTTTTTTAGAAGCCTGACTTTATTCAAATGAAGCTGAGTGTTGCTGGTAGGGACTGCATGCATTCTCTCATGCTGCCAGTAGATGGTGCTGGCGCCACAGCAGAGAGAGCCCTGCTGAGGAGGACGCCACTGGCTGCCTCAGACTAACTGTTAAGTTCATGTGTCAATACAGACTGGCTTTTATACCAGAATCGTGTGTACTAGGTACACCCTGTTTTTTGAGAACAACTATTTCTGATGGTTTCTGAAAATGTTATATAACCACACAGAAAATGTATTTACACATCTTTTTTACTGAGGCTTTTATTTTTAATGATTTTGTCAGGACTATTAGGTCATGCAGGATATATGCAAAGTGTTAGAAGGTGCACATTGGTTTAGCCTTCCATCTTGGTCCTGGAGTGGCCGGCTATACATGTTCTTGAGGAATCCAAGGCTCCAAAGATACTCAACTGTTGGAAGAATCTTGAAGTCCTTTTCAAAACTGAGAACTGTCCATTTTTTTTCCTATTTAATATCAGCCTTTTGAGGGGAAGGGTGTGAAAATTTTATTATTTCTGAGATTTCACATAAGAATTTACCAGCTTTGAAAAGACTATAGTAAATTTCATAGTTTAAGTGAATTAAAACATTTTTTAAAAATAACATTTTTGCATCTTTTAGACTTTGGAAAGAGACATATGGGTGTGCAAAGTTCTCAATAATAAGAAAAAATTAGATTTCACTTTATTATAAATTAGAGGAAAATTGATCAATAGAATTTGTTCTCTTTATTATTTTGAAGTTTGTCTCTTCTTACCAGGTTAGTTTTGAGAGGAGGAAAGGGCCTTATGGTGATCTGTATGTTTAAAGGAAACTCTGGAGTCTGCCTTGGCTAACTGTAGTGAGTAAGAGAAAGACATACCTCGAGCCCTCAGAGCAGTCTCCAGGCTCCGGAACAGGAGGGCGTTACTGACCTTTCCTGGTATACCATCTCCCCAACCAGGCTGTGATGCCCTGTGATGTACTAGTCTGTATGTTCCCTTAAAGTCTCTTATTTAATTGCTCATTGTTAGCACAGCATTCATTTTATCTCATCTTGTTTTATTTATGTTGAGACAGGTTCTAGCTATGTAGCACAGGCAGGTCTCTAAGTTTTGATCCTCCCACCTTAGCCTCTCAAGTGCTGGTGTTTACAGGTATATACAGATACACCCGGCCCAACATGCATCTTAAAGATTATGTAAATACAGTTTTACATTTTGACTTTTCTTCCAAAGGCTTAAAATAAGGCTAAAAAGAGGGGAGGAGCAGGCACTGGGAGCTAACATCAGTTAGCCCTTTGTAGTATATGATTTGTGTGAGACTGCGCACCAAGGACAGGCTTTTGTTTCCTAATTGATTACGGTTTGAGCCGCTTCTACCTCATTCCCTACTGCCCTGCACACAGTGCAGCGAGCACAGTACAGGGAGCAGTGATGGACCACAGTTCACTTGTGGTGTTGTACCTGGAGCTGAAACTGCTGCACGGAGACACACTAGCAGACGCAAGATCAGCTTCGGCAGCTCTGGTCTCCAGCTCAGAAGCTACCGTTTGTTCATCTGATCACTTACTGCAGTCTGTCTATCAGACTGTAATTGAAACTTAAGATTAAAGCCACACGGTTACAGCTTTAATTTCTTAATTGAGATAAAGTTTTTAGTCTTAAGGGTATAAAGGGTAGGGGATTATAAAAAGGGAATGTGAAGCTATAAAATTTTCTTCCATGTGTGAAGTTTTGGATATTTTATCAAATGTTCTTTTGTCTGGAGAAAAAAAGTAATTTAAAATAATGCTCGTCTGTTTTATCTTTATCTTGTAAAATTTACTTCATTCTCTCACAAGACTTTGCTTGATTTCCTGTGTTTGATCCACATTTACTATGTAAATAATTCATTTGCACATAAGTCGATTGTCATCAAGTGTTATTAGAGAATGTGAGTATTTCCTGCATACTAGAGGGTTTGTAAGTGTTGCTTCTTCTGACATACAAAGAAAATAAAATCTAGTCAGAGAGCACGAGACCCCAAGATAGGCAAGCCCTCCCTACTGGCTTTGCAGGCTGCACGTTCCCTTCAGAGCTCACACTCGTAGCAGAGGGTGTGCCTGCCTTTGTGAAAGCAGTCCACCTTACACTGTTTGTGTGGTGTCTGTGGGTTCCGGATGGAAGTATGAAGGAGCAGATTTATGGCGGCCGCTGGGCACAACAAATTAAGTTGACAGTGATGTATGAGGGCAGAGTAGCACGCTGATCCCTCGGTTGCGTGGCTGGACGCCTCCTGCTTCATTTGGCTCTTGTTAGGATCTGTTAGCAGCTAAATAATGAAATTCTGTTGACTGATTTCTGTTTTTTCCCTTTTTTTCCCACCTCTGCTTCCTAAAACCATTCATTCCCAGACCCATCCTCATGCCAACAAACTGCCCTTGAAGGATTCTTTCACTTACGAGGACTACAGGTTTGTGTGAGGGGCGCTGTGTTGAGGGTGGTTTCTGAGGATCTGGAAGTGAGGGTGACCTGCTGCGACCACTTACAGTGTTGAAATGGGGCGGTCCCAAAAGCCACAGAGAGCAGCTTGGATAAGCACTGCGTTTTGACAGCTGCCAAGAAACCGCTGTGAACCTGTAGTGTTAGTGGCTTGCCTGAGGTAGCCACGGGGCGTTTGGGCTTAACATTAGTGTTAAGTATTGCTAAAGGATTTTTTTCTCTTTTAAGTAGATTAATATTAGTGTGAAGCAGGGATTCTTTTTGAACATAAAGTTACTGCACTATACTATGTAATAAAAGTGCCATGTCCCACATCTCATACCTACCTTGGAGGGTGTCTGTCTAGAGAGGAGAAACAGCACCTGCGTGTCAGTGTGGCTCAGAGCTGGGTAAAGTCAGCATTTGGGGAGAAGGAGAGCTGGCTTTGGAGACAGCAGTGTCATCACCATGTAGGGTGAAACCCCTGCTGCTCCTAGTTCCTTTGCGCACTCAGCCGCCCGGCCAGCTGTGTGCAGGCTTCCTTTCCTGCCATTCTGCCCCCTCCTCCTCTCAATCCTGGATTTTGTTCTAAATGGTACAAAAAAGTCTGAAAACTGGGAGCCACCCAACAACCTCAGTTTCCTGATTGAATGCATTCTTGTGGGGGTGGCTTTTAGACAAATTTACTCTTAATTTGTTTATTTTCTTTTTGTAACAGGTGGGCTGTCTCGTCAGTTATGACACGGCAAAACCAAATCCCTACAGAGGATGGTTCCCGGGTGACCTTGGCTCTGATTCCTTTATGGGACATGTGCAATCATACCAATGGCCTGGTAAAGATCTGTTCCTGGGGTTGAGGCTGGGGGCTGCTGGGCTTGGCTTCTTGTTTCCCCTGCCAGCTCTCACCAGGACAGGCGGAAGCAAACCTTGCTGCTTTTCTGCCTGCCTCTGATAGAAGCTGGGTTTCTCTTCATACTGAAAAACTGCATTTGCATGGTCTAAATCACAGCCCCAGCTCGCACATTCGTTGTCTTGTCTCACTGAACCACAGGCTGAACGAACCACGTGGCTTTCTTATTCTCTTACGAGTAGGAATTTACTGAAGAAAACCTTTCCTCCTTCTGGCTTTCTCTCTAAGGCTCTTTCTTTCTGTTCTCTGCTGATTCCTTTTCGCCCCTGGCCCTGCTCTGTTCCTCACCCTCTGTGATTTACCTGCTTTGCTCTGGAGCCTATGTATGGGGAGGTTTGTGTGCTAGGCTCTGGGCACAAGTGCAGGGCTGGCTGCCTGCCTGGCGGCTGGCTGAGTGAAGACAGGAAGCATCTTCCTGTGGCTGAATCTGTAAGGGAAGAGGACAAGTCCTGTTCCTCCACATTCTTGGGATCCAAATGACATGAGGCTGAAGCTTTCTCTGTGATGAGGACTTCCTGGTCCTCACAGGTAGGGAGGTGACAATCCCAGCTCATTCTGAAGTTCTCAGCACGGCTGGCCTGCAGGGTGAGTTGGGTTTGATTCCTGTTCTGAAGTGCCAGCTTGCTTTGTTATTATTAGCAATATTATAAATAGATTAAAGAAATGCTGAAAATGATTATTCCACATCTATACGGAGGCCTGAGCACATGTGCTGTGTACCAGACACTCAAGGCAAACTGTGCTCCTGCTAATTCTGGTAGTCTTTCAGGTCTTAACAGTATTTGAACTGTAGCAAGGGAGAATGACACTTTTATAATTACATTTTGTCTTAATTTAGATATGCTTAATTTAATTAGCAAGACTAAGAAATAGTAGCATGTTTTACATTTTCATTAATGAATATAATTTTTATATTCTTTGTTCTTTTTTTTCTCCTTTAGAGATATTTTTAAACTGATAAGCTTGAAATTTAAAGTTTCAAGTAGCTTTAAATATCTGACCCTTGCATTTTCTTTTCCCTCTATATGAGTTAGATCACTATTTCCCAAACTGAATTGATCATTAAAATTTATTTTCATTTTCAATACTTAATCAAAAAGAATTAAACAATATAGAAGTCTCTAGTAAAGTAAGCCACTCTTTTCCCCTGCAGTCCCAGTGTCCTCTGGTTTACTAGCTGCATGGAAGGCTGCTGCAGCTGAGGGTGCTGTCCCACTCTCTTCTGTCTTCTGACTATTTGTGGAACCCTCCCATGCATATTCATAGGTGTTCTGAGTTTGGGCATTGGTGTTACTTACCTGCCAGTATGGTAAACCTGCACTCTTGAGTTTATCTCAAATTAAGAGTAACAGACAACTCTCGGCATATCTTTTTCTCTGATGTAATTTGTGTGTCCTGTGATCTATCATGGTTCTCTGCTAACCCTTTGGAAGGTTGTTCAAGAAGCCAATATGTCATCCTTGTCCCACATATCTAACTGGATACCTTTGTTGATTTGTTTCTGTTGCTATGAGGTTTTACGGGACATTGAGTGAGGGAGTGTTTAAGGAATGCAGTTTTCAAACTATGAAACTGTATATCATACTCATGATCAGTTAGCATCTTTAAAATGAGGTACTTGAACTCAACGTTTGGCTTTTCAAGCAAAGGCTTTTTATTCTGTGTGTCTGTGTGGACTCTCCTTTTACTGTTAGATTCTTATGGGGGAACTCAGGAGAAAGGCGTGACCCACTAGTGCTGTCTGCTTTCAACAGTAGTCCGGACCCTAGAGACACTGTGGTGGCAGCAAGGCAGAAGAAGTGCTGCCTAGGAGTCTGGTGAATGGGAGTGAAGCCCTTTGCCACCTGGAGAAGCAGGTTTTAGAGGTTCTAAGGCCCAATCCTAAGCTATAGGAAATATGTCTGTGTGTGTGTACTCTTGCACGTGTACATATTCACAGGTTTGTGCGGGTGTGTGTGTGTGTGTGTGTGTGAGAGAGAGAGAGAGAGAAAGAGAGAGAGACTGACTTAGTGTGTGGATGAGGGCTAGAAGTCAAGGCTGCATGGCTTTCTCTAGTGTTCTCCACCTCGTATTTTGTTGTTTTGGTTTGGTTTTTGGTTTTTGAGACAGGGTTTCTCTGTGTAGCTCTGGCTGTCCTAGACCTTGATCTGTAGACCAGGCTGGCCTTGAACTCAGAGATCCACCTGCTTCTGCCCCCTAAAGGTGTGTGCCACCACCCCCAACTCTACCTCATGTTTTTGAGACAAGGTCTCACACACTAACCCTGGAGCTTGCTAGGAGGTTTCCCTGACTGGCCCTCTGTGAGGATGTTAAAGATGTACACACTGTGCTTGGGTTCTTTGTTTATTTATTTTAACGTAAATGCTAGAGCTCCAGCTCTTATTCTCATGCCTGCACAGCAAGCATTTTACCACCGCACCATCTCCCTCATTTTGCAAATGTGTATCTTTAATCTTGCTGGATCTGTCCAAAATTAGCAGAATTGACGGAATTTTTCTTGTCAGTTTACCTGAGAAGGTTTCTGCTAAGGTGTTTATAGACCATAGTGTGTGTTGTGATGAGAATAGCCTATGTGACTGTTAGTCAGTGTGGTAGAAAGCTTGCGAGGCCCTTCTGGTTAAGCTCAGATCAAAACCCTAGTTTTCATAGCCTGTACAGGTCTCACCTGCTCTGACTTCCTGCTGTCCCACCTCAGTGCTTTGTGCTGCTGCTCCTGCTCAGAACACTTGTTCCTCAGATGCTCTGACACTTAAAGGTAGTGTTACTTGAGGTTACTTCTGTTGCACAAGCCCTCCTTGTCCTGTGTGAGTTTCCTACATTGCCCGTACATTATAGTTTCTTTGGGGGTTGTTTGTTTTTAATAAAATCTTTTGTAACCTGGACTGGTTTTGAATTTGCTATGTAATCACAGATGCCTGGAACTCTTTCAACTCTGAATGCTGGATTACAGGGGGTCCTTCACTGCACCGGCCTCCACCCATTATTTTGGGAGGTCCATTATCTGTTGCTTTGAACTGACAAGCATATGCTATACACGCTGGTCTAGGACAAAACAGTAGGACACATGGACACAGCTGTAATCTGTTTCTTCAGCTTTTCCACTGTCTTCAAGTTGAATCAACAAGTGTGCATTACTTCACTCCTTCATACACAATGCAAGTGATGGATGTACACTGAGGAAATTGAAAAAGAGATGGCCGTGGTTATGTCCTCTGTATGTCTGAGGGGGTAATGTGTCACACTCTTTCTCTTATGGTGCTGCTTAATAGGTGAGTCTTTGACTCTCCAGGATGGAATGAGTGTGACCAAAAGGAGCCAGACCAAGTGTACACAGTCTAGGAGGTTGGCAGTGCTCAGAGGGATGGGGCGTCAAGATGGGATGTTCACCGAATCAGCGTTCGATTCCCTCCCCTGGGAGTTTGTGCCTCAAGGCAGTCTTTTCAAAGGCAGTGTCAGGTGTTAGGGACTGTACATCACACACTGGAGACTCTGATTTGAAAAACACGCCTGGTCTCATGGAGGCTGCGGGAGACAAGTATGTAGGTGTATGTGGTGGTAGCTAGAGAAGAGAGAGGATGAGGGGAGGTGAAATATGGGAGGGAGAGTTGTTCGGTGTTCCCCAAAAGAAGACCTGTTTCTGAGTCTCAGAGCAGAGTAGGAGTTAAAGATAGCTCCATGCAAGAGGGGCCGGGACCGTGGCCTACGCAGCAGAGAGCAGCAGGCTCCTAGGCCTCCTGGGGACTCGGCACTGTTCAGAATCCCTGTGTGATCAGCAGTGTGAACCGTAGTGCTGCAGCCGGCACCGCGCAGGAGGGCTGGACGATTACATGTTGATAAAGCAAGGGCAAGAACTAGTCATGACGGGAAACTGGGTAAAAAGATTCAAAAGGTATTTAAG
Organism: Tokudaia tokunoshimensis; assembly: GCA_036184795.1. Lineage (NCBI taxonomy): Eukaryota > Metazoa > Chordata > Mammalia > Rodentia > Muridae > Tokudaia > Tokudaia tokunoshimensis. The sequence goes on along the minus strand of BTHU01000012.1, from coordinate 123,715,512 downwards.
AGTTCGTGGGCAGTTAAGAGCGGTCACGTCTGTGTATTGCATGCAGAGACCGTGCCAAGCAGGCGTGCCGTGGGTTGGGATCAGGATAGGGGACTTTTCTGTACTGTCTGTACCATATGGGCTTAGAAACTCTTAGTAAAAAGAAAGGGACTAATAACTGTTTACCTTCCCTTTGCTTACCTGAAAGTTTTAGGTGACTGTAATTACAGAGTAAAGTGTGTCTGTGACTTGGAAGCAGCTCTTTTCTTGTCTTCTTGATTCTTCACAGTAGAAAAACCCACTTTTTATGTATTTCTGGTGAAAGAGCCCAGGGCCTAGTGCACATTAAACCAGTGCTCTGTCACTGAACTCAATCCTTCCCCCACATTGATTTCTCCCTGGACAAAAGTTTTATAAAAATAACACTTGCAGGTCAATACAGAAACCCCAAAGGCCCCGTGACTAGTGAATAGGCCTGGCCGTCGGTGTGGGTGTGTCCCTTTTGGCAACTGTGGAGACCTTACTCTGGGCTCAGAGGCAGTAATTTTCTAATAGTGTGTTTGGCGGAGACCCAGAAGTGATGCACGGTGTCTTTTCCCAAGAGAGGTTTGTTTACTTCAGACTTGCAGTTTCCTGTACAATCTTTGGTGTGCATGGAGATGATCGACATCCTTACCGGCTCTTTGCTCAAACGTTGAAAGCCTTTGCTGCCCTGTGAGCACCTCTGGACACCTTTGCTCTGAAGGTGCCTGCCTCGTCATCCTGTCTTTCTCTCTTGCCTAGATCACAACTGGCTATAACCTGGAAGATGACCGCTGTGAGTGCGTGGCTCTGCAGGACTTTCAGGCTGGAGATCAGGTGGGCTTCAGCTTTCTAGCCGAGAGCCAACGCATGGGCACTGAGTGAGGCTGTTGGGCGGAGGGAGGAGCTGGGACACTGACCAAATCTTGAGTCAAAAAGATGCTTTGAATTGTACTTTGCATCCTTGAAGAAAATAATGGAGCTGTTTGCACAACTGAACCACTATATGTGATACTGTTAGCCAAAATAGATTTTGTCATATAATACTGAAACAAATGTTTTGTTTCATAAGCTGCATTTCTTTATAAAGAGGTGGGGTTTAGGTGGCTGAAATCTAGGGGAGTTAGAACAATCATTCCTGTTCTCTTAGACTTTCACTGTGATATGTATATTTTTTTATCTAATAATTTGAGTAGAGGCACAGTTAAGTTTCCCAGTCAATTTGAAATACACATCTATAAATCTCTGTATTTATCAGTTTTACAACCCAGCATGTAATAAAAAACTAATAGAGACAGACACTTCCACTTGGTCTGCTTTTGAGAAACATTCACAGCCTGTTAGTGTGAAAGTGCACAGGCTGTGGAAGTGGGTTTCTGACAGGAGTTAATTTAAAGGCCTATTCTAGAATATTCCCGTTTTAGAAGGAAAAGAAGACGTGGTACATTGTAAAGTACAGTTTACGAGGGGGCTGTCTACCTGGAGAGGCTCAGCAGTCCTGGGTCAGTGTCTCCCTGGGCCCTTCTCTCCTGCCTAGTAGTAGACATGTGCGTTTGCCTTACTCTCCTTAGCTGTGAGTTTGGGAACTTAGGAGGATTGCACACATTCACCTTCCATGCGTCATGTTTTACCAGGTGGAGGTGTGGTTACTCTAGCAGTCTGTCTACTGTTGTAAAGTAGTGCTAATGTCTGAGAACTAAGCCTTTGCCCTGCTCTGTTCTAAGAACACATACTAAGTTTGTTTTATGTCCTTTTATTTTCTTTACTGCATCTTAGATTTACATTTTTTATGGCACTCGGTCAAATGCAGAGTTTGTGATCCACAGTGGTTTTTTCTTTGACAACAATTCACACGACAGAGTGAAAATAAAGCTTGGAGTGAGTAAAAGTGACAGGCTCTACGCCATGAAGGCTGAGGTCTTGGCTCGGGCTGGCATCCCAACGTACGTAGAAAATAACACGGCTTGGCTCTTCCCTTTGGTGTGTGTAGTATTTCCATTACATAGTGTTTAATTGCTGTGCTAATAAAACTCCTCCACAGTAGTGTGTCTTAATCCCTTTATCCCTGTTACACACCGGATTCAGACCTTGGCGATGGGTGGCGATTTACCAATGCTTCCAGATAGATATAAGTGTGTTGCTAGCAGCGCTCACGGCTAGTTCCAGGGGATCTGGCCTGCAGTCCTTGTTAAGTTAAATAAGTGCTCTGGTATCATTAATGTCTTTCACCTTGAAAAGGCTAATGACATGGATCAATTTGTTTTGTTTAATTCTTTGCCACCATTAGTTTCTATAATGAAGTCATGACCTCAGTGATTCCATGAATTTCTGGTTAGTTTCTTTAAATTTTCTTACATTTGAGGTGTGAAGTGGTGAAGAAGATGAAAATTATGATTTATTAGTTCTCCAGGGACTAGAGGAACCATTCTTAATGAAAATGGATTACCTGAATTTTTTTTTATTGAACTTGTCAATATTTGATTAATGATAAAGTGTGAGCTCAACATGAATTATTGTTAATGCTTCTTAAGGACTGTGGGTGTGTTTAATTCTCTCACCATGAGCATGTGACCCCCAGAGTAAGGTCGTTAGGCAGCGGGCATCCTGCAAGGGTGGCCAGTGCCTGGCAGGCCCCCACCCACCAGCTTCACGCTCTCCAAGGTGCGTGCCGTGCCTGTCATTTAGTGAGGCTGGCTCAGCTCTGCTTCCTTGAGGACCCCTGCTGGCACGTGGGCCCGGGCATCTTCCTCTGGAGGAACTGTGGGTCTGACCTCAGATTCTGTTGTTTTCAGATCCAGTGTTTTTGCATTGCATTTTACTGAGCCACCCATCTCTGCCCAGCTTCTTGCTTTTCTCCGAGTATTCTGCATGACTGAAGGTAAAAATAATTTCAGATGAAAAAATATTTTTTTTCTTCTTAAATTGTGAAAAATGTAAAGCATGGGGGGATGATTCAAATTAAAGATGAAATTCTTAAGATGGTAGAGGGAAGACAGCAATTTTAGAGAAAGAACTAATCCGTTGTCCACTGGCATTGAGGAGTCCGGACATCCTGGAGGGTAAGTAATACTGCGGACAGCACCTGTAGAGTCAGAATGTTCCTGGCCACAACTCCAGACCCCGGAAGGATTCAATCCTGTGCTGAGCTTAGAACGGGTCCTCTGAGCCGGCTGTGCTGAGCCACCTGGGAGGGTCTGATTTTGTTCCCCACCCTAGACCGTGCTCCCAGTCGCTGGGCTGGAGTTTTCATTTGTAACGGGGCCTGTTTTACACTACCTTCAATCCTGTACAGAATGGCTAGGCTAGAGAATAAGTGAATGATTTACTGAACAGATGAATGTTTTTCTAGAACAAAGCCGCCCAGGCGTTAGGGAAAGTGTAGCTGGCTAAAGCCATCCATTGCAGCCACTGAGATGTGGCTATCCCTACTGTCTTACCCCATCTCTTGTGGGTTAAGGGATTGGCAGGGAGCTGAACGTACAAGAACTTGGTCCTAGAATGTAGCTGTATAGACACTGTCGGGAACTAGAGTGAGACAGGGTAGCTGTCCCTGAAGAGCAAACACCTTCCAGGGATTCACCGCCATTCACACAGAAGCGTTTCTGTGCACAAGCTAGGGTGATCTGTGGTATTTTATTCTATATTTAGTGAGCGAGGAATCGAGCGAGAAAGGGGGAGGGGAGACATGCTGGAATGGCAGTCCCCAATGTTCAACATGGTGCTTCCTGTACTTTTTTAATCTCTTCTGCCCTGGAAGGTGTTTCCTGTCACACTGATGTAGAGATTCCAGTTCAAAGGGTATGAGAGGTTAGGAAAGGGCCACTCAGCTAGAAATGGGACGACCTTGGCTCAGAACCAACTGCATTACTTCCATGTCCCAGACATCCATCCCCATGTTACTGCTGGTGTGCAGGTAATAGACTTCACGGAGCAGTTCTTGCTGAAGACTGTGTATTTGCGTGTGCTGAAAGAGGGGAGAAAGGTAGAGTAATATGAGATATTCTCTACAGAGGGAGAGGCTCACAGGCAGGTGAGTGTCCTCACTCAGTATGACTCAGGCCACCTTGTGACGGGGAACCTCTGGGAAAAGGATGACCAGGACACGAAAGGTTTGCTGTCTAGGCTCTGGCCGGTGGCTGCTCTACAGCCATGTGAACTGTTTCCAGCATCTCTGCATGTCTGCAGAGCCGGAGAGCACGGCCCTGCCTCTGCTCTGCACTGAGCGGAGAGCCGGGAGGCCAGGAGGGGTCACAGCAGTGACTCAGCACTGGAGAGTTCTGGAAAGAGATTGCTATGTATTTCTAAAGAAGCTTTTTTTTTTTTTTAAAGATCTTTATCTCTAAAACAGGTTATAAACTAAAGAGTGAAGTATCTAAAACCCTGAATTTTACCGTGGACCTAGATAGTCATTTGTTTTTAAACATCAGATAACATGCAGTTTTGAAAATCATCTTACGTTTATTGCTGTCCTTTAGTTTCTTCTCAGTCATCAGAAGACAGTTTGTCATGTTGAGACAATTGATACAGTCTTTGAATTACTCCAACTAATACTAATAAAAGTTAGGTTTGCTGGTGCACAGCTCCTTGGTTTGGAATGTAAGCAGTGACAGCTATAGGGCATTTATCTGGGAAAGAGCCGCTGTCTCAGTTACATAAGAAGCATGGGCGTGCCTGTCGAACTGACTCTCAGAACCATGGCTGGACTCTCCCTTCTTACACATGTTTTTGAAGGTGATTGAGAGGCTGTGTTTTTGTGTGGTTTAGATTTCTGAGGGGCGGGCACACTGAGAGAGAGACACTGAGAGAGACTCACTTTCCCTTGAGTCAGGTTTCTGTGGTTCATGTAAGTTCCTCCATCTCTGGCTCGATGGGGTGTAGTTACCAATTGGAGGGTCCCAGGGTGATGGTGACTCTCCTCAGTATCTTTAAGACATTTTCTTTTTACCTTATTTTATTTGTATATATGTGCCTGTGTGTCTGTTTGCATACCATGTGTGTGCAGTGGCCTCTGGAGTTACAGATGGTTGTGAGCTGCTGTGTGGGTGCTGGGAATTGAAGCTGGGACCTCTGGAAGGGTACCCAGTACTCTTACCCTGGAGCCATTCCTTCAGGCTCAGTGTCTTTGAGCAATTGGCAAGGCTGAGATCTTTGCTCCAGTCCTATCCCAATAAGGGATGTGGCCATAGAATGTCTTCAGGGCCTGTCTCGAGGCTCTCGGTGTCCCTCTGAGAGTGCTGAACCGACAGTGCCTTTCAGGGGCACCTCACTGGAGCTCCTGGCCTGGAGCTTAGCTCTCTGCCTCTGCTTGGAGAGGCTGGACTATGGCGGTGCTGGGGGAGATGCAGAGGATGCGGCTTGTCTCACAAGAGCTATGCTGTCCCCCTGACTGACTGTGTCTCTCGTAGAGGAGCTGAAGGAGCATTTGCTGGGGGACAGCGCCATTGACAGGATCTTCACGCTGGGGAACTCGGAGTTTCCTGTCAGCTGGGACAATGAGGTCAAACTTTGGACATTTCTGGAAGATAGAGCCTCACTTCTTTTAAAAACATATAAAACAACAATTGAGGTAATGATTCTGATTCTTAGCAAAATGTATGTTTGATGTTCCTTATTTGGTATCAGTATATTTCAGTTTATCATGCATATACTAATAGCATTTGATTTTAGTACTTTTGAAAAATATCTTTAATTCATGATACCACAAACATAAGTTGCATTTAGCTACAAGGTTTTTTCCCACTCCTATCTCCCGGCCCTCTCTCAGCTTTCTGTCTCTGTCTCTCCTTCTCACTCTCTCTCTCTCTCTCTCTGTCTCTGTCTCTGTCTGTCTCTGTCTCTCTCTCTCTCTCTCTCTGTCTGTCTCTCTGTCTCTGTCTCTCTCTGTCTGTCTCTGTCTCTCTGTCTCTCTCTCTCTCTCTCTCTCTCTGTCTCTCTCTCTCTCCCTCTCTCTGTCTCCCTCTCTCTCTCTCTCTGTCCCCCCCCGACCCCCCACTTTGCACCAGCATGTAGTACATTAGAGGGTTAAACCCAGAGGCTTGCCTGTGCGTCCAGGCCCCCAAACCTTTCAAGACAGATTGTCACTAAGCTCACCAGGCCTCAAACTCATAGCCATCCTGACCTGACTCGACCTCCCGACCTGCTGGGCTGCTCACCAGGCCCGGCTGGGAGGCTCGTTTCTCTCCTTTACTTCATGCCCTTCACTCTGGGCACACATGGGGGCTCCAGTCACAGTGATTAAAGGGAGTAAAGCCATCCGATCTGTGTTGGCTCCATTTGCCTGGCCTTACCTTCATTTTGAGAGTCCCAACTTCCTATAACGAGAGCCCTAAGTCAGACTGCAGTTTTGATGGGAGCGTCGAGTCATGGGCGCTGTGAGGCCTCAGTTTAAAAGCTGTTAGCGAGCACCCTTACCCTCTCAGGCTGGCCAGCTGCTCCGTGCAGCTTTGCTGATTTAGAGTTCTTGTCATTAATTTGTTGTGTCACGTCCCTCTCCCCGCCCCCAGGAAGATAAGATCGTCTTGAAAAGTCCTGACCTCTCCGTCCGGGCCACAATGGCCATCAAATTGCGCTTGGGTGAGAAGGAGATTTTGGAAAAAGCAGTGAAGAGCGCAGCCATGAACCGGGAGTACTACCGCAAACACATGGAGGAGAGGGCACCCCTGCCCAGATACGAGGAGAGTGACCTGGGGCTATTGGAGGGTGGTGTGGGGGACTCAAGGCTCCCTCTGGTCCTAAGAAAGCTGGAGGAGGAGGCAGGTGTGCAGGAGTCTCTGAGCCTCACAGAGACTGTCAGCAAAGTCAAGGCTGCTGAAAACGGGCTCGTCAATGGGGAAAACTCGATCCCTAATGGGACCAGGTCTGAAAATGAAAGCTTAAGCCCGGAAGAAGGTGAAAATGTGACTGGAGACACCGAAGAGTCTTCAGGCAGCATGGGCGAGGTGAGGGAGCGACTCTGAGATGCTCGTGGGATTCAGTCGAGCAGAAGTTGCGGACAGCCCACCACCATGTTCCTTGTTAACATTCTTCTTTTCGCAGAGAGGAAAATATGTTTTTGCTGCTTTATATAAAAGTGATTTTTAAGTTATTTTAAAGATCTAGCTTCCCTATTTGATTAAGATTGCCATCTTGCTTCTGGGCAGAACAAAATAGTGAACAGCAGCAGAGGAGAGGAGGAGCCCTGGAAAGACTGCAGAGCAGCTGTGGGCACTCGCTGCTCCCCTGGGAAGAGTGAGGTCCCTGCTCTGCTCTGCAGTCCGGCCGTCCCCACTCCAGAGTGATTGCCGGCTCTGCCTCCTGCTGAGGAGGTGAGGCTGGACTCTGGGTGCTGAGTGGAAGGAAAGCTGGGCAAGGTCGTTCAGAGAGAGCCTGGGCGGAGTCCTCTTCTTAACAAGAGTATCCCCAGTACCTAAGAAAAGGTGAGGTGGCAGCCTGATTCCTAATGGCTTAAAATGCTGATGATGATCCTAATTATATAAACACACACACACACATCTAGTGATTTCTAAGGATTTGTTTACTTTTTGTGTTCTGTTTTGCTGTATTAAAAACTTGTCCTTTTCCTTAAATCAAAGTAGGACTCGCGTCCTCCTCGGTTTTCATGCTGGCTTTGTTTCAGAGAGGTGCACTGACTCCTATGGTGGCAGTGGAGCGCCACAGACACCGCAGTGTGGTTCGCACACGGTGTCAGGATGAGGTGGCTCCCTGGCTTTCTGGTTCACAAGCTAGAGATTTTCAAAACTACCCTTTTGAGTAAAACCCCTTATTAAAAGAGAAAACATGACTGGTGTTTTTGTTTGTTCCTTTTTGGGAGTTGCGCAGGCCCTTTGAGTGGGGCTTTTATCAGACCATCTCACATGCTCCCTGACCCCTTGGGAATGCTGCCATGTCCCTACTGTGCTTGTCACACAAAGAGGTGTGGTGGATGCATGCCTGAGTAGTAGTGCCCAGAGGCCTACAGAGGTGCTGCCCCCTTCTTACCGCCAGCAGGGCTCCAGTGGGATCTGAGGTTGCAAGGGATCACAGGCCACAAGATGGAGGGAGAAGGAAGGCTGGCTTTCGTGGGAGGTGGGGTTTGGGGTAATGTCCCTCTGGAGGGGTGGATAAGATCTATCTGCCTCCACAAAGCCCCTAGTTTTCAGTCTACTGATTTATTTACAGTTTACCTTGATCACACATACATATCGTCACTGGCATCCAGACTGTAAATGATTTCCTAGTTTGATGAGGACTGTGGAGATGGAGGGAGCTGTGTAGCAGCCATGCTCCCGCTCATAGAAGGTAAGGCCCTGCGATGATCTGCGTGGCTCTCTGCTCTGGGTTCAGACGGGCAGCACACTGGGCAGGGCCTTGTGTGCCGCAGCTGGACAGGCTCACCCACTGCACTGGACGCTAGGGTAGGCTTGTGTGAGGCAGGGCCCTCTCAATTCTACTGCTATTTTGAGAGGGCATGTGAGACCAAGTCTCTTGTCAACCTTATACCAGGGATGCTACCTGGCAGGTGGGGCTTGCATACTGATCAGTGTTTACGATCAGTTAATGCAGGAATAGTAAGTTTTGCATTAATCTGCCTGTAGATACAGTTTTTCACTGGACTAAAGTCATGCAGTGTGCATACACATATATATATTCCCAAGGTAAAAAGGTCATCATGCATGGAACAGTTATAAACTATTTTCTGGGGAAGTCTGAGTTAGATAGAGATGCTTGAGCCAAGATTACAGCTCTAGTCTCCAAGAACACCTTTGATAGACACAATTACACCCATTTCTGGGGCCCCGAAGTCTAATCTGTCAGTTACTTCTTCATCCCAAAGTCTTTGGGCCACAAAGTGACTGTAAGTGTGCTGTCCAGAAGGCAGAGCATTGACTGAGCAATGCTGTTCTCCAGAGCTGTTGGCTTCCCTACAAGAACCTTTAATGTGGGGAGCTACAGCTAGTCTCCTGCCCCATTCACAGGCAGACTGCTACTCACATGGGACCCCAGGAGCCACGGTGCCCTCGTTCTGAAGTGGAAGTGACTCATTCAGTGGTGATGAAGAACCTTATTCCTGTAGCCATGAAAATGAGTCTTCCTCTCTCTTGCATCACATTGAGGTCTTTCTCCATAGAACCTTGAGCAGTCTCTCTCCAAAGTGCCACCTATAAACAGGAGATCCACTGGCCTAAAAAATACCCGGTTTTCTCTAGAAACTGGCAATTGATTGTTTTTCTCAAAGTTTCTAAATCAGGCCCTCTTAAGTTGTACTTAATTGTTTGAAGAGAGATGGGGCAGTATGTTAATATCTCTAATTCACATTACATATAATACTGTTGAATAAATATTCACTTAAAATGAGAAACTTGGGGGTGGAGATGTAACTTCTTCGTAGGTAATTTGCCTAGTGTGCACAAAACTTAGGTTCCAATCCTTTGTGCTGCATAAACACAATGGTGGCCAAAGGTGTTGAGGCAGAGCCCTGGGCTGCATCAGACTCTGTTTCTAATGAAAAATAAGTAAATAAAACCACCAAGGGGGCTGGAGAGATGGCTGGGTGGGTATAGTGTTTGTTGTACTGTTGTCTGCTCCTCTGATGACCCTGTCCCCTTGCTGTGTATTAGCATTCTTGCTACCCTTGAAACTTGAAACCCCTCCACCTTCCACTCATGCCAAGTCTTCCCCAGGGTGCTGCTGAACAAACTTTTAGTACAGTGTCAGTGACTGTTTGAACTCAGACCTTTACAAGATGTCTGCACTTGAGTCTGGAAGCAGTCAGGCAGACATGAGTAAAGTGCTGACCGCTACCTTCACTATGCCTGCGACCCAGAGCAAAGGCCTTGATGCCCAGGGGGATTTATATTCATTCCCTCTCTCCCTTTTTTGCAAAAAAAAAAAAAAAAAAAAGATAGCCCAGGCCTGAAAGGCCTGATCTTCCTACCTCAGCCTCCTGATTGCTAAGACTACAGTCATGCACCTACTCCTTGGTAAGAGGTTTGGGTTTCTAGACTACAGAATGAAATGGACATAGGGGATTATTGGGAGGGTGGCACGGCTATAGTAGGATCCCGTGGCCAGCACCTAGGCTTTTGAAGGAATGATGGCATAAGCTGGGGTAGGGCAGGGCTTCTGGTGGGTAGAGAATTCCCATCAGATTCCAGCCCATGGCTGTGGCTCAGGAGGCTGCTGTCATATCACCCATGAACACTGAAAACATTATTTTATACATATTAATGTCACTGTGAACTCAACCTTCACATCTTACAGATAGCTCAAAATAAGCCCCAAATGTCGGTGGAAATGACAACTGACTAAAGTCTCAGCAAGAGATGGCAGTTAGAGCCGCATGCACCTCAGTTGGACAGTTCTGGAAATAATAACCACAGCTGGCTCTAGAGCATCCTGTCAAGCGATTTCTAAAAGGCAAATGATGGAAACTTCCTGTTATTCCTGAAAAAAAACCATGAAGTTTGTTCCATTCTGGTCACTGGTATTTACTGTTAACCCAGTGATTTGAGTGCTAACACCAGAAATACTGACCGCTGGGTACATATAACCGGGGATTCAGTCCTAACACACCAAGCATGTCTCCCTCAACCCAACTCAGGGCTCTCAACACATGCTCAAATGCAGCCTACACCAGCATACTTTGAATGGGCAATTCAGGAAATGTGGAGTTCCATGTGAGTGGCTGAACCTACAGTCTTCCTTCCTGGTTTCTGTGATCAGTTTTATTGCCCAAGCTGCCTATGTCAGGTACAACTCATATCTCCTGGTGACCACTTACCAGTCTAGAAATATAGTTGGAAAAAAAGAGTATACCTCCCCACAACAAACATAAAAAAGCAACTCCCACCGGCCTTTGATGGCTCTGCAGGCTGTCTTGGAGGAAGCCAGGGGTTTCTGCAGCAATTAAACGGTCTGATTGGATTCAGGGGGAGCTTTATAATTGCTCACAGGTAGCAATTTATTAGGATGGCTGTTGCTCATGACATGTGTCAAAAAGGTCAAAGTTTATACTTCCTTGGACATTAACCTAATCTTCGAAACTCTAAAAGTTACACTTTTTGGTCATTAATTTTTTTTTTACAAGCAGAGATTTTGACAATTAACCCAGTTAATAAAGGTCAAATTTCAATTTTTTCCAATTTCTGGAGCATTTAACTTCTTCCCTTTTGAAAGCGGGAAGATAGCAGATGATAAATAGTTATTAAGTGAGCAAGGATGTCGTCGTGCTGTCAGGGTGATGATTATGAAGCAGCTGACCCTGGAAGAACAGAATCGCTGTGTATCTGATGGGAGGGAAAGTAGATTACAAGCCTGGGAAATAGAAAAATTAAGCCCAAAGAGTGTGTGCTGTGGATAGGATAATGTATGTGCCCTGATTACCTTGTCCCGGGGTTCTAGCCACTCAGCTATGCAGCCTCCAGCTATCGAATCTGCACATTTTAAAAAAGAAGTCATTTCTGCAAGGGAGCAATGAAGTACAAGTTGGGTTAAGAATCAAAATGCCACCACCATGCTGCAGCCCTCACATGGGGCCACATGAGCCGCCAGCAGTGTAGCCAAGTGGTGCGCCAGCTTTTCCTGGGGAGGTGACTGGATGTCCCCAGTGGGCACCAGCCACAGACCACAGAAACTGTCCAATTCAGGTCGAACCAGGCCTTCAACCAATGAGTTTACTTGGAATTACAGGTAGCTTATGGCTAGCTCCATCACTGTCCCAGCAACCATTAACAGTCTGTATATTCTTGGGGATGGGTGTGGACCTGTGAGTCCCACCACCCAGCAACCATTAATTGCTGATGAATTCTGAGGAGGGGTGGGACTTTGGAGCCTCTCCAGTCCATGGCAGGAAGCCCAATCACGTACAGGTCCCCTTTGGGTAATCACAGCTGTTAGCAGCTCAAGAGAGCAGTCCCATGTCGTGCCTGGAGAACAGGGGTCCGCAACACCAAAGCACAGTGACCAGAGGCTAAGGGAAAAGGCTGAACGGTAGGAACCTCACGGTTCTGGCCAGCTCTCTTGCCATAAACCAACATGAACACGCCACACTGGACCTCGGAAGGAATGAGGAAAGATAATCGTGGCGTGGGAAATGGGCATTCATAGAGCCCTCTCAGGCCACTGAGCAGTATCAACCTTCCCGATCTATCCAGTCCTCCTTCGCTTTGGACCTGTGGGAAGCCTGGCTTTGACAAAGTTTCCCATGCTCAGTTTGTGCCCCCCTGGTGGCAGTGCTGACTGAGTGGCCCTGTGAGAACCCAGGAGAAACCCTGCCACTTACCTCCAGAGACCAGGCACCTTCCTCACCCACCTGAAATCCAGAGGAGAGGGCTTTTGGCTCCCCCTGGGAGATCTGAAGCCATAGCTGCTGCCACGTTGTGTTTTCTGTTCTGAGTAGACAGTAGAAAGCCAGGTCTGTGCTTCGACAGTCATTCCCTCAGTACCAAGAGCCCTCAGTACCAGCGTGCCTGCTGGCCCTCTGTGTCTTCCCACCCAGCGTCTCTCGGTCTCTGCCTGCAGTGGTACCTCACTGCACACATCTCATTTTGCAGTTGACATCTTAAGCCTGCCTCTCTCCTAGGCTGGGGCTAGCCCAGCCCAGTCCCCGCTATTTTGTCCACACAATAAATGACCAGAAAACGCTGTGCAAGACATCCAGCTCATCTAACTCAGCCAAAAGAGCTCGAGTGTACTAAATTTAAAAAAGTAGCCTTTAAACATGTGCAATTTGGGGAACTGTCAGAACAATGACTTGGACCACAATGTTTAATTTCTGACAATGTTGCCGACTTCGGTCTGCGGTTGAGTGTGGATGCCCTCCCTGGTGGATGGAGACGCAGGACCATATACTTTTATGAAGTATAAATTACGGAGCTGGGAAGATGGCTTAGTGGATAAAGCGCTTGCTTTGCAAGCATGAGGACCTGAGTTTAATCATCAGGAACCGTGTTTAAAAGCCAAGTGTGAAGCTGGCAAGTTGGCTCAGTAGGTAAAGGCTCTTGCAGCCAAGCCTGACAATCTGTGTTCAGACCCCTGTAGTTATCCCCTGACCTCCACATGTGTGTCTGGTGGGAAATCTAGGCATGGTAGAGTATACTTGCTATGAGGAGGTAGAGACAGGTGGGGCCTGAGGCTCAGTGGCTAGACGGCCTAGCCTAGTTGGTGAACTCCAGACCACTGAGAGACCCTGTCTCAAACAAGATGGACATACATTTGTACACATTCCTATACCTGTGTGTGTATGAATGCATACCTGTACACTCAAATACACTGTACATAGACATGACATGAAGGATAATTTATCCAAGATAGGAAGTCAGGTGACTCTGGCATGATTCAGTTTTCAGAAGTCCTGTTAGAAAGTCCTCACGGACCTGTGCCATGTGCTGCGAAAGCCACCTGCACAGGATGCTTAGGAAAATGAGAGGGTGTGCGTGGCATCTGCTGGGCCCCCAAAATAGCCCCTACAGGCTGCAGACCAGTGTTACATCTGAGCACACCTGACGCTCGGAACCCACCTCGAGGCGATGTTAAAACAAGTCTTGCCAGCGAACCGTTGGAGAAGTGATTTTAACCTTGTGTTTCTCTTCACCACCGGCCCAGAATCTAACCCACAGTATGCGGTCATGCCTTCCTGCTTCCTCCCAGTGCCTGCCTCCCTCCCCTGCCCTCCTCTCCCTCCATTCCCAGCTGCCTTTCTTTCCCCATCTCTGGCAGTGCTGGGAGCGCCAGCCTAAGCCTCAGCTCCCTTTTCCTCAACAGATGCATCTTCCATGTTACTGTACCTCGGTTTGTCCTGTACCCATGTGAAGCCAAGCTCCCCACAGTTGATAGAATTAGGGATAGACTGGGCACTCAGGGAGGGAGGACCAGAGCCAGAAGCAGGAGAGCAGGTCCCGCTGACTTGTTTTCCAAGCAGGCCAGGTGACCCTCAGATACTTTGGAGGTCAGCTGCTGTGTGGATGGAACTCAGGTGATCAGCCGGTCTAGCACCTCTCCCTGCTGAGGCGTCTGGACAGTTTCTGCATCTGTGATAGATAATAAACACTGAGGTGACTCCCCACACCTCTGTCTCCCCTGTGCTTCCTGACTCTGCCGGGTCAGTGACACCTCCAGCACTGAGTGCCCTACATCCTCCAAACTTCACCCTCCAGTGAAGGTGCTCTGAGGAGGAGGCTGAGACACAGGTCACAGTGATGCTATCAACTGGCCGTCCCAGCATGCCTGACTGTGAAAGGTGCTAGGGCAAGCTGCGGGCTGGTTGGAAGGACTCTGGGGCCAAGATGAAGATATTCATAATGGCCAAACTAGGACACTCATGCAAGCAGATAAATATCGTTTGACTTCTGGTGTGCAGGAGAAAATAAATCCAGGTCTACATCAAGACAAGTCAAAGATTTATTAGTTTGATCAACGAGGAAGAGAGAGAGATGCTTGTCCCTTGCAGTAGTTTCTAATTGTTACATCCAAGGGAGGAAGAAAGTGAGAAAGCCACTAGGGGAAATACCACAGTGACAATTGCTGCCATCAAGATCCACTAAGAGACATCAATACTTGTGGGGAAATGTCTAAAGAAACAGGATTCACAAGGTCTCAGGCACGCCTCCCCCCCCAAAAAAAAATTAATTACAAAAGAGGGACAGCGACTTCACTGTGGAGAAGCCAGGCAGACACCAAGCAACCAGGGCCAACGTCTGCAGTGACTAGTGATTGACATCCTTAATCTGACATGAGATGTCAAAGACACCATGTCTTTGGGAATTCTGGCCAAAGATGGCCAACCTCAGTTCGGTCCTGAGGAGGACACATCAGACCAGCCTAAAAGGGAGGACATTGGATATAATAACTGTTGAGTGTCAGCACCCAGAAACCAATTAGAGAGCAAGAAACTGTCAGCTGGGAGGGGATAGTCAAAGCCAGACATCCCGGAGGAGATTCTGAGTAGGGGAAAAGCATTAATAGACAACTTGGTGACATCTGGACAGGAATGGGCTCTGTGGCTCAGTGGACAGTCCTACCTCCTGCTTTCTGCCACCGGTGTGTGCTGATAGCCTGGGGACCCAGGAGGAGAAGCTGAATCTAGAACCAGACACCATCGCGTTTCTATGGCTCTGTAAAGGTTGTTCAAAAACAACACCCTACAACACCTTGCATCCTGGCCAGACCAGCCTGGGGTTGAATTCTTGCCCTGACATTTTTTTTTCTCCTGTCACTAGCTTGATAAGGCAGGGCTAATGTCACAGCCCAAGGCCATAGGGTTGCATGCTGTGGAACACGGGGCGCTAGCTGCCAGACGGCATGGGGTGTTTTACAATTTCCTTTTGGGAAGTGCGGGGAGGACTGCAGGCCAATCTGCAGCATCACAGAAGGCTTCAAGCCTTGCTTTTGATTTTCCAATAAAATACTGAGAGACTGGTAGATCACAGGAGACAAAAAGGACACAGCGGGGGTCGCTTCTGAGGCAAGAGGCAGAACTCAGCCAATAGCAACACAGGCTGCTGCTGCCTCGGGGCCTCCTGAGCTGAGCTGAACGCAGCTCCGTGCACGGCTCCCCCACTGCTGGCCACTGGTGACCATTCTGCCCACTGACCCAGCATGCTTTGCTCGTTCTGCTGTTACCACCTGCCCTGGCTTGCTGCCACCCACTCAGGGAACCTCTCCTCTACCACACTGTCTCCACGCCGTGGGCTTGAGCCCTTCCCCAACTATGCTTCTGCTATAACCCTGATCTGACAGAGATGCTATCTCCCTCCGATGCTGCTCTTGGTGATGGGAAGAGACAGGAGGAAGCAACGATGACTTGGATTTCCCAGGGCTGTCCTGTGTGTTACATGTGTAACACATGCCGCACGTAACACGCGCCTCTTTCTTCTGAGGCGCCATTAGGGCTCTGGTTCGTAAGTGAACTGAGGTTCAGGAAGGTCAGTATGTGAGTGTTCGAGTGTGGCACGTGTGTGGGGGACCTGTGTGTAAAAATACATGAGAACATGGCTGTGGGCTTATGTGTGCAGGCATGTCTATGAAAGCAAGTGACACGGAACGCTTGTGTGTTAAGGTATAATGAGACCTTCAAGATGTCTCTCACAGTGACACTGGGAGGGACCGTGATCTTCCATTACCAGAGGAGGGATAATCCGTGGCCAGACAAAAGCCCACAGCCACAGAGCCCACCTTCCTTGCTCTGGGCAGCCTGGTCTCCACCCATGCACCTACTTGGATGGCTCTGACCGATGTTCATTCCTCCAATCCAAAGTGGAAAACGGCATCTTTCAGAAAGTCCGATCCTCTTCTCCATGACGTGGTTTGACGGTACCTCCTTGCTTTCTCTTCCCTGGTGGCCTTCCCCACATCTCTTAAATGGTTTTGTTCCTGTTTGCTTCCATATCAAAAGTGCCTCAAGGGTCTGTGCGCTTACGCCTCTGCCCAGGAAGACCCGGGGACACAGTGCATGTTCAACAAACACTGTGCCAAGGTCCTACCCATCCACTCACAAGCCGGCGTTTTTTGTCTCTCCATCTTCACTTCAGGTCCTCATGGAGGGAGGAAAATGGCCGTCCTCAGACACCATCCTGGTTCCCTCTTCTGTGTGTGCCGCCTTGGTTATGTGCAAAGATCAAACGCGCCCATCGAAGATGTCTATACCTCCCAGGAAAAGCCAGGGGTGTGGACCCCAAGAGCTCCGGGCCACCTCTGGCGTGAGTACATGAGGTACAGCAGCAGCCTTGCTTGTTCAGTCCTCAGGTCGAGGGTGTGCTGTAAACGGGCCCAGCCTATGTCACCCGGAACCCTCACCAGCTGGGAGAACCCTACACTTGGACTCACGTCTAAAACAACCCCTTCAAATGCACACTCAGCGTTGTGGTTTGAATGAAAATGGCCTTCACTGGCTCATAGGGCGTGGCACTGTTAGAAGGTGTGGCCGTGTCAGGGGGTGTGGCCTTGTTGGAGTAGGTGTGGCCTGGCAGGGGTGTGGCCGTGTCAGGGGGTGTGGCCTTGTTGGAGTAGGTGTGGCCTGGCAGGGGTGTGGCCGTGTCAGGGGGTGTGGCCTTGTTGCAGTGGGTGTGGCTTTGTTGGAGTGAGGGTGGCCTTGTTGGAGTAGGTGTGACTTTGTAGGAGTAGATGTGGCTTTATTGGGGGGAAGTGTGTCACTGAGGGTGGGCTTTGAGGTTTTAAATGCTCAAGCCAGGCCTAGTCTCTCTCTTTTCCTGCTGCCTGCTGAGATCTAGCACTCTCAACTCCTTTTCCAGCGCCATGTTTGCCTGCACGCCACCATACTTCCTGCCATGATGACAATGGACAAAACCTCTGAACTGTAAGCCGGCCGAGTCAAATGCTTTCCTTTATGGCAGTAGCCATGGTTATAGAAACCCTAACTAAGACACAGCATCTCGTTGTTAGAACATCCCCCTTCCCTTCACTCCTGTGTGACCTTCCTTTTCTACTGGCTGCTTATCCTACAAAAGGGTGGGGGGGCCTGAAAAAGCTCCCTCCCAGGTCAGAAAGGATGCTCGGTCGGTGCCCACACAGCCCCGGATCAGAGAAGATGCCTCAGACAGCAAGGAGGATGAGACTTAGCCCGAGGAGAAACAGACCTGACAGACGGCATTGCGCCCACTAGTGGCTCAGTATGGTGGGTGCTTGCCACCTTCACAGACATCCCTGCTCTTCGGCCAGCTCTGCCCTCGGAGGGTGAGGAAACCTCCCGGTGGCTGGGGAGAGGAGGCCCAGTGGGTATTTTGGGGTGACCGGCCCGAAGAGGTGACACGAGCCTGAGCGGAATGGCTCGAGCAGGCTCTTGGGGTGGAATGGGATGTGCGTTACAGAAAGGCTATCCTCCAGGAGCCGAGTGAACAAAAGGCTGGCTACCGGAAGTTCTGGGTCAGTGTCCGGCGAAAGAGCTGAGCCTGGCTCCCAGGGCTGGGACAGTCAGTCATCTATGGTGGGACTGGAGATCCAGACCACAAGGTGTGGGCACAGCAGAGCTGAGGGCGGACCTGGGTCACCACCCTCCGTGTGGTTTTGCAGTGTGGCAGGGGTAGCACCTGGGCCAGGGGGCATGAGCTAAGAGGTCCTGAGAGCCCATGATATGATGGCTTTTCTTCCTACCTCCCAACTTCCTTCTTTTTTTTTCTTTTCTTCCTTCCTTCCTTGCTTGCTTTTCTTCCCCCCTCCCCCCCCTTTTGAAACATAGTCTTATTTTATAGCCCAGGCTGGCCTTGAACTCCAGGCCATCCTCCTGCCTCAGTTTCCAACTGCAAGAGTAACAAGGTTGGTCCACCATGCCTAGCTTAACCTCACTTCTTGAGGGGCGTGGCCCAGGCCAGGAGAGTGGGAATCAGTAGTCATCCCATTGGCTGTGGGTACAGAGCTTGGGACCTTACTGGCTTTGTGGCTAGGGACGCTTTGAGCTCCCTGGATGTCCACATTGCTGTCTGTCTTCCAGGGTCCTCGCAGTAGTGGTGACTTCAAGTAAGGAGCGATGAAGTCCAGAGCTTGCTGCTGGGAGGGTCAGACGTTCTGCATCCACTCCCTGTTTGCTCAGCATCTTCTGACGGAGTCAAAATTGGTCCATTCCTCGACCCATCCCCGGTCTGACACTGCTGAGGCCAGAGGCTGGACACCACAGCACAGGACTCCCTCTCAGGGTCACCCTCTTGCAGGAGTTGATGGAGATTACCGGAGGTGTTGGGGATCTGCTTGTCATTCAAGGCTGAGTGGGAGGAGCCCCAGGAGGGGGCGTGGCTGGCAGGGATGGGGAGACAGGGCAGTCATCACCGGGGTTGGGGTTGTGGCGACCATACCCCAGAGAGTGCTGCGGGATTGCCCTGGAAGAGCCTCTGAGGAAGAAGGAGAGCGCTAGCTAACAAGCTGAACTCATCAGTATGAGTGAGGAGAAATGGGGGCGCTGCCTGCTAAGTCAGGACCACATAGGGAGGGCCTGCAGTACCAGGAGGCACTGTGACCAGGAACTGGCAGTGACACAAAACGGCTGCTATGGGCT
This sequence comes from Tokudaia tokunoshimensis, assembly GCA_036184795.1. NCBI lineage: Eukaryota > Metazoa > Chordata > Mammalia > Rodentia > Muridae > Tokudaia > Tokudaia tokunoshimensis. The sequence continues at coordinate 123,696,533 of BTHU01000012.1, read as the reverse complement.
GCTGGCATTGAACTCGGGGTAATCCTCCTGCCTTCAAGTGATGAGAGGAAATGAGGTTAATGGCTTGGGGTTTGGATCCTGAAGGGTCTGCGTGCCAGGGCTCTCAGATGGAGAGGGGGCAGTGAGGACCCGTGAACTGGGAGAGGGTCTGAGAGGCAAGGACTCCAGAATCAAGCTTCACACGGGGCCTCAGGTCTTAGGTGAGGGTGCTGGACATGGTAAACTGTGGAGGCTGGAAGAGATGACCAGAGGCATGCTGGGCCACCAGAGGGACAGACACAGTCAAGTTGTGTTTATGGACCACAGGCCAGAGACAGAGCAAGATGCAGGGAGGAGAGAGACACCTGCTGGTCGGCCGATGGCTTGCTTTAGGGGTGGCTTCAGGGAACAGAACTCACACATCCGAAGCTGCTTTTGAAGGGACTCTTGTCACCACCAAGGGTGTCCCTGTAGGCTTGCTGGGAGACCCCAAGAGATGAAGTCCTCACCTTTCCTGAGAGTCAGAGAGCTGTGAGCCAAGCTGGCAAGTCCCACCTCGCAGAAACACTCTGATTTCTGGTAATGACCAGGCAGAGCTTCGGAGCAGAGTCTGCCGAAAGGTCATTTATCCAAGAGAAGAAAATTACTCCTTTTCCTGGGGTTTGTCATCTTTTGCTTTAATTAATATCAAGCGCGTACACTTCTGGCAGTGGCTTCATGTGCTTCTAGTGGACTTCCTGTGACATTTTTAGTAAAAAACAGAAAAGTGAATTCCTGCAGACTAACATGAGTCTCTGGATAACCGTCAGCACCGTCTTCAATGCTCAGAAGACTGCAATGGGCAAACGCTGGCCAGGGGCAGAGCAGGTTCAAGACAGGCTTGAGTGGAGACTTCCATGACTGTGTGCTGCCTTGCCCATTCATTCACTCACTCACTCATCCATTCATTCATCTATCTGCTGGGAAAGTGACACAGAAGACTGAGACCACCTGCTATATTCGTTTCCTTATTCTTGTGACCCAACCGAAGCAACCTAAGCAAAGATTCATTTTGGCTCCTGGTGTTAGAGGGTACACCCTGCCCACTTGGGCAGCCCATCATGGTGGCAGGGACATCGTGGAAGAGGTTTTTCTTTGTATCTTGGTATACAGGAAACAGAGAGAGGGAGACGGGAAGGGGCCAGGCCTGGGAGACCTGCAGACTTCCCCAGAGGGATCCAAGGCTTCCGTGCAGATTTGGCTCCTGAAAATCCCAGCACCTCCCCCAAGTAGCACCCCAGGGGCCAGCGAGAAGGCTCAGCATGTTAAGATGACTGCTACAAACACTGGTGACCTGAGCTCAGTCCCCAGAGCTGACACAAAGGTGGAAGGAGGGAACCAATTTCACAAAGTTGTCCTCCACCCTCCACATGCGCACTCTAATAGAGAAACCGACAAGCATTAGCATCTGTGGCTGGAGGTCCAGGAGACTGTGAGGAGTTCATAATTATCTGATAGGGGTGTGAGGGCCCCTGGATCCTGCGATCTTTATCCAGGAAATGGGGTGGGGTAAAGCCTATTTCACAAGGCAGTTTTCTGAGTTACAACAGTTTGTTTTGTGATGTCGTTAACAGAGAGGAGAAATGGGAGTGATCATGGGTAGAGTGGACTGTCGCCTGTGTGCCTGGCATGGTCCTAAGCATGAGGCGGCCTGTCTCAAGTCCAGTTGTGTGGTGTTGGGGGGGGGGGTCTTCAAACCCAGCAAAGCTCTGCAGCTTGCATTTCCTGTCACCCCTACCTCTTTCTAGGATCCCTGAGGCACATCTGCCATTTTATGTCTGTCCACACCAGAGGGTTCTGGGAAGTAGGAGGCAGGGTTGGGACTGGTAACCCTCCAGAAGGAAACGGAGCGAACTAGGATTCTGGGCACGGCTGCTGCGAGATGCTGGGTATGACCCAGGTGTGACCCCGCAGGTGTGACCTCCCTCAGGTGTGACCTCCCTCAGGTGTGACCTCCCTCAGGTGTGACCTCCCTCAGGTGTGACTCCACAGGTGTGACGTCCCTCAGGTGTGACCCCCACAGGTGTGACCTCCCTCAGGTGTGACCCCACAGGTGTGACCTCCCTCAGGTGTGACCTCCCTCAGGTGTGACCTCCCTCAGGTGTGACTCCTCAGGTGTGACCTCCCTCAGGTGTGACCCCACAGGTGTGACCTCCCTCAGGTGTGACCTCTCTCAGGTGTGACCCCACAGGTGTGACCTCCCTCGGGTGTGACTCCACAGGTGTGACCTCCCCCAGGTGTGACCTCCCTCAGGTGTGACCTCCCTCAGGTGTGACCTCCCTCAGGTGTGACCTCCCTCAGGTGTGACCTCCCTCAGGTGTGACCCCACAGGTGTGACCTCCCTCAGGTGTGACCTCTCTCAGGTGTGACCCCACAGGTGTGACCTCCCTCGGGTGTGACTCCACAGGTGTGACCTCCCCCAGGTGTGACCTCCCTCAGGTGTGACCTCCCTCAGGTGTGACTCCACAGGTGTGACCTCCCTCAGGTGTGACCTCTCTCAGGTGTGACCTCCCTCAGGTGTGACCTCCCTCAGGTGTGACCTCCCTCAGGTGTGACCTCTCTCAGGTGTGACCTCCCTCAGGTGTGACCCCACAGGTGTGACCTCCCTCAGGTGTGACTTCCCACAGGTGTGACCTCCCTCAGGTGTGACCTCCCTCAGGTGTGACCTCCCTCAGGTGTGACCTCCCTCAGGTGTGACCCCACAGGTGTGACCTCCCTCAGGTGTGATCTCTCTCAGGTGTGACCTCCCTCAGGTGTGACCTCCCTCAGGTGTGACCCCACAGGTGTGACCTCCCTCAGGTGTGACTCCACAGGTGTGACCTCCCTCAGGTGTGACTTCCCTCAGGTGTGACCTCCCTCAGGTGTGACCTCCCTCAGGTGTGACCTCCCTCAGGTGTGACTCCACAGGTGTGACCTCCCCCAGGTGTGACCTCCCTCAGGTGTGACCTCCCTCAGGTGTGACCTCCCTCAGGTGTGACTTCCCTCAGGTGTGACCTCCCTCAGGTGTGACTTCCCACAGGTGTGACCTCCCTCAGGTGTGACCTCCCTCAGGTGTGACCTCCCTCAGGTGTGACCCCACAGGTGTGAACTCCCACAGGTGTGACCTCCCTCAGGTGTGACTTCCCTCAGGTGTGACCTCCCTCAGGTGTGACCTCCCTCAGGTGTGACCCCACAGGTGTGACCTCCCTCAGGTGTGACCTCCCTCAGGTGTGACTTCCCTCAGGTGTGACCTCCCTCAGGTGTGACCTCCCTCAGGTGTGACCCCACAGGTGTGACCCCACAGGTGTGACCTCCCTAAGGTGTGACTTCCCTCAGGTGTGACCTCCCTCAGGTGTGACCTCCCTCAGGTGTGACCTCCCTCAGGTGTGACCTCCCTCAGGTGTGACCTCCCTCAGGTGTGACCCCACAGGTGTGACCTCCCTCAGGTGTGACCTCCCTCAGGTGTGACCCCACAGGTGTGACCTCCCTAAGGTGTGACTTCCCTCAGGTGTGACCTCCCTCAGGTGTGACTCCACAGGTGTGACTACTCAGTTGTGACCCCCTCAGGTGTGGCTCCTCAAGTGCGACTCCACAGGTGTGACCTCTCAGGTGTGACTCCTCAGACGTGACTCCGCT